>CM053028.1:538512896-538580396 GCA_028564925.1 Lithobates sylvaticus
TGCATCCCTTTAGACGTGATTTCCTATTGGGATTATCTCACCAAAAGTGACATTTTTGCTGCAGGGGATGCCTGAAATCTGACATATCTTAGTGCAGACTTCTGGGAAAGTTGGTGAGCCAATCACACAAGCAGGAAATTATGTTTCTGGGCGGGGCACTAATGAGGAAATCTGCTGGGACTGCATCCCTTTAGACATGATTTCCTATTGGGATTATCTCACCAAAAGTGACATTTTTGTTGCAGGGGATGCCTGAAATCTGACATATCTTAGGCAGACTTCTGGGAAAATTGGTGAACCAATCACACAAGCAGGAAACTATTTTTCTGGGCGGGTACTAAATGAGGAAATCTTCTGGGAATGCATCCCTTTAGACGTGATTTCCTATTGGGAGTATCTCACCAAAAGTGAATGTTTTGTTGCAGGGGATGCCTGAAATCTGATATATCTTAGTGCAGACTTCTGTGAAAATTGGTGAGCCAATCACACAAGCAGGAAATTATGTTTCTGGGCGGGTACTAAATGAGGAAATCTTCTGGGAATGCATCCCTTTAGACGTGATTTCCTATTGGGACTATCTCACCAAAAATGACATTTTTGTTGCAGGGGATGCCTGAAATCTGATATATCTTAGTGCAGACTTCTGGGAAAGTTGGTGAGCCAATCACACAAGCAGGAAATTATGTTTCTGGGCGGGTACTACATGAGGAAATCTTCTGGGAATGCATCCCTTTAGACGTGATTTTCTATTGGGATTATCTCACCAAAAGTGACATTTTTGTTGCAGGGGATGCCTGAAATCTGATATATCTTAGTGTAGACTTCTGGGAAAATTGGTGAGCCAATCACACAAGCAGGAAATTATGTTTCTGGGCGGGGCACTAAATGAGGAAATCTGCTGGGACTGCATCCCTATAGACGTGATTTCCTATTGGGACTATATCACCAAAAATGACATTTTTGTTGCAGGGGATGCCTGAAATCTGACATATCTTAGTGCAGACTTCTGGGAAAATTGGTGAGCCAATCACACAAGCAGGACATTTTGTTTATGGGCAGCGTTCTGTGTACAGAACAACTCCAGGTAGCCATATTGCATTGCTTCCAGGTTTTTTAGTCAAAGCTTAATTGAACAAGTTGAAATTAGAAGCTGATTGGCTACCATGCACAGCTGCACCACATTTTGCATTCTCCGGTTTTAGTAAATCTACCCCATAGATGTGCATTTGTATTCAGCCCCCTTTTACTCTGATACCCCCTCAGGCTGGCCATACATTATACCATTTTCTTGTACAATTTTCCTTTTAGATTTACCATAACCATATAATAGGAGGTCACACCTAAACACTTCCAATGTGTATGCAATCAGACAGGCCCTTGCACTACATAGTTGAAGGTAGATCTAAAGGAAATTGAACAAGAAAATTGTATAATGTAAGGCCAGCTTAACTAAAATCTAGTGTAACTAATTGCCTTCAGAAGTCACCTAATTAGTAAATAGAGTCCACCTGTGTGTAATTTAACTTCAGTATAAATAGAGCTGTTCTGTGAAGCCCTCAGAGGTTTGTTAGAGAACCTCAGGGAACAAACAGCATCATGAAGGCCAAGGAACACACCAGACAGGTGAGGGATAAAGTTGTGGAGAAGTTTAAAGCAGGGCTAGGTTATAAAAAAAATATCCCAAGCTTTGAACATCTCACTGAACACTGTTCAATCCATCATCCAAAAATGGAAAGAGTATGGCACAACTACAAACCTACCAAGACATGGCCGTCCACCTAAACTGACAAGCCGGGCAAGAAGAGCATTCATCAGAGAAGCAGCCAAGAGGCCCATGGGAACTCTGGAGGAGCTGCAGAGATCCACAGCTCAGGTGGGAGAGTCTGTCCACAGGACAACTATTAGCCGTGCTCTCCACAAATCTGCCCTTTATGGAAGAGTGGAAAGAAGAAAGCCATTGTTGGATGAAGAAAATTGCTGACTATGACCCGAAGAACACCATCCCTACAGTGAAGCACGGAGGTGGAAACATTATGCTTTGGGGCAGTTTCTCTGCTAAAGGTACAGGTCAACTTTGCTGCATTGAGGAGCCAATGGACAAGGCCATGTATTGTAAAATATTGGATAAGAACCTTTTTCCCTCGGCAAGAACACTAAAGATGGGTCATGGATGGGTCTTGAAGCATGACAATGACCCAAAACCTACCGCCAAGGCAACAAAGGAGTGGCTCAAGAAGAAGCACATTAAGGTCATGGAGTGGCCTAACCAGTCTCCAGACCTTTATCCTATAGAAAATTCATGAACAGAGCTGGAACTTCGAGTTGCCGAGCAACAGCCAAGAAACCTTAAGGATTTAGAGAAGATCTGTAAAGAAGAGGACCAAAATCTCTCCTGAGATATGAGAAAACCTGGTCACCAACTACAAGAAGCGTCTTACCTCTGTGTTTGCCAACAAGGGTTTCTCCACCAAGTACTATTCATGTTTTGCTTGGGGATCAAATACTAATTTTACTCACTGAACTGCAATTCAATTTATAACATTTATATTGTGTTTTTTCTGGATTTTTGGTTGATATTCTGTCTCTATCATTTAAAATACACCTGTGATAAAAATTATAGACCCCTAATTTCTTTGTAAGTGGGCAAACTTCTGCAGGGGATCAAATTATTATTTTCCCCACTGTATGTGTAGATACTGTGTATATAATATATATATATATAAATATATATATATATATATATATACATATATATATACACATATATATATATATATATATATATATATATATATATTATATATATATATTAGACATGTGCACAACAAAAATTTTCGTTTATTTTCGTTTCGTTTTTTTTTTTTCGTTTCCGTTGATTCGTAACGATTCGTACGTCGTCGGTGTTCGTATTCGTAACGATTCGTATTTTCGTTAGAGTTATTTTTTCGTTGATTTGTTTTTCCGTTAGTTTAATTTTCGTTTATTCGAAATTCGGACGCATTCGTATTTATTCGTACATTCGTAACATTCGTAGATTAGTAATCAGAGCATAATTCATGACTTTATGTAATGTGTATGCTATTATTACATTTTAAGAGACACGGAAAATTACGAATCGAAAAAAAAAGTTACGAATGTACGAATTTTTTCGTTCAATCCATTCGAAGCACGTTAAGCAGCGCCATTGTAAGAGACACAGAAAATGACGAATCGAAAAAAAAAAAGTTACGAATGTACGAATTTTTTCGTTCAATCCAATCGAAGCACGTTAAGCAGCGCCATTTTAAGAGACACGGAAAATTACGAATCGAAAAAAAAAAAAAAAAAAAGTTACGAATGTACGAATTTTTTCGTTCAATCCATTCGAGGCATGTTAAGCAGCGCCATTGTAAGGGACACGGAAAATTACCAATTCAACAAAAAAAAAAAGTTACGAATGTACGAATTTTTTCGTTCATTTTGATTTTCGTTGTTCCCGTTTTCTTCTTTCGTAGATTCGTTGTTTCTAATTTGTTTTTTTCGGATTTTCGTTGTTTTCGGATTCGTTCGATTCGAATGATTCGTTAAAATTTTTACCGAATCGTTCGTTCATTCGTACGATAACGAATGAACGAAAAAAAACGAAAAACGAAAAAAAAAAAAAAAACGAATTGCACATGTCTAATATATATATATTTTGTTATCCCTTTCTTGAAACTGGAGAACAAACAGATAGGCAAGGGACCCCTGCACATGAGGCCCTTTTTCTATGTGTTGCAGTGATGCATGCGTTAACATTACATGCATTGATGCATTGCGGGCCATTCATTTTGAATAGCACTCAAGCACATTAAGGCAGGGCTCTCCAAACTATGATCCATGGACCACATGTGGCCTGTGAAAAGATTTTATTTGGCCCGTGGCTAGTGTCAATGGGATAACCTCAGATCCGGGTCAGCAGAGGCCGCTGGAATCCTTTCAGCCAATGATGTTCTTGCCCCAGTAATAATAGGAGAATGGAAGTTAACCGGTTCCCGACCGTCAGAATGGCGCGGACAGGCATAAGGGCGTACAGGTACGTCCCTTTAAGAATGCCGCCGTGCCATCGCGCGCACCGGTCAGGACTCGATTGCCGCGGGGATACCCGCGATCGTCTCACGTGAAGGCTGAACGGGGAGATGCGGAAGTAAACAGCTTCTCCCCGTTCTGCCTAGCAACTAGTGACGCCGATCTCTGCTCCCTGTGATTGGAGCAGAGATCAGTGTTCACTAACACACAGCCACCCCCCCCCCCCCCCCCCCCCCCCCACAGTTAGTAAAGCTGGCCATACATCTATAGATTATCTGCAGATTTTCTATGGTTAGATGGAAAAAGGGCAACAGATTTCTCCATGTTCGCTAAACTGTGTGGATGGAGGAATCTCCCACTTTTTCCATCTAACCACAGAAAATCTGCAGTTAATCTATAGGCGTATGGCCAGCTTAACACGCCCCTAGGACACACTTTACCCCTACACTGCTACCCCCTGGTTAACCCGTTAACTGCCAGTGTCATTTACACAGGAATCAGTGCATTTGTATAGCACTGATTGCTGTATAAATGACAATGGTCCCAAAAATGTGTCAAAAATGTCCGATGTGTCCGCCATAATGTCGCAGTCACAATAAAAATCGCTGATCGCCGCCATTACTAGTAAAAAAAAAAAATATTAATAAAAATGGCATAAAACTATCCCCTATTTTGTAAACGCTATAACTTTTGCGCAAACCAATCAATAATCGCTTATTGTGATTTTTTTAACCAAAAATATGTAGAAGAATACGTATCGGCCTAAACTGAGGAAAAAATATGTTTTTTTATATATTTTTGGGGGATATTTATTATAGCAAAAAGTAAAAAAAAGAATGCGTTTTTTTTTTCAAAATTTTTACTCTTTTTTTGTTTATAGCGCAAAAAAAATAAAAACCGCAGGGGCGATCAAATACCACCAAAAGAAAGCTCTTTTGTGGGGAAAAAAAAAAAGGACGTCAATTTGGTTTGGGAGCCACGACACACGACCGCGCAATTGTCAGTTAAAGCGACGCAGGGCCGAATCGCAAAAAGTGGTCTGGTCTTAAGCCAGCAAAATGGTCGGGTCTGAAAGTGGTTAACCATCTAGGCCTGCTGCTACAGCCACACTTTAAGCCCTACAGTGGTAAGGGGTGGGCTCTGATATAAAGGAGGACTATTATATAAGGGGCGATGCTGATTGGGACTTTCATGTAAGGGGGGACCCTGATGTAGGGGACAACTCTGATGGAGAAACTCATGTAAGGGGACTGGAAGTTAACCAACCAGACCTGCTGCTACAGCCATGCTTTATGCCCTACAGTGGTACTCTGTTGTAATGTGGGATCTGATGGGGCACACTGATGTAAGGAAGGACTCTGATGTTAGAGGGGATGCTAATGAGGACCCTGATTCAAAGGGGGATCTGATAGAGACCCTGATGTAAGGGGGAATCTGATAGGGACCCTAATGTAAGGGGGAATCCGATAGGGACCCTGATGTAAGGGGGAATCTGATAGGGACCCTGATGTAATGTGGGATCTGATGGGGCACACTGATGTAAGGGAGGACTCTGATGTTAAAAGGGGAATCTGATAGGGACCCTGATGTAAGGGGGAATCTGATAGGGACCCTGATGTAAGGGGGAATCTGATAGGGACCCTGATGTAAGGGGGAATCTGATAGGGACCCTGATGTAAGGGGGAATCTGATAGGGACCCTGATGTAAGGGGGAATCTGATAGGGACCCTGATGTAAGGGGGAATCTGATAGGGACCCTGATGTAAGGGGGAATCTGATAGGGACCCTGATGTAATGGGGACTCTGATGGGGACCCTGATGTAATGTGGGATCTGATGGGGCACACTGATGTAAAGGAGGGCTCTGATGTTAAAAGGGGAATCTGATAGGGAACCTGATGTAAGGGGGAATCTGATAGGGACCCTGATGTAAGGGGGATTCTGATGGGGACCCTGATGTAATGGGGATTCTGATGGGGACCCTGATGTAATGGGGATTCTGATGGGGCCCCTGATGTAATGTGGGATCTGATGGGCACTCTGATGTGAGGGAGGACTCTGATGTAAGAGGGGATGCCAATGAACACACTTTAGTAGCTTCACCTTGATTGGGCGCTAAACATCCCACACCAGTTTGTGTAGGCCCTTATGGAGGTGGGAGCTAGGGTGGATTGGAAAAGGCCTTTTAGGCCAGTCCAAGAGTTTCCTGCATTAGGCTGAATCCCTGGAGAGGTATAACCATATAAAGAGCCCAGTCCTGTGAGTACTAATGACCCCGGGGGGAAGGAGAGACTGTCAGAGGCAGGGGCGGATCCAGGGGGGGGGGCAACGGGGCAATTGCCCCCTCCGAGAATATGACTGATTGCAGTCCCGACCGAGTCTCTCTCTCTCTCACATCAGTATTAATCAGCCGATCAGCGGCGCTGAGAGAGAGAGAGAGACTCCGCTGCGCTGGACCTGCAGAAGCTGGAGGAAGGACGTGTGTGGAGGCAGGGCTGCGCCGCTGGCCAGTGTTCCCTGCACTGGTTGCTAACGCCTGTGCCGCCTGGCGTGTAGCAACCAGTGACGTCAGTCACATCGGAGGCTGGAGCCGCTGCTGAGGAGGAGGTTCCCAGCATCCCCAGCATTCATAGCGGAGCCTTCTTCGTTCTCCGCCCCTGAGTGAGTGTTGGCCCCACCCACCTCCTCCCCTCCATCTTCTCCACGGCGCGAACACAGGAAGAAGCAGTGACTGTGTGTCACTGTCATCTGATACTGCCGGCTGCGACTGCAGGCAGTGCAATTAACGGATCATCTCCATTGCTCCAGCATGGGATCCCCTCCCCCCCACCAGAGCACCAATATTATATAAAAGTGAGTAAAATAATGAATATGTAAAATCGCAAAATCTTGTGTGCCATACTGCCATTATTTATGAAAAACAAATGCTGCCCTTTTAGTCTTGTTCAATGTAAACCCCTTCAGCTCTGGAAAGTTTTTACCCCCCCCCCCCCCCATAAACAAGCCATTTTTTGCGTTACTTTTTTGCGTTACTGCGTTGCGTTACTGTAACTGACAATTGCGCGGTCGTGCAACGCTGTACCCAAGTAAAATTGATGTCCATTTTTTTTCTACTAATAGCACTTTCTTTTGGTGAAATTTTATTTTTTGCAATATAAACATACCGACAATTTTGAAAAAAAAAAAAACGATATTTTTAACTTTTTGCTATAAAAAATGTCTTCCTCAATTTAGGCCAATATGTATTCTGCTACATATTTTTGGTAAAAAATCCCAATAAATGTATATTGATTGTTTTGAACAAAAGTTATCGCATCTACAAAATAGGGGATAGATTTATGGCATTTTTTTTTTTCTAGTAATGGCGGCAATCAGTGATTTTTTTTAGCGGGACTACAACATTGTGGCGGACAGATTGGACACTTTTTGGGGACCAGAGACACTAATACAGTGATCAGTGCTAAAAAATATATACTGTCACTGTACTAATGACACAATGGCTGGGAAGAGTTAACATCAGGGGTGATCAAAGGGTTAACTGTGTCCCTAGGGGGTGCTTGCTAACTGTGTGGGGATGGACTCACTAGATGAACAGAGTGATCCATGTTCCTAGTTAGCAGGAACACAAGATCACTCTGTTCATCTCTGACAGAACGGCAATCTGCCTTGTTTACATCAGCAGACCGCTGTTCCATCTCTGGGGAGCGATTGCAGGTGGCCGGCGGACATCACTTCCGCGAGACCCGCTAATTGGCTCCCCCTCTGGCCAATCAGCACGTGTGCCTTTGCTGGCTATTGCACAAAATGGCGTACAGGTACACCTTATTTTCTGGCAGTGCCCCTCCCGAGACTAGACTCTGTATCCGCCCCTGGTCAGAGGGAGATGGCTGCTAAGTGCTACATATGCTTTCCTGTGTGACTACTGCAGACCGTCCTCTAAATGTGATTGCATATGTAATGTCAAGTGACTCCGGAATGTATGTCAATGTAATGTGACCGTTATGCAATTTCATCAGTAAAGTTCACCAAATCTACTCATTTGTGTAGACATTCCTCTGGGAATGTCATGTGGAGGCCTCTGGCATGGCGGAGAAGCATTGTTCTAGCAAAAGGACAGGAGTGGACCAGGAACCCTGGGCAACAATTGTAGCCAATTGCAAAGCCCCTCTTATACCCCTGTATATACCTATACATATGGGCATTTGAGTTTGCCTGATTGATGGTATAATGTAGGGATTATTTGCATTTTAGTGGATTTCACTATGATTTTTTCGTTGTATATTTTGTAAAGTACAGTGAGGGAAAAAAGTATTTGATCCCCTGCTGATTTTGTACGTTTGCCCACTGACAAAGAAATGATCGGTCTATAATTTTAATGGTAGGTTTATTTTAACAGTGAGAGACAGAATAACAACAAAAATATCCAGAAAAACACATTTCAAAAAAGTTATAACTTGATTTGCATTTTAACGAGTGAAATAAGTATTTGACTCCTTCGCAAAACATGACTTGGTACTTGGTGGAAAAACCCTTGTTGGCAATCACAGAGGTCAGACGTTTTTTGTAGTTGGCCACCAGGTTTGCACACATCTCGGCAGGGATTTTGTCCCACTCCTCTTTGCAGAGAGCGATGTTTGGTAACTCAAACCTTCAGCTCCCTCCGCATATTTTCTATGGGATTAAGGTCTGGAGACTGGCTAGGCCAGTCCAGGACTTTAATGTGCTTCTTCTTGAGCCACTCCTTTGTTGCCTTGGCCCTGCGTTTTGGGTCATTGTCATGCTGGAATACCCATCCACGACCCATTTTTAATGCCCTGGCTGAGGGAAGGAGGTTCTCACCCAAGATTTGACCAAGGCCAAGAGTCTCGGAGTCATTCAAGAAAGGTCAATGGATGCACAAATAGGATCAGTAGTCAGCGGATCTCACCATCTCCTCCGCCTGCTACGTAGACTCATCCCCTTCATTCCAAAAGAGGACAAAGCAGCAGTAGTTGGAACAGTCATTAATTCACGACTCGACTATGCAAACTCCCTCTACATAGGACTACCCCAATATCAACTTGCGCGCTTACAACTCATCCAAAACACGGCGGCAAGACTGATAACAGGAAAAAACCCTGGGAATCCATCTCCCCTTCCCCGAGGAACCTACATTGGCTAACCGTAAAGAATCGTGTCACATTCAAGACCCTCTGCCTCACCCACAAATGCGCACATGGAGACGCTCCTCAATACCTACTCGAGAAAATAAAACACTACACGCCCAATCGCAGCCTACATTGGCTAACCGTAAAGAATCGTGTCACATTCAAGACCCTCTGCCTCACCCACAAATGCGCACATGGAGACGCTCCTCATTCCCAAATCCCGTTACAAATCAAAGGGAGAGCGGAGATTCGCAGTCCAAGGACCACGGCTATGGAACGCTCTACCGACTTACATCCACATGGAAGAAAACCATCAGGCCTTCAGGAAAAAACTCAAGACCTACCTCTTCTAAGAAGCTTGACAACACAGGACGAATCCAGCGCCTTGAGGCAATTCAGTTCGCATTGTAGCGCTATACAAATTATTCATTCGAGATTTGACAGTACATGGCCCCGTCCATCGTCCCTTTGATGCAGTGAAGTTGTCCTGTCCCCTTAGCAGAAAAACACCCCCAAAGCGTAATTTTTCCACCTCCATGTTTGATGGTGGGGATGGTGTTCTTGGGGTCATAGGCAGCATTCCTCCACCTCCAAACAAGTTGAATTGATGCCAAAGAGCTTGGTTTTTGGTCTCATCTGACCACAACACTCATCAAGTTGTTCTCTGAATCATTCAGATGTTCATTAGCAAACTTCAGATGGGCCTATATACGTGCTTTCTTGAGAAGGGGGACCTTGCAAGAGCTTCAGGATTTCAGTCATTCATGACGTAGTGTGTTACCAATTGTTTTCTTGGTGACTATGGTCCCAGCTGCCTTGAGATCATTGACAAGATTCTCCTGTGCAGTTCTGGGCTGATTCCTCACCGTTCTCATGATCATTGAAACTCCACAAGGTGAGATCTTGCATGGAGCCCCAGACCGAGGGAGATTGACAGTTATTTAGTGTTTCTTCCATTTATGAATAATCGCACCAACAGTTGTCACCCTCTCACCAAGCTGCTTGGCGACAGTCTTGTATTGTAGTCCATTCTAGCCTTGTGTAGGTCTACAATCTTGTCCCTGACCTCCTTGGACTGCTCTTTGGTCTTGGCCATGGTGGAGAGATTGGAATCTGATTGATTGCTGGCGTCTGTGGACAGGTGCCCTTTTTACAGGTAACAAGCTGAGAATAGGAGCACTCTCTTTAAGAGAGTGCTCCTAATCTCAGCTCGTTACCTGTAAAGAAGACACCTGGGATCCAGAACTCTTGCCGATTGATAGGGGATCAAATACTTATTTTACTCATTAAAATGCAAATCAATTTATAACTTTTTTGAAATGCATTTTTTCTGATATTTTTGTTGTTATTCTGTCTCTCACTGTTAAAATAAAACTAGCATTAAAACGATAGAATGGTCACTTTATTGTCAGTGGGCAAACGTACAAAATCAGCAGTGGATCAAATACTTTTTTTCCCCCTCACTGTACATTGTTGTCTTACTGTAGATTACATTCCTCATCCGCTCTCCTGAAGGAGCGGGAACTTTAGTTCACGAAACGCGTTGAGTCAAGGGCTAATCTTACCCCGTTTGATAGGTTACAAATGCTGATGTTTTCATCTCTAACGCCTTTACGGATACATAAAACTGCATGTTCTTTTGCACTGGGGATGCTACCCACCCTTCAGATGAGTAGAGGGTGCTCCAGTTTGCAGGAGAGGTTACCAATTCCTGAGTTGGGCTTTAACCACTTGCCTACTGGGCACTTTCACCCCCTTCCTGCCCAGGCCAATTTTCAGATTTCAGAGCGGTCACACTTTGAATGACAATTGCGCAGTCATGCAACACTGTACCTATATGATATTTTTATCATATTTTTTTCACACAAATAGAGCTTTCTTTCGGTGATATTTAATCACCACTGGGTTTTTTATTTTTTGCTAAACAAATGAAAAAAAGACAGAAAATTTGGAAAAAAAATAAAAACCCATATCTGCTCACCTGGAACTGTGGACCCCGAAGGGTCCTTTGAAAAAGCCAATCGGGGCGCAACGCGCGAGGTGGGCAGTGACGTCATCATGCTAGGTGGGATTGAGACGCCATCTTTGAGAATGGCGTTTGCCAGTCTATGATGTGCCCGTTTGTTACAGTATACATGTAAGTGCAATAGTTCTTTTTTGCAATATATCTTTTAAAACGATATGCACTATTGGATCTCTGTGCTTTCCTTTTCTGGCCGATCTACATCTGTCTGAGAGACTGCTACCCGAGGTTCAACATCTGGAGTGGATAAACCTCTGAACCATTGTATTAAAAAGCATGTGTGACCCCTTTTATACCCTGGGGTCCACAGTACCAAATGAGGCGATACCCTGAAGGGGTGGTGAAGGGCACTGCGGTGGTGTGTTCTTTATGTGAAGAAAGCACACTGATGGAAGGATAATTTTTGGATCTCCGAAGAATCATTGCACAGTGTTTGCATGGTGTATGGCAGTGTTTCTCAACCTTTCACAGTGAAGTACCCCTGCAGGTCTAAAAGAATTTCCTAAGTACCCTTGTCTCTAAAAAGTAATTTCTATTGTTTGGGTGTCATGGTTTGTGTATATAATGTCAGTATGTGTTTGTGATGGTTTTTGTTCGTGTGCAATATCATTGTATGTGTGCATGCTGCAATGATAGATAGATAGGCTTGTGTATTTACATGATCAGCTGTCATTGGACACAGCTGATCACATGGTAAAGGGCCACTGTGATTGCCCTTTTTCCCCCCCGATCTGTGATCAGCTGAGTCCGAAGGACCGCAGAGGGTGCACAAGCAGCGTGATCACGAGTCCATGTATGCCCCTCCTGGCAAATTAGGCCTGCGCTGCAGCCCGATTTTCAGCTATAGTATGGGCAGGAAGGGGTTAAATTAGTGATACATTGTCATCATTTCCCCCCAATTCTGTAAAGTAAGCTGGCACTCCACCATGGAGGGTACAGAGATTTTTTTTTTGCAAAAACATGGTAAAACATCACAAGTGCAGTTCCCCTACGCGTTTCAAAAGAGAAATGGTTTACAAGGTTTTACAATAAAAGTTCTTCATAGAGTCCCGTGGCGGAGTGCCACCTTACTTTACAGAATTTATGCGTCAGGCTTACGGGAACCCCAACTGTAGCACCAATCCTCTTCACCTATCCAATGCACACCTGGGTACAGCGTGGCGACTTATTTATTACCATTTCCCCACAAGTCCAGTTTTATAAAACAAGAAGAAAAAAAGAAAAAGCGACACATTCTATTATTTATAAAATATATTTCATATCGCAGCTGTATAAACATAGGAGTTCACATTTGTTTCTTGTATTACAATAGAAATAATACTTGGAAGACAGCTTAAAAACCAGCAGAACAGTAAAGGGAAATAATAAAAATTCAATGTTACGAACATGCACAATATACAACATAATCATTTTACAAATTAACAATTGCCTTCTTTGTGTTATTCTGCAAGAAAAAAAAACGAAATAAAAAAAATAAAAAAAATAATTAACATTATTTTTTATACACAGTTAGTGTTTGAAATTAGCTTTTACTGAAGCACAAAAGAAAAAAAAAAGACCAGAGATTCAGGAAACCTTGAATCCTTCATTTGCCAAACAGTTGATGAATGATTAGCTGTAAAAAAAAAAAAGAAAAAAAAAAAAAAAAAGAGAAGATCGGCACATGTATTGGTTATATACAATATGAATTAGGATTAGCAGTCTCAAACCAGAACTTGTGTGCTCTGCAAGAGCAGCACGGTCCCTGCTACAATTTGGAGCAAGGTACAAAAGCGTTCCAGGATATTTAAAAGTGATTTGAACCCAAGAACAAAAATATGTAATAAATTGCGGCTCGCCAGTCCTTCAATATGGTGGATGCATTGTTTTTTTTTTTTTTCCAGGCCAAGAACATTTTCTGAAAATACAGAATTAAATAATTGGGACTTGGTGCCATGCGATTACACAAACCAGTATATTTGTTTTTTGGTATTTTAAAATGATAAAAACGGGATTAAATATTTGATATAAAACATAACATTGGCAACAGCATATTAAAAAAAAAAATTAAAAAAAATTGGGATTATAAGCACTCATGAGCATGAGATACAGAGAGGATTTAAATTATTATAGCAAAACTAAAAATGTATAAACAAATATAAATAAAAATAATATCCACAGTAATAGAGGTTGATTCAACCACTTACCTAGTCCCTATATGTAGAAGTGAGAATGCTGTGAAAATATTATGTATTTTGAAATGTTTATTAATTTTAATTTGCTTATATCATGCTTTTAAAACAATATTAATAAAACGAGAATTTAAATTAGTTAACTAATTTAAAATTAAGTTAGTTAACTGTTAATTAAGTTGAATAGTTAGTGTACAATAATCCAACTACTTACGGTCACTATGTGTTAATGTAAGAATGCTGTATTGTTGATATGTTTATCCCTTTTAATTTGCTTATAATCACACTTTTAAACTGTGTAAATAAAATATTAAAATTAAAAAGGTTAACTAATTTATATTAAAAGTTAGTTAACTATTAAGTCACCATGTATAGAAGTGAGAATGCTGTATAAATATGTATATTATTTTTATTTGCTTATATAATGCTTTTAAACGGTATTAATAAAATACAAATTAAATTAATTTAAAGTTAACCAATTTAAATTAAGCTAGTTAACTGTTAAGTTATTGATTAGTTAGTTTAGGTTATCTCAGCCAGTTACATAATCACTATTTGTAGATGTAAGAATGCTTTGTTATTGATATATTTATTAATTTTAATTTGCTTATATCAAAATTTTAAACGGAGTCAATAAAACACTTTAAAAAAAAAATTTAAATTATATACTGGTTTGTGCATTCTCAAGGCATCTCAAAAGTC
Organism: Lithobates sylvaticus; assembly: GCA_028564925.1. Taxonomy (NCBI): domain Eukaryota; kingdom Metazoa; phylum Chordata; class Amphibia; order Anura; family Ranidae; genus Lithobates; species Lithobates sylvaticus. Next base: position 538,526,986 of record CM053028.1, read on the forward strand.
CCAATTCATTCTTTAAATTATTTGGATCTAGTATAAAATTTCCTGTTGATACAAAAATGCTGTAACCTTGCCAATTTCTTGTGAATTAAACACAAATGACCAACAAATTTCATCTTCCTTTATATTCTATAAATGACACTCTCAATGTAATGATGGGGAGGAAGGCGTGTTTGTAGTCCAAATCTGGGGAGCAACCAAAAGTGACAACCATAGATCCCTCCCTCCACAGGACAGTCAATGAGTGTTGTCACCCTATGACAAGAAGTTATTAAACTGGTTAAAAAAAAAAAGAAAGAAAGAAAGAAAAAAGAAAAAGAAAAAGAAAGAAAGAAAGAAAAAAGAAAAAGAAAAAGAAAGAAAGAAAAAGAAAGAAAGAAAAAAAAAAAAAAAAAGAAAGAAAGAAAGAAAGAAAGAAAGAAAGAAAGAAAAAAGAAAGAAAAAGAAAGAAAAAAGAAAGAAAGAAAGAAAGAAAGAAAGAAAGAAAGAGAAAGAAAGAAAGAAAAAAAAAAAAAAAAAGAAAGAAAAAGAAAGAAAGAAAAAGAAAGAGAAAGAAAGAGAAAAGAAAGAAAGAGAAAGAAAAGAAAGAAAGAAAAGAAAGAAAGAGAAAGAAAGAAAGAGAAAGAAAGAAAAAGAAAGAAAAGAGAAAGAAAGAAAGAGAAAGAAAGAAAGAGAAAGAAAGAAAAGAGAAAGAAAGAAAAAGAAAGAAAGAGAGAAAGAAAGAGAAAGAAAGAAAAAGGGAAAGAAAGAAAGAAAGAAAGAAAGAAAGAAAGAAAGAAAGAAAGAAAGAAAGAAAGAAAGAAAGAAAGAAGACAAATACAGCCACCCAATGCAAAGACTGGCAAGCTGCAATTATTTTTAATTCATATTTTATTTTTGTTTTGGGGTTTAGATACAATTTGATGAAACAAAATGCTGATGGTGCCACTTACACTGATAGGGCCCAAAAGAAACCTGTGATTTTTGCATTTTATTTTCCTTTACCCATTAATAGAACACAGTCTTCCTAATAAATCCAGACTTCCAAGGTCTGCTTCATATCAATACATTCCAACATTTTAAAAATTCTAAAAATCCAAAAACAGTACCTAAGCCTGCAGTAATTCTGCCCTGAATTCCCCATATCTGTACAAAACTAAAGCCTTTTTTGCTAAGCCATGCCCCTTTAAGGCGTGGCATTGCCTTCCCTCCAATCAGGGCTGCCTGCTAAAGCAAGGATAGGTTTTTTCACAACATCTTTCTGAAGTTCCGCTAAAAAAATAAATCGGTTTTAAATTTTTCAAATCTAAGAGCTGGACAACTTACTGCATGGAAAGTTCAGGAAACGTTTACCAAGAGTGCAAAGTGCTAAAAAATTTAAAATACGAGCGAAAACATTAATGGCTTTGCTATATATTTTGGTGTTGTAAATGACGAATGCAAAAAAGTACATTTTATCTACAGCTGAGTTTTTAACTCAGTTTGAAGGAAAATGTCAAAAATTCACACCACAAATCCGAAGAAGAAGAAGAAGAAGAAGAAGAAGAAGAAGAAGAAGAAGAAGAAGAAGAAGAAGAAGAAGAAGAAGAAGAAGAAGAAGAAGAAGAAGAAGAAGAAGAAGAAGAAGAAGAAGAAGAAGAAGAAGAAGAAGAAGAAGAAGAAGAAGAAGAAGAAGAAGAAGAAGAAGAAGAAGAAGAAGAAGAAGAAGAAGAAGAAGAGGATCTCCCAAAAAATTATTTTTAAAAAATGTATAATTTTCTTTTCATTTTAATGACAAAATAAGAAGCAAGTTTCTACAACACTCTATAGCAGGGGTAGGCAACCTCGGCACTCCAGCTGTGGTGATAGTTTCACCACAGCTGGAGGGCCGAGGTTGCCCACCCCCTGCTCTATAGTGACAAAGAGGTTAAAAGCTGAGCTCCCATTGGGGGAAAAAAAAAAAAGCACTATTTACAAAAATTACAAAAAAAAATTCTGGTAACCTCGAGAGCTTTTGTCTGCTCGTTTCACCTAAAACTGATTTGTCTGATTAAGCTTTTCTGAACCTTTTTATTTTTTCCCCCACACCCATATTTCATTTTAGCCTTATTAAAAAATACCAAATTTTTTTCAAACTTCTTTAAAAGGTCTTTGTTTTTTGTTTTTTTCTTCAATAAAAAAAAGGGAAAAACACCACAAACAACTTTAGTACAAAATGTAGCCCAACATTCAATTTATAAAGCAGTTTTATGCGGTTTGGCATTAGACTATATATATATATTTTTTTTAAATTAAGATTGTGTCAAAAAAAAAATTAATAGGAAATAAAAAATAAAAAAAAGTAGCTGCCAGAAAAGGAATACAATTAGGGTTTTACATCCAAATTTTTAACATTCCAGAAACCTCAACTGGGAAATTGAACTCCCATTCAAAAATAAAAAATTGACTTCCCGACAAGAATATCCCAACAGACCTGATATAATCTAGGAGTATTCTATAAAAATCAACAGTTTACACATTTAGAGCCCAGTTAGCACCATATACATGTTTTTTGTTTTTTTTTTTTTTTATTATTATAAAAATTCCCATGTATTTTATGCTGTTAACATGCTTTTTTTTTGCTCATTTACATTTCACATGTTCATAAAATGGGGAGGTAACCAGTGATGCATTATGGTTTCTGCACTAGTCAAGATTTATAGAATACCCAACGTCTGACGAGAGGTCAATATTTTTCGGTTGAAGACTTGAGTTGAGCTCCAACTTAGAATTTCCTATACGTTTAGCACAGAAGGTTTTACAATTATTGCAATTACAAAAAATGTGATCCCTCTGTATTTTGGAGCACCATAAAATATTACCACCCTTACTTGAAAATGTAACATCACACCTTAGATAGGAAATCATACAACAGGTAATTCACCGACTTATATCGGTCTTAGCCTTTTCTAGTCTAAGGCTACTAATGACACAAAGGTTTTTGTTTGTTTTTTTCACCATCAAGACGTTAACTATGGGATTGGCAAATGATCCTGTGACTGCTTTGAGAGAAAGCGATGGTCATCCAGAATTATTTCCTTTAGATAAATATGCCCAGTTCTAAGAAAGCATGCACATTCGACCAACATTCACCCACTTTGCTGCCCAAACATCCACCATGGGAGATTGTAAAGCCGACCAATCTCACCAGTAGTGGAGGAAAGTTTTGCCTCACCAGCCAGCTAACCAAACCAAGTCTTAAAACTCAACACTGATATATCGAAACGGTTGGGTTTGCGTGTATAATTGCCATTCATTGTATGAAAACTGCTGGTGTTGGTGGAACTAGTGTCTTACTTTAGAAATCCCCACCCACAACAATTAGGGAAAAAAAAAATATATTTATATATGCAACTTTTTTCAAGGAAATAATTAAAAAACACACAAGGAAGTATCAAATGTCTTATTATGGGAAGGTGCTTAAATTACTTTTATTGTTATTCATTTACCCGTCATCTGAGTGGTTTCTTAGGTTCACAATTAAGGGCTGGCAAAAACAGATATTTTACTTTTTTTGGTGAATCACGTGCCATCTTCCTATATACTATGTGGCTCAAAGATTGTGGACATCTGACCATCACACCTGCTATATGGCCGAAGGAAAGTGGGCCACCATCCTAAAACGGAGGAGAAACTGGAGTGGCCTTCACATCAACCCTATTGAACACCTTTAGGCCATCCTCCAAATAGTTGGATGAGGTTTCAATGCAGAGGAACTTGAGTGGCCTGCATGTCAACCCTACTGAGCACCTTTGGGATGAATTTGACCTGTTGCAAGCCACGTTGGAGTTTGAGGTGGAAGAACTGGAGTGGCCTGGACCTCAGCCTTATTAAAATACCCTCAGGATGACCTGGAACACCATATGAAAGCCAAGTCTTCTCATCCAACATCAGTACCGGACCTCAACCCTACTTGAATACCTTTAGGATGAAGTGGAACACAGGTTGAGAACCAGGTCTTCTCATCCAACACCAGCACCTGACCTCAACCCTACTAAAAACACCTTTGGGATGAATTGGGATGCCAATTGTAAGGCAAGTCTTTTTATTCTACATCAGCACCTGACCTCAACCCTACTAAACACCTTTGGGATTAATTGGGATGCCAACTGTAAGGCAAGTCTTTTCATTCTACATCAGTACCTGACCTCAACCCTACTGAATGTCTTTGGGATGAATTAGGATGCCAATTGTAAGCCAAATCTTCTCATCCAACATCGGTACCTGACCTCAACCTTACTGAATACCTTTGGGATAAACTGAAACACCAGTTGTGAGCCAGGTCTTCACATCCAACATAGTACCGGACCTCACAAATGCTCTTTTGGCTGCATAGGCACAAATTCCCAAAGTCACACTCTTTTAGAAAGCCTTCCTAAAAGAGCCAAGGCTGTAATAACCTCAAAATGGGGGCTGATTCTGCAAGAACGTCCATGGGTTTTGGATTGGGCTGCCCAACAAGCTCACATTAGGTGCGATGGTCAGGTTTCCACCAACTTTTGGTCATCCAGTGCATATCTCAGACTCCAATGGTCGTATGATGCGCCTAGTTCCACCAAACTTCTACTGTCATTACAAAGCCAAACAATGGTTTCACCCCAACGCCTCCACACAAAAAAAGAGAATTGTGCATCTCAGATGCGAGAGCATGACATCTTTGTTGGGGCATTATCAGAGGGGAGGACACAAATGGGAGTGGAGATATCTTGCCACTAGAATCTTCAGGAAAAAGACGACTGATTCAGCTCATTTTGGTTTTGAATTATTCCCCTTAATTGCCCTATGATAGTAAGGTGCTGGGAGTCTTGGGAATAATTTACCCTTGGCCTAAGCGGTTTCTTCACAATATACCCAAATGTCCTTATAGGCCATAAAGTCAAATGTGTAATAAAAAGAAAAAAAATATCATCATTTAAAAAGCTTAAGTCACAATCTATCCAGATCAGCAGCAACATTATAAAGAAGACAAAACTGCTACATTTACTTAACAAAAACACATGGGGTAATTTTTCCAGTATAAACCAGAGACGGCACCATGCACAAAGCAGCACGAAAAAGGGGACCATAGCCAAATCACAGATATTTGATATCAACGCCACGCCCAGAGCCATTTCTTATTTCATTCTGGCCTATTAATGCTCAAAAAGCCCAGCTACAAAAGAAAAGCGCAATTGCCAATGCACAGATACACTCATCAAAATTTTAAAAAAATAAAAAGACAACACAATAGACCCTGCATCAGCATAGCATGTGTGCCAAGGTGCATTTTTCCTTAAAGTGCACCTGTCAGCCAAACATAGTATTCATTTTTTAGGCTGAAAGGAACTAGCGGCATGACTGTAGTGTGGGGCAAATGCTTCTCAACACAAAAACAAAATGGTTCTCTGAAGTCAAAGGTCTGCACCCCCACCCATCTAAAGCTCAGGTTTCAGCTACAGCCATAAAACGCAATGTAGAAGCATGAATTCTGAGAAGCATGAATTCTGGAACTTCATGGTGTCAGTCTGCCAAGAACAATAGGAAACATTGGATTGCAAGGGAGGCACTACTACTTTATAGCTCTAAAAAGGAAGACTTTCTCCTTCGAAGCCCGAAAACTGCCCTAGTCTTGGAAGGAGGCACACCCACTAGGGATAAAGTGGTTAAAATAGAGGTCTGCACCAAAAAAAACAATAGGCTACAGCGGCCTTTGACAGTTTTACTCCAGGGAAACCTCGGAAAGAACTTGGGTCTTGAGGAAACCCCTGAGAAAAATTTGATCTACAGCTTGTGTTATATTTGCAAGATCAGTAAGTTAGATATAGTGGAGAAATGCTTTCATATACATTCATCTGAACACCAAGGTCCACCCAACCTTGGCAGCCATTGGTGCAGGCGTCCACCGACCTTAGTGGCCAACAGAGCATGCATCCACCGACACTGGAGGCCAGCAGAGCAGGTGTCCACCATCACTGGTCAATGGGAGAAGGGCACTCTTATGGGTCCATTCGCACCAGATGATGATTTAGCACATTTTTTTAATGCAGTCTAAGGTATGTGAATGGGAGAAGTTCACACTGATGCACTGCACTGATATGTGCTGGTTTGAGGTGGAAAAAATATAAAGCAAGCCCTACTTTTTCAGCACAAGCTAATGCATGTCAGGAAAGAGCAGGCCACCACAAGTTTGGCTCCTCTGCCATGCTGTTGACCCTTTGAATGTTCCAGGAAGTTAAACAGACCGCGGCACGCCAACGCAAATCAACGCATGTACATTTCTCTGCACTCATTTTGCCGTAGGAATGGACACCAACTTATGAATTGGTGAGAGGTGCCCCCTTAGATCCATATTTAGGGAGAGGAAAATGGCTGCAAATAGTAATCAGTGCAAATAATTCACAGTTTCATTGGGGGGGGGGGGGTCAAAGGGCGGTGGTCAAGAATGCAGCACTGACGGCTGAAAATACCACTGGTGCCATGGCACTGGCTCTGCCAGGGGACGATGGCCCCAGATTTATGCAGGCACCATCCGGTGGAAGGGAATCCATCACTTCTCAAGGAACACCTAGCAACTTCTGAAGGAACTCTAGGGTTTCACGGAACCCTGGTGGAGAATGGCTGTGCTCCTAGTCCAGCTATAAGGTCCTATTTTGAAGGGGCAAGAATATCTCAGTAAAAGGGCACTCTAAAGTAGCCAATACAATTAAGAAACCCATGATCACATGTTACAGGTCAGAACTCTTCATTGACAAAACTAACTCAAATATTCCACCTAATAGCCAGGGAACAATAATTGAAAGAAAAAGCCACAATATTTTCCATTGCATTTCCTTCAATTTTCTGTGCTGCGTTACAAAAGTAGTTTTAAATTTAAAGTGCACCTGTCATGGCTTAAGCTTTCTTAAAAAAAAAAATAAAATCTGGCAGTCTTTGACGTTATGAACTTTGGTGGGCTGAATTCTCATGTAGCCAGGTGGCCCAAAATCCCTCACAGCGTTCAGAGGGGGTTTCTGGGACACCTGAAATCCTCTATTCATCTGGCAACCCCTTCACACTTTAGCAAGAGCTGCTACTAGAGTGCAACCTGCTGCTCAATTCTGGTACTGCACAATGACCACAAAAATACAAAGGTTTTAAAAAGGAAGACTTTGTAATATAAAGCCTTTTAAAGCCTTTATACCTGGTTTTAATAGTATAGAATAGTTTTGAACTTGAATTATACACAGGGGCAGCCAGTTTAATAGGCCTTAATTAGGCAATAGCAGTGATTGTCCTTTGACTTATTAGGTAGGAGGAATGGCCGATTTCCCACCTCAAATGTACAAGCTCTAGTTGGCCTATCCCGTAGTTTATTTTATCTCAACAGCCGGAAGAACTATCAGGAGGAAAGGTGAAATAAGCTACAGTTTCCCCTCTAACAAGGACAGATGGCAGCCCTCCAATGGCTGGTTAAAAAGTTTTTGCACAAGAAGGCAATTTACTTAGAGGGGTTCCAATCAGGAGATGTCCAGCGCTCCCAGAAATCCTGTTTAAAGTGCAAAAGGAGGAGAAATTATTAAAAAAAAAAAAAAGGCAAAGAGTTAGACTTGCTCGTGTTTTTTTGTCGTCTGAATGGGTCAACACCATTTGTCTTGGATGATCATTGAGATAAGGGAAATCCAAAAATTTACAGCTGTCAGCAGAGAAAATAGTAAGGTGAAATCTTGCATTGGGACCAAATGTTACAGTGGCAACTATGGTTAAGAGCCATCACCTCTGCTGTATCTGGAGGACAGGAAGCGAAGAGTAGTCTCCCAAACAAAAAAACGTGAAAAAATTAAATAAATCCGATATGGGTTTTTAACCCTCCCCCTACCCAAAAATGAAAAAGAAAGTTATGGCTGTACATACATTTAAAAAAGCATCAAAAGAGAACCAGTAATGGCTGGCTTAAGCAACATCTAAAATATTCTAAAGTAGTATTAAATCCTCCACATTTTTTGGTTTACTATATTCAAATCCAAACCTTGCCCAATATTTTTGTTTTCCCAATATTTGTTCAAGCATATTTTGTACTACTGGAAACTGCTCATCCTGCATTGCTCAGTGCCACTTCCCGTTGGGGAGGGAGCATGGGCATCTGATAGAAAGGTCCCAAGACTGCCTTTCATCAGGACCATATGTCCCATTGTCCCCTGGTCCATCTAAGCAGAACACAGACGATTAGAGCAGCCATTCTCAACCAAAGTTCAGTGAAACTCTAGGGTTCCCTTCAGAGGCTGCTATAGGTTAATTAAGCTCCATCATATAGAAGATAGAGCCGCCATTCTCAACCATAGTTCAGTGGAAGCTTAGGGTTCCTCCAGAGGTCGCTAGGGGTTCATTGAGCTCTATCAGAGACGATAGAGCAGCCATTCTCAACCGAAGTTCAGTGGAACCCTTGGTAGCTTGTTAGGCGGTCATTGAGCATAGGCTGATTGATCTCTTATTTGATGGTTTCAGGGCCAATGCCATCTGACAGACAGTGACATGACAACAAATACCTTTTTGGATGTCTGTAGGGGGGCATTTTGACCACCACTTTAAAAAGGGGGTATTTAAAAGGGGGCAATGCCCAAACTGAATTGGTTTTAGCAGTGGTGCCACAACATCCTAAAATTCCAAGGTTTCCTCTGGACTAAAATATTTGAGGTGCAAGCCCACTGTCAATCAAATGCCTTTGAAGAGGACTGGGGATGGGCATCTTGATGTCATGGGCTTTAGGTTTGCGTTAGTGCATTCAGAATTGGAAGGGCCTTGTAGTCCCAACAAATTGGAAAACGAGAAGAGGATTTTCAGATACACAATGCTAAGCAATGACAACCTTCAGAAAGGAAAACACACAGCACACATGGTAAGTGCCAAGATCTGCCGAACATTTACATTTTTCTTTTAAAAAAAAAAAAAAGTCCTCACCATCTCTTGAGATAAAACGGAGCCATTCATGTATATTTGTGGCTGGATTGTATCTGCCTGTATTCTTCCTTGCCACAGGATCATAAAAGCAGCTCAAATATGCAAAATGATAGAAGAAAACCAAAATAACGCCCATTTGCCCTGCTACAACTCACAAACAAGCCCACGTCCGGATGAAGGAAATATAGCACCTCAAAGTGTAACATATCCCGGACCCTGCTGAACCTAGTACAGATTCCTTGTACATAGTGGTGGGCCCACGACATGGCAGTGGACTCAAAATTAGCTGGTAGAGTAGAACAGTAATGCCACCCTTTGTGGCTGCTGTAAAACAGAACACCATTTAGTAGAAGATTACTAAATGAAAATTGTTTTTTTTTTTTTTTTGCTGTAGAGTCTGGCTTTGAAACCATGAGACACATTTGGGCCTTTGAGGGGCATTGGGTCATTAGAAAAAAAAACAACCAACTAGCATTTCCAACAAGAGTTCAACAACCCCCTATGTATTTCTCAGGGTGCAGTTTTCCATTAAAAAAAAAAAAAAAAAAGTTGTCAGCTGCCCACTCAGAGATCCACTCCCAGATCCGCACTATCTACCCACTTGTGAAAGCCCAGTGTGTGGGCCGGGAAATTGGCCATTCAGGGCCTGATCGGTCACATAGGGAATGGAACATACTTTCCCATACCTGGAAGCCTTGCTATGTTAGAGGAACGGTGTGAGGGTTCCAGTGGAGCTGGAAATGGCTAGAAAGTGCGGAACAATGCCCTCCTCTGTGGCTGCTGTGAAACAGAGCACCACTCATAGAAGAATCCTAAGTGAGAATGGCCCTTTTGCTGTAGACCAAGTCCAAAATACCACCTGTCCTTTCTGGCTTTGGAACTACGAGACCTTTTCATGTCAAACAAAATCTGCTGGGGCTGTGACAAATCAAACTTGAGACACAAGGCGATAGGGCGCTGGACTGACATGGGTATCTCTGTTGTTAAAAAAAAAAAAAAAAAATACATAAAAAGCAACTCTAGAGGATCATGGCCATGAATAGGCACTTGAGTCTTTTGGTGAACAGAGAGGAGAGCGCCAAGAGGATAATATGGTCCCCATATTTATTGTTCTCTAATAAGGACCCATCAGAGATTAGGCATTTTCAGAAAGTTCATTTGAAAATTCAACATGTTTTGGGGTTCAAAAGGGCTTCATCAGGGCCAACGAGTAAAAGAAAAATTGTTTTGCCCGCTGGTCTCTGATTCATCTTTAAATAAAATATCTCTTAAGAACAATTCTCCATAAAATCATATCTATCTATAAGTGCTTGTGAGCTCCACCCCTTAAGAAGCCCGATTTGTGGGTGTTCCTATTGCAGAGCTTGAGTCAAGTTCAGTTTTTACCGCCCCATGTGGTTGATTATGTGTTCCAGATAGCCACACATTAGTAGTGACGGTGCTGGTCTCAGGCACGCACCTGAGCAACATGGTCAAACAGCAGTGGAGGGAGGGGGGCGCAGAGTCTACCATACTTACTCAACATCTACAACACAGAACTAAGTGCTACACGCAATCCATCCCTTGATGGACTGAAGAGGACTATGGCAAGACTTCTTCTTTAAGACAATTCTTATTTAAAGGAAAACCTGGGTGTGAGGTTCAGCTCTTGAAACTCTGAAACGCGTTGGTATTTTTAAAGTGATTTTAAAATAGTGCAGTCAAAATGAAAGGCGGTTTCCCAGTTGTCGCACACTTCACCCGGCCATGTTGCAGGCAAATAAAAGCAGGCACAGTTCAATCCATCGAAGCCCCGCCCCAAAGCTGGAGCATTCATTTGAAATGAATGTAGTAATCTCTTGGCACTCTCTTCTCGATTAACTGGAAGGTTAAACCTAATGGACATGCCGTTAGGCCCTTCATACACAAAAAACAGTTTCAATTAATTTCCTACAGATTCCCAGAGTCACATGATTACCAATGAAGCATGGAGCATGTATAGGTGATCTCCCTTCTCTGAAAAGACAAATAGGGTACCAATATATAGCCGACTAATTAAGGTTGTTGGGACCCCCTTGGTATGGAATTACACAGATCGGTTGTTTTTACTTTACTCTGGACCTGATCTGCACTGAAAGAAATGCAGATCCTGCATGGCCCACCTCTGTCAAAATGCTAGTTGCCTGGCTGTCTATGCCGTTGCTACTTTTAGTCACCATCAGGAAGGTCAAAGTGAAAGGAAAACTTCAACAGTCTTGCCTGAGCCTATTCAGTGACAGAAGGGTGAGGGCAATGGGGGCCATGGGTCATTGAGGGCAACGGGGGCCATGGGTCATTGAGGGCAACGGGGGCCATGGGTCATTGAGGGCAACGGGGGCCATGGGTCATTGAGGGCAACGAGGGCCATGGGTCATTGAGGGCAACGAGGGCCATGGGTCATTGAGGGCAACGAGGGCCATGGGTCATTGAGGGCAACGAGGGCCATGGATCATTGAGGGCAATGAGTCATTGGTCATCAAGGGCCATGGATCGTTAAGGGCAATGAGTCATTGGTCATCAAGGGCCATGGGTCATTGAGGGCAACGAGGGCCATGGGTCATTGTGGGCAACGAGGGCCATGGGTCATTATGACAACCAAACAACTAGCATGTTCAACAAGAGTTCAACCTCAAATTTATTTCTCGGGGTACAGGTTTCCGTTAAAAAAAAGTGGTCACCTGCCCACTCAGTGATCCACTGCCAGATCCGCACCATCTACCCACTTGCAGATGCCCAGTGTTTGGCAATTGGCCATTCATGGCCTGATCAGTCACATAAGGAAGGGAACATGCTTCCACATACCTGGAAGCCCTGCTTTGTTAGAGGAATGGTGTGAGGGTTCCAGTGGAGCTGGAAGTGGCTAGAAAGTGCGGACCAATGGGGGATAATCAATGCAATCTCTTGCCTGGTAACCTCATCTCCCAGCCATTTTGAGCAATGATGCCAATGACCCTTTCCCGGCAGCCAGTAGAGAGACTCTGCAAATCTGTACATGAACCACCTTCATGAAAACAGACGACAACTGTAAAAAAGCCATTTAAAAAATAAGATCAGCTTTTTAATATGTCACAGAAATGTCATATCATAAAATCTCATGACCGCGCCCCACTTCTTGTTTCTCTGAGCAAATGGACAGCACCACAAATATAATATTTGTCTCCAAAATTAAAACAAACCGACCCCCCCAGCACCCAGCATGTAAATATTACAATAGGACTGGCGTACAGTTTTCAATTGCAACCCAAAAAGCTTTTCAAATGACCCGACACCGCAGGGGTGACTTAATCATGGCGCACTTTTCTGAATCAAGGAAGAAAAAAAAAAAAGTAGTAAAAAAAATAAAATAAACAAAAGCACAAATACCGTAGCATGTTCAGGACATATTACAAGCAGATTGGGTGAGGCGGACACTATAATTACAACTGGACGGGTATCTTGATATTTCTTTATGAAAAAATGTAGTGACAGAAGGGATCGTTAAAAGAAGTTCAGACATTTTGGTCCCTGCACGTCCATATAGCAAAAAAAAAAAAGTAATTAAAAAGGAAAAAGGGGGAAAAATAAAAAAGGAGACCCCTACAGTCTATTTCAAAAACAAAATGGAGAGCTTTAAAAAAAATCTGGCAAAAACATACAATGTTGTACAGGTTTTTTTGGAATTTACAAGTCAAAACAGTCTTAAGTCACCACCCTTCTCTTAGAGATGCTCCATGTGGACTCCATGAGCCCTTTAGATACTGAAGCTTTTCCACCTCTAAGCAGATGTGCGCATGCTCGGCCTGTCAGTCCAGGAACCTCTGACAGGCCTTTTTCCACCGGCAGGCGGTGCACCACTGGTCCCGGTGTTCGATCCCATAAACCTTGCGGCACTTCTTTGCTTCACCGCGAACTTTCCTTTAAAGAAAAGAGAATTTTTTTATATAATATATATATTCTTACACTATAAAATATAAAGTCTGCTAAAGTCAATGTATATATTGGTACTGCAAATTCCTAAAACTAGGGTTGCACAGATACCACTTTAAGACAGAGTACAAGTACCGATACTTTTCAAGTACTTGCCGATACTGATTCTTTTTTTTATTTTTTATTTTAAATGTCGTGTGACAATGGCACCAATATGCAGCACAGTGCAGGTGGCACTGATGAGGCGTGGACTGTGTCAGTAGTTTTTTATTTTATTTATTTTTTACAATTTATATATCATTTTTTGTTATATTCTTTACAATGCTTTTTTTTTTGGGGGGGGGGGGGGGTTGTATAATTTAACCTTTAAATATTTATTAGAATTCTTTTTTTTCTGGGTTAGGGAGCTTTGGGGAGATATCAGGAATCTAAAAACAGACCCCTGACATCTCCCCTTTGAGACAGGGAAAGGGACTGAGGACACAGATTCCCCAGTCCCTTTCTCTGCAGCCTCAGTTGCACTGAAGATCAATGGACAGGAGACAGCGGCTCCTCTCCATTCATAAACTGAAACATTGTAAACCCAGTTTACGATGCTCAGTTATGAATGGACAGTCAGTGATCATTGACTATGCATTCAGAAAAGGAAGGAGCCTGTAAATTACACCGCTCTCTATCCTGACTGATCCAGGATGAGGGGGGGAGGACCGGGAGAGCGAGGAGCACACGGGGGAGTCAGAGGGGGACCCGAACAGAACAAGGAGCACACTGAGCTGGAGGGGGACCCGGCTAGCCAGGGGAGGACACAGGGAGGGGCAGTCTGGGACGATCTGTGCAGCGGGTGGGAGGTACAAGCACCAATCTTCTTATATAGCTTTCAGTAAATCATCTGACAGCCGTGGGAGAGAGATGAGGAGAAGCGGCTGTCAGATGATTTATTGAAAGCTATACAGGGAGATCGGTGCTTGTACTGCCCCCCACCGCTGCACCGATCATCTGTGAGGCTACCCACCCCCCCTGCTACGCTGAGGATGCCTGGCCTGGTACAACAGGTATCAGATTAGGCATCGGAGCATTTGCACGAGTACCGATACTTGTGCAAATGCTTGATACCGATACTAGTATCGGTGCAACCCTACCTAAAACCTTAACCCCATAACAAAATTATGCTCTGACTTTTTTTTCAGTTGTAAGACTCTGTCACCAGACCATTTTAATAACAAATCTGTCCATAAGATTATATGTGCATTTAATTAATTTTATGCATTTACCTATACAAGCCTTCCTTGTGTAAACATCCAAAAGCCCCAAGACTGCTGCTTGGTGCCGCCATCTTGGATTTGACGTCAGCAGCCCCAGCAGACTCAAGAGCCATCACTCATGGGAAATTCTATAGTACTCGCCTTGAGAGCTGCTAATGTGTACACATGTAAGTTTCTGGTATGAAACATAGGCATAAGGGAGGAAATATTCACCTTTTCTGGAGGAGATGCCCACTATAGTGCTTCTCCCATGACCAAAGGTCTAGAAATTTGGTTAGGTACCGTATATATACTCGAGTATTAGCCGACCCGAATATAAGCCGAGGCACGTAATTTTACCACAAAAAACTGAGAAAACTTATTGACTCGAGTATAAGCCTAGGGTGAGAAATGCACAGCTACTGTAAGTGGAAAAGAGGGTCAACAATGCCCATTTGCAGCCTCACTGTGCCCATTTGCTGCCATAGGTCCCCCAAACTTCAAACTTGGTAGTTAAGGGTTCCTATATGCCCCCTATCTGCAGCCTCTGGACCCAAAGGGTCCTGAAATAACATTGCTGCAGATGTACACAGTTGACCGGCTTTGGGGCCCCATATCTCGGGGCCACTTGGTGCTAGGAACCCTAGGAAATTTGGTGTGCAAACCCAGTGGAACCAACACTACAGCATATCCAAAGATGGGGTTCCTATTACCAAGTGGCCCCGAGATACGGGGCCCCAAAGTCGGTTCGGGAAATGTCAAGCACTTTTCTGCAGCAGAGAATGAGAATTTTCCGAACCAACTTTGGGCCCCCGTATCTCGTGGCCACTTAGTGCTAGGACCCCAATTGGATATGTTGTAGTTTTGGTTCCACACCAAATTTGGGGTTCCTAGCACCAATTGGCCCCCGGGATACGGGGCCCCAAAAATCGGTTTGGAAAATGTCATTCTCTGCTGCAGAAAAGTGCTTGACTCAAGTATAAGCAGGGGGGGGGGGGGGGGCATTTTCAGCACAAAAAATATGTGCAGAAAAAGGGTCAGCCAGGGACTCCGATGCTACGTCAGTCGTCATTAGGTAGGCTCAAAACAGAATTCCTAGATCTGAATTCGCATATTCAACATGAAAAATCACAAGGCATCAAAAGTAACTTGGGTCAACTTGGCTTATTTCTAAAGACTATGGAGCTACAGGAGGGTCTGGAGCTCCTTCATATGCATAGAGATTGTAATAACCATTTCCATTTTCAACAGAAAGGCTCTCCAAGCACTTCCAAAGTTATAGTGGTGGAATGTACTGAGAAGTCTAAAGATCTCACCTGCTCCCATTGGTGGCCCGAGGGGGTGAAGCCACAATCAGATGCGACTTTATGGATGGTGTCTGCTGCTGTTGCTCACTAAAACTCAATGACCGGCTTCGGATCTGAGGATGAAAGCAGAGAAAATAAACTCATGAACCTACCATCTTTTTCGGGGGAAGGGTAGATGGATAATAACTTCTTCGAAGGAACACCAAAAACTAAATAAACAGATGTGCTCATAAAATTGACACCCCCCCTGCACCTAGTGAAGCCTAAAAAACATCTAGAATAAAATTGGTTGGAGTACTGAGACCAAAACCCAACATTATAGTAGCAACACTGTTTGCAGAGGAGTCAACTAGGCCTATGAAGAGAAGTACACCACCCTTACTGTGAAGCAGGTCGGTGGTATAGGAAATTTAGTCAAAAGGATTAGAAATTGTCAGGCATTCATTGGCCTAGAAGCTGCACATGGGCTGCCATTGGACTTTCCAGTGGCTGTAGCAGAAAAAAAGTGAAGATTCTGAGCCAATCACATGACCTGAAAGGAGTTGTAAAGGCAGAGGTTTTTTTTTATCTTTATGCATTAAGATAAAAAAAAAACCTGTGTGTAGCAGCCTCCCCAGCACCCCCCAATTACCTACCTGGCCTCCTCTCTCCAGCGATGGCCACGATCCCCTCAGCCATCCAGTACACTCCTCCTGATTGGCCGAGACAGAGCAGAGGTGCTATTGCCTCCCACGGCTGTCAAAGTCAGTCAGCCAATCAGGGGAGAGAGGGGGCAGGGCCAGGACGGGGGCTCCGTGTCTAAGTGGATACACGGAGCTATAAATCAGCTTGGGTGACAACCTGTAACAAGCTGCTGGCTAAGGGGCACTCAAAGAAAGAAGGGACTAGGAGCAGCAAAGAGGGACCCAAGAAGAAGAGGTTCTAGGCTGCTCTGTGCAAAACCAACTGCACAGAGGGGTTCGCTTTTTTTAAAGCGAGCCCTTACAAATCACTTCAACACTATGTTGCCACCTTGGTCGTCTAGCATAAAAAGCATATTTGGGCTCTACACAAAGAATTTACCTGTAGGTAAAGTGGCAAGAAGGTTCAGAGGAGGCCATCACAATCACCTGACCTCAACATCACTACGCCAACTTGGTTGTCTAGTATGACCACCACATTTGGGCTCTCCGCAAAGAATTTAAAGGACCAGAAGGTCTCTTGGCAAGAAGGGTCTGAGGAGACCATCACATCCCATGACTTTAACATCATTGAACCACCATGGTTGTCTTCCATGAACGCAGATTAGGCTCTCCACAAAGAATTTACAGGACCTGAAGGTCTTGTGGCAAGAATAGGCAGCTTCACCAAATTAGGAGATAAAAGGGTCTCATACACAATCACTGATGCCAAAAGAGGGCAATATACAATATTATGAAAGGGTATACAAACTTTTGAAAAAAGGACCATTACCACATTTTGGTACAACATTGCCGATATTTAACCTCCATACCCCCCAGATGGCCCTCTTGTCCATATTATCAGAACCGCTCTCCAAAATTAAGGCAAGCATTCTCCACCATTGCCTTCAGCTGTCAGAGTGGCTCTCTAGTTACTGAAAATCACCTCAACGCGCAGGATGGGCGCAAATTCTGAAGGCGATTTGAGGGTGACCGTGATGGCATCTGACCAGAACAAGCCTTTGAGACATGGTGCTGCTGGCTTGCCCCACAGAGTCTTGCCTACATTCAAAAATTTAGCCCAACACTCCCTTGACACCCTCACACTTTGGTACGGTTTTGAACTTGCACTCCTCCAGGTTGTGGGTATTCTCCCAAGCTCTTAAGTCATGGTGCTGCTGGTTGGCCCCATCGAAACTGGCCTACATCTAAACCACCAACAATCCCTTACACTTTGAGGGGGTTTCAAACTTGTGCGCCCACAAGTTTTTAGGATTGCCTATCCTAATCCTGATCTCCTCTCTTTCCTATAGCCTACCAAATACAAAATATGCAACACAAACTACGTGTTCAGGGAATAGCTACTGCAATTTTACCCTTATTCCCCTAAACACCATGACGACCCCCCCATTCTTTATGTTTCATTACTATTCTATAGGGGAGGTTTCATCCATTTTTCCTGTATTACTATAACCTTGAGAGCACAGAAACCAAGCGATGGCATCAAATACAGTATACAGTGGTGTGAAAAAGTGTTTGCCCCCTTCCTCATTTCCTGTTCCTTTGCATGTTTGTCACACTTAAGTGTTTCGGAACATCAAACCAATTTAAACAATAGTCAAGGACAACACAAGTAAACACAAAATGCAATTTGTAAATGAAGGTGTTTATTATTAAAGGTGAAAAAAAATCCAAACCATCATGGCCCTGTGTGAAAAAGTGATTGCCCCCCTTGTTAAAACATACTATAACTGTGGTTGTCCACACCTGAGTTCAATTTCTCTAGCCACACCCAGGCCTGATTATTGCCACACCTGTTCACAATCACGGCATCACTTAAATAGGAGCTGCTTGACACAGTAAGGTCCACCAGAAGATCCTTAAAAGCTACACATCATGCCGAGACCCAAAGAAATTCAGGAACAATTGAGAAAGAAAGTAATTGAGATCTATCAGTCTGGAAAGGGTTATAAAGCCATTTCTAAAGCTTTGGGAATCCAGCGAACCACAGTGAGAGCCATTATCCACAAATGGCGAAGACATGGAACAGCGGTGAACCTTCCCAGGAGTGGCCGGCCGCCCAAAATTACCCCAAGAGCACAGCGACGACTCATCCAAGAGGTCACAAAAGACCCCACAACAACGTCCAAGGAACTGCAGGCCTCACTTGCCTCAGTTAAGGTCAGCGTTCATGCCTCCACCATCAGGAAAAGACTGGGCAAAAATGGCCTGCATGGCAGAGTTCCAAGGAGAAAAACCACTGCTGAGCAAAAAGAACATCAAAGCTCGTCTCAATTTCTCCACAACACATCTTGATGATCCCCAAGACTTTTGGGACAACATTCTGTGGACCGATGAGACAAAAGTGGAACTCTTTGGAAGGTGTGTGTCCAAGTATATCTGGCGTAGAAGGAACACTGCATTTCAGAAAAAGAACATTATACCAACAGTAAAATATGGTGGTGGTAGTGTGATGGTCTGGGGCTGTTTTGCTGCTTCAGGACCTGGAAGACTTGCCGTGATAAAAGGAACTATGAATTCTGCTGTCTATCAAGAGATCCTGAAGGAGAATGTCCGACCATCTGTTCGTGTACTCAAGCTGAAACGAACTTGGGTTCTGCAGCAGGACAATGATCCTAAACACACCAGCAAGTCCACCACCGAATGGCTGAAGAAAAACAAAATGAAGACTTTGGAGTGGCCTAGCCAAAGTCCTGACCTGAATCCTATTGAGATGTTGTGGTATGACCTTAAAAAGGCCGTTCATGCTCGAAAACCCTCTAATGTAACTGAATTAGGACAATTCTGCAAAGATGAGTGGGCCAAAATTCCTCCAGGACGCTGTAAAAGCCTCATTGCACGTTATCGCAAACGCTTGGTTGCAGTTGTTGCTGCTAAGGGTGGCCCAACCAGTTATTAGGTTTAGGGGGCAATCACTTTTTCACACAGGGCCATGATGGTTTGGATTTTTTTTCACCTTTAATAATAAACACCTTCATTTACAAATTGCATTTTGTGTTTACTTGTGTTGTCCTTGACTATTGTTTAAATTGGTTTGATGTTCCGAAACACTTAAGTGTGACAAACATGCAAAGGAACAGGAAATGAGGAAGGGAGCAAACACTTTTTCACACCACTGTATAATGGAAAAAAAAATAAGTTATTTAATAAAATTTCATTAGCATATTGATGAGGAACATGGAGGAACCAGGGAAGGAAAACTATAAGCAATTTAACTTTGGCATTAATAGAAATATAGAATTTTATTCAGGCATGTCGCCTTTTACTCACTGGAGACAGGGTGGGGAGAGCGGAGGGAGCGGCTGCCCAGCTTATACTGGTGAAGATATGAGGGGATACCGGGATCTGGATGGAAGGCAGAGCCTAAGGGGAGATTAAACACAACAGTTATATGCAAAGTATTACACTGCCCCAGTCAGATTCCTAGTTTATATTTCATAGTTTTTTGCATATACACATTTTATATATATATATATATATAAAAACGCACACACACACACACACACACACAACACACACACACACACACACAAAATAAAATATACAAAAAAGCACTAAGAAAAAAAAAAATAAAAACCTACAAAAAAACAAAACAAACCTGCTACAAAAGACAAAAAAAACTACTACTTAAAAAAAAAAAAAAAAAACGATTAAATATGAATGGTTAGAAAAATAAAAAATCTAGAAAATAATAGTGAAGGTAAAGGAGCTATATGGGGCTTATTAGGTTAAACAAAGGGTTAATAATAAAAAAAAAACTAAGAATTCTTGAAATGAGACACAACCTCAAGAAATAAAACAAAAAAAACAAGAAAACCGTTATTTGCACTTAAAGGGCCGGGTTCACCCCTTTGCAGTTTAGGTGTGGTGCATTGTCATTGTAATCATGTTTTTTTTATGCATTTTACATGACTGTTGAAACACTTTGTAACCTGCATGCATTTTGATGAAAGTGCATTCAAGATACAGCGAGGAGGAATTTTTTTTTTTTTTTTTTTTTACCCGCACAAAATGCGCTGAAGCTCAAAAAAGAAGGCAGCAAGCCCAACAGAACATACATGAATCTAAGGAGAGATGGGATATACCTGATAGGCATGATCGGCCTGGATGTGCCAGAAGGAGCCCGGGGCCGACTGACTGAGTGCACTTGGAAGAGGAGACTCCAAGCCGGGCACCTCCAGAGCCGGAGTGTCGGGTTTGGGCGTCACCGGCTGGATGAGGAGCGGAGTGGTGGCCGTGCTTGGGCTCCTGGGTGTGCTCTCTGCTTCGGCTTCCTCTTTCAGCTGGACCTCGGTGTAGTAAAAATCCTCCTCTCTCTTACGCTGGTCGGAATCGGCTCCATCTCTGTAAAAGGGGGAACATATTTTTAGACTCTTAATTAGTAAATTAAATGTTAATTTTGGGGGGAAAAAATTATTTAAATAAATAAAATAAATAAATAAAAAAAAGGGTGTTTGACGTGTTACACCAACCCATTACCTAAAATGCATGCAAGAAAAAAAAAAATAAAAAAAAGGAAATGCATTTATAATGCCGCATACACACCATCAGATTTTCTGCTGATTTTTGCCTTCAGATTTACCAAAACCATGTAGTGCAAGGGCCTGCCTGATTGCATACAAATTGAAACTCCTAAGGTTTGACCTCATATTGTATGGTATTGGTAAATCTGAAGGAAAAAATTAATAAAAAATCTGATAGTGTGTATGGGGCTTAATAGATTTCATGACCCCGGTGCTACAAGGCCACTGTGCAAAGCTGCCTTCCCAAAATATTTATACAGCCAATTAGGAGCAAGAAGCCTTACCCGAGGTGCTGGGTTTTCACGTGGCGCTTAATGCCAACGATGGAGCGCAGAAGCTTCCCGCAGTTTGGCCACAGACACTTGTACATGATCTTCACAGAGTTCTGCAACGCAAATAGATACACGATTGGCAAGTCAGCAAGGCCTACGGTGAAAAGTGCAAGTCAAAAACGAGCCATAGTTCGAAGGATATGGGCAGCTGAAGTTTCTTGTAAATCTTTCATTTTAAAAATGAGCCTGTTTATTCACGTAGAACGCTGTCATTAGTTAAGATAATAAAGTATTACATAACGATAACAAAGCCTTTATATGACATTCTCTAGCAAAACTTTTTTTATGCAACCCAGATACAAAAAAAAAAAAAAAAAAAAAGAAGAAGGGAAGAAGGACCTGTAGTGTCCATTTAAAAAAAAAATAAAAATAAAAATAAAAAAAAAATATTATATATATATATATATATATATATATATACGTGTGTTTTATTCTATTTATTTAGTTGCCGTAAATAAAATGCATAATATGTTATGCTACAATTTGCCCTATTTAAAATAGAGATTTGGCACAAAGCATTGCAAACTATTTACAAATATTTTGCTTTGTTTTTTTTATTAATGCAACACAAAAATAGCAAAAAAAAAAAAAAAAAAAAAAAAAGCTGAAAAAAATTTAAATAAATAAATAAAAATATTTTTTTTTAACTTGTTGCTTTGACAGATATCACTTGCAGATGGAAGCTTTGTTACTTTTTTAACATTGTATTTAACTTTTGTATCCCGTCTGATGAATGTTTATAAACAATGTTACTTTGTATCTCTTGCTCCCATCTGATCAATGTTTATAAACAATGTTATGTGGTATCCCTTTCTCCCATCTGATCAATGTTTATAAACAATGTTACTTTGTTTCTCCATCTCCTGTCTGATTAATGTTTATAAACAATGTGACAGATGGTCTGTTTATTGACAGGAGCAGCGGTTAGGCCTCATTCAGTTTGAGGGGAGGAGCATGCATTCCCATGCAGTGCATTTTGATAGCCTAATTATTTGAATGGGCTGCAAAACGCACCAGACCGCGCAAAAAGTATTGCGTTTCGGATCAACATTTGGGGTGCTGTTAACAGTACATTAGCACCCGCATGCTGATTTCAAGGGACAATGGATTTGAACGCTGTGTGGGAAATGCACACAGAGCGCGCTTTTCCCCACACTGCGTTCTGATGTGAACCGGCCCATACGCACTTAACATCCAAAATCCCATGGTTCTCCATTGAGCCGGTTATGTGGTGTCACTTGAAGCTCTTTAGCTTGAAAATGTACATGAGCTTCTTTTAAGCGTCAAAAGTTAGTGGTCCCAATAAATGCCATTTGGCGCGTCTGAAAAATATGCACGAAAAACACACATTGCCCATTTTCCCCCCCAGTAACAAGCTTTCCATTGGTCATCAATAATAATATAAAAAATAAGGCTCAAGCCTCAGACGTTTGTACAGACACACAAAAGTCACGTACAAGCCCAACAAAAAAAAAGTGCAAAATCACCAAAGAAGCTAGTATCAAGCGTGAACGGAGCCCAACAGTAACTCCCGGCTGTCATTTTGACAGCCGTGAATTGCCAGCAAAGTTTTTTTGGGTTTGCGTAGCACACTTAGTGTCTATAACCGATTAACCCAATAAAATACAAGCAATTTTTAAACATTGTTGCTTTTTTTTCCCCTCCAATTGAGGAACCATGCCATACCTTTCTCTTGCGTGGAGCAGGCTCGTCCAGAAGGAAGGGATCGGGGTCAGTCTCGAAGCCTTCATCCACATGGGAAGTGCTGAACGCCTCGTTTGTATACTTGGGGCTGGCTTCGGTGTGAGGAGGGGAAGGTGTAGAGGCGCCACACTCCGCACTCCAGTGCCCGCTGGTTGTACTGCTCCCACTGTCCGACACGTCGCCACTTTCCTTCCAGAGGTCGCAGGTCACTCGAGGGGCTTAGAAGGGAGAACAAAGTGCGAATTTTAAACTTAGTACAGTGCTTTAATGAAAGACACCACGCCATTCTAAAAATCCATTGCTCCCTATTGGTAGGGATCACTGGAATGAATGTGTCTGCCCTAGTCAGGTCTTTGTAACATCCATTTCCATATGCCCATGGAACACCTTGGCCCCTGATGCTTCCGTGAGGCTCACGGGATGTCCCTGTGCCTTCCGGTAGAGATTGGAGCTCGAGAAAGAATGCACTCCAGCATTCTTAGAGGATTTTGAGCCGTCATCACTGCAGGAAGGCACTTTGAGATCCACCATGTCTCCTTAAAGTGCCAAGGCAAGTACCTTTTGAGAGGGCAACTGTATACCAATAGCCATTTGCGTAGGGGTCAAAAAAATAAAACAATTAACCTTCCATGAGCTATGGCCACTTAAACATGTCTGACATCTGTTTCTCTTCAGCAAGGATGGCACATCCATGTTTCCTGTGAAGGACCACGGTAACCATCTCAACAATGACAGACCAAGAATTCCCCCACTAGAAGGCTTTCGGTGGTTCCAGAACATAGTCGCTGGCCAGGCCGAGGCTCCTGTGCCTCTACACTAGAGATGAGCTTGGGTTTGGAAGTGCCAGCCCAATCAGTTGCAGGTGGGTCATTCCCTACCCTGCAACTACATCTGCATGTACACAAAAGGCTCGGGAAAACTTATGACATAATGGACCTAAATATGGCCACATAGTTAAGCTTATCACTAACGAGCACTAATGTAAGGGGCATTTTCCCAATGAAAGTGATTTCAAGGGTTCCCCTGGGGTAAAAAGCTTGAGAAAGAATGAAGACTGCACTGATGAACACTGATGAGGCTGCACTGATGAGAGCAGATGTGCGCTGATGAGGCGGTACTCATGATCAGTGCCCTGATTATCAGCGTAAACAATGTACTGTCAGTTTTTCCGGTTACCTCCTTTCAGAGGCAGTGTGTGAAAAAAAGGACTGCTGATAACCTGCAAGTCAGTATACATGTGACCAGCTATGATTGGACACAGCTGATCACATGGCAAAGGGCCAATGTTATGGCCATTTACTGTAATCAGCTGTGCCCAAAGGACACAGTGGTCACAGAGTGTGTCCGATGCATGCCCTAGGGGTAGCAGGAGGACGTCTATGGATACCCTCCCAGAATTGGAGAATCGCGCTGTAGCTGTCTTTCGGCTATAGCGTGATCAAGAAGTGGTTAACCATGGTTCCTGAGTGGCCTTGCCTGGTAGGGTCCACAAAAAATAAAAAAGGAGTACAAGCCCCCACAGAACCAGCATATAGATACCAGCCATCTCCATGGGTACTTACTTGGAATAAGGTCACTGCAGGGGGGACTCTGGACGATTGGGCTGCAGGACAAGCTGGTGAGGACCATGGCTGCCATCATTTCATCCATCTCTACGGCATCTGATCTCCTATTAGAACGAAAACAACTTCTTCACATATCTGGTTGAAGAAACATATTTCAGAAAAATTCACCATATCGGTTCTCATAATTGCCAACTGCAAACAAATGTGGTCATAAAATAGGAACGATGCAAGCAACATCAAATGGGAGGTCAATCAGCCACTGCTCCTCAAGGTACCCCAAAACAACCTCTGGGTAGAACCCTGGCTGAGAATGGCTAATCGAGATTGCCATGTCTGAAACTACAGCATGGATATTAGGATTCCCAAATTAAATGGTATGGAACTTTTATTGTAGATCTACTTAATGCAGAGTATCTCAACTGGGGTTCCGCGCAATTCTAGGATTCCACAAGGGGTTCCAAGGGGTCCTACTGCAGGGCTATGTGGCAATGAATTTGTAGCTTCAGTGTTCCCCCAGCAGCTACAGCTGATTGGGTCAAGTACACACCAAGTGGATTGACATTGGCCTAATAGTATGCTTAAAGCTCCAGCTGCTGCTGTCCACACACTGAGCTGACAACACGGGACAAGAAGAATGTCTTCTCTGTCCTGAAACAGTGGCTTTCAGAGCATGGGACTTCACTTAGTGCTTCAAAGAACACTGCAGAATTATCACATGAAGCAGAGTGAGTAAATCGTACCATTTTCTTCTGAAATGTCATGAGGTCCGTGGGCTAGTTACAGGAACAACAATGCACACTTGGACACATGATAAATGGGTGTTGCCAGCTTTTACTAATAATCTATTTTTTAAGGGAACATATCAGGGCCACCCTGCAAACTTTGCAGAAGTAGAAATACTACTTTTTTTTTTTAAAGCAGCCCTTGACAGTCCTAAATACCAATGAAGAGCTGCAAATCTAGTGGGGCCACCAAGCCGAGATGCAAAGCAAAAAAGGACCAAGGAAAAAATCCAAGGAGAATTCCAAGCTCTACTTACCGACCAGCCTGTGACCAGATTAACCTGTCTAACAGTATGCGTTTAAAACAGGGGTTTAGTTGCACAAATTTGCAAATGCACGCGCAACCTACAGAGCCCCACCAAGGCACATTGGTATCTGTAGTCCTATCTCTAACGTGCAAGAGGCGTCCAAAAAAATAGATTTTAGGTCAGTTAACGCATTGACACCTTTGCAGCCATTGTGCGGTATACCGGCTGGGTGTTCAATGTGCCCCTGTACCTTTGAGGGTGGGCTCCCTCCAGTCCATCTGCCTTCCTCTATCTCATCAGAACGCATGTGCTTCCACTGGGGAGCCTCTTATATGTTAGAGATAGGACTACAGATACCAGGGTGCCTTGGCAGGGCTCTGTAGCTTAAGCATGCATTTGCAAATTTGTGCAACTAAACCCATTTTAAATGCATACTGTTAGACAGGTTAATCTGGTCGCAGGCTGGTCGGTAAGTAGTGTGACAAGAAGAATTTTCTATTTACACCTTTTAGTGCCGGCTGCTAAACATTGGGATAGCGCGGTATATACATATTATTTGGTCGGTAAGTAGAGCTTGGAATTCTCCTTGGATTTTGTCCTTGGTCCTTTTTGTTATGCGTTGCCTTCCAATGCTCCTTGCTGCAAGGGCCAGTTATAGGTGGGAGCAGTGGGGCCACCAAGCACTGAGGCAAAGCTAGTGGGACCAGCAAGCAGTGAGGCAAAGCTAGTGGAACCAGCAAGCAGTGAGGCAAAGCTAGTGGGACCAGCAAGCAGTGAGGCAAAGCTAGTGGGACCAGCAAGCAGTGAGACAAAGCTAGTGGGACCAGCAAGCAGTGAGGCAAAGCTAGTGGGACCAGCAAGCAGTGAGGCAAAGCTAGTGGGACCAGCAAGCAGTGAGGCAAAGCTAGTGGGACCAGCAAGCAGTGAGGCAAAGCTAGTGGGACCAGCAAGCAGTGAGGCAAAGCTAGTGGGACCAGCAAGCAGTGAGGCAAAGCTAGTGGGACCAGCAAGCAGTGAGGCAAAGCTAGTGGGACCAGCAAGCAGTGAGGCAAAGCTAGTGGGACCAGCAAGCAGTGAGGCAAAGCTAGTGGGACCAGCAAGCAGTGAGGCAAAGCTAGTGGGACCAGCAAGCAGTGAGGCAAAGCTAGTGGGACCAGCAAGCAGTGAGGCAAAGCTAGTGGGACCAGCAAGCAGTGAGGCAAAGCTAGTGGGACCAGCAAGCAGTGAGGCAAAGCTAGTGGGACCAGCAAGCAGTGAGGCAAAGCTAGTGGGACCACCAAGCAGTGAGGCAAAGCTAGTGGGACCACCAAGCAGTGAGGCAAAGCTTGCAAGACCACTGAACATCGAGCACCAAATTTGCATCAGTGCTTAAAGGTCCCACTAACTTTTGCATTGCGTTTAAAGTTGGCGTGACCTCTAAAGCACCAATACAAAGTTAATGGTACCAAAGTTTGTGTTTCTTGTTATTCAGATATTTACGTACTGTGAGCTATAGATTAAAAGAATTTTTCAAGTTTTCCCAGATTTAAAAATGAGTGTCAAGTGGGATGTACTAGACAAAGTACATACTAAACCCTGCAGCTTTCTAAAAACGTTTCAGCTGTGATCTCACTCTAAAAGGTTATTAAGGATGGTGAACAGAAAACCTTTCCTATGCTATAAAAATGCTAATAAGTAGCTTGTTAAAGTTTATCCAAGCCCAAAATCAAATATGTAAATTACCAATCCTTAAAGCAGAAGTAAAGCCCCAAATACTCACCTTCGCTCCCACCATCTATCCTCGGTGAGGTCTCTTGCCAACATCTTCTGCCCAGCTTCCACCAAGTTTTGAGCAGTCTTGATTAGCGGGCATGGGATGAGACAATTCCTCTGCATGTTCAGGAGTTCATTCATTCTGGCATAAAGATACCGTGATGAGAATGTACTCCCCAAGTTGACAAAGATGCTCTCCAAGGGGGGCTCCATTGCTCCTCCATAGAGAGAAGCAGCCGCCCTAAGACAGAAAGTGCGTTACTGGCAGGACCACCAGGTGAAAATAAAAGAAAAAAGTCTAAGCCCAACGCAGCAACCATATCTAAGGATTGGTGAGCTGCAATATAACATTTTTGTTTTTGGGTTTTGATACGCTTTAAAGACAAAACTTTTTTATTTTCCAATTTTGATGAAGTGGGAAAATCCTCCCCTACTCAATCCAAAACAATTTTTTTTTGGCTTTAATAGCCCTAACTCTTTGGCTAGTAAAGGACACAGTAAAATGGGCTCACCTCTTGGGGACATCAATGCTGCGAGACACTGATCTCTGAGCCACACTGGCAGGCCCTGCAGGGCTGGTGGACAGAGTCTGCTCCATCGGCATGCTCATGGCTTTGGGGGTCTCTGCGAGACGGACATCCTCAGTCTTCCTGCACAGGTGGAGCCCCAGTTCCAGAACGAAAATCTTCACTTCGTCGTCAATGTGATTGTGCTGCTCCACCAAGCCAACCCATTCCTTTCCATTGTGGGTGATGTACACCTATCACAAGGAAAAAGAGACCTTACAATGTGTTCACACACCCTTCATAGATGAAACAAAACCTGCACATATGCTCATCCTTTTTTATGTTTGTATCCAAAATGTTTATTGCAACTCAAAACTAAGGCCTGACCAAAGCACATTGTTCTCCGTCTCGTAGTCCTCCATTGTGTTTTCGTCAAAAGGGGGCTTAACCATGAACGTGGGGGGAGGTCAAGGAGGATCAGACCCAATAGAGTCTGCTCTTGTGGCGATCACCAAGCTACCAGATCATCCAGTGTGGCTTTTGTGCACCCCTCTATAGACATGAAATAAGACCAATGGCACATGAACTGGATCTTCTGCTTTCCCAAAAGCGGAAGCAGAGATCAAAAGTGAAACTCATGTCAGATGACCAGAGGGTGAACAATGAACAACCGCAAAATGTTTATCTTTAACAAAGACAATGGTTAATAAAACCAACTCCATCGCTGAAGACTATGCTATTGAGCACAGAATTATGAAAATGCACGCAAATTTATACCGAATTGGGAAGGCACATAATGGGAGGGACCATTCAAAAAATTGGTAAGGGCTCAGAAACCAGGAAGGTGAACAATAGGCAAGTAGGAGAAAAAAAAAGTAGAACCTGTGAAAAACACAATGGAGGTAGTGGGAATGAAGCATGTTTGCTGACGAGTACTGGTTTGTGTGCTTTTGCCACATTTTATCATAGCACAGATACATAGACGACGTTTTTGTCATGCAAGTGCCCATATGCACACACCATTTCCTGAGAAGGAACACAATGGTGAGAAATTAAGCATATTTGCTGACAAGTACTTGTTTGTGTGCCTAGATCACATTTTATCATGGCAGAGATACATAGACGACATTTTCGTCATCCGGACAGGTAATCCTTGTGGAATGGAATGAATTTATGGAAAAATGGAGATTCTTAATCTGAAAATTCACAATGATTTATAAATGCATATATACAAGGGGTTCGCCCTGGGACTTTGAGTGCGGTGAATATGCTTAGTCAAGAAACATGTCATGAAAGTAAAATAATGTAGATTTATTACAATTGTTGCGCATTTGAAGCAACAGCAATAACTACATGCCGATAAAATAAGCATATAATGTGAACATGAGAATCCACATACATGGTAAAACAATATATACCAGTATACAGAGAAATTTGCAAGCTTGAGTATTACCCGACGACGTTTTGCGAGACCGCGCTCGCTCTTTAGGGGTAAATGCTTTGCTAAATCTGTAATACTAGTAGTAAATCAAATGAATGAGTGTATGCTGCATCAAATAGGCAGGAGGTGAGTAATCATCGGGGTCAGGCTAGGGACCCCATACTCACCAATGGGCTGGACCAGGCCATCAGTCGCTGATTGCACCGGCAGCAACAGCCATCCACCACGGGAGCTGAGGAAGCGGAGCAAAAGGTAACCCGAACGGAGGAACAACCGGAGCACCGACATGGCTTTGGTAGATACAAATATACAGTAGGTGTCCCTAGAAGCCAATACAGCAGGAGGTTTACCTTATTCGCAGGGTCTTTCTGATATATACATATATTTTTTTACCAACTTTACAGTTCATGATCATGGACATGGGGAGACTTCTAGGGACACTTATATTTGCATCTACCAAGGCCATATCGGTTCTCCGGATGTTTCCCCCTTGGGGTTACCTTTTGCGCCGCTTCCTCAGCTCACGTGCTGGATGTTTGTTGCTGCCGCCAGTGGAGTCAGCGACTGATGGCCTGGTCCAGCCCATTGGCGAGTATGGGGTCCCTAGCCTGACCCCGATGATTACTCACCTCCTGCCCACTTGTATTACAGATTTAGCAAAACATTTACCCCTGAAGAGCGAGCGAGGTCTCGCGAAACGTTGTCGGGTAATACGGATTGACAACAGGAATTGGTGCACACTTGAACAACCAGAAGTCCTACCTTTTGTCCTGGGTACAGCTTGAAGCGGTTGGTGGACAAGTTGGTGGGACACATGGCCTCCTCCAAGCACTCTTTGTAGCATCCACCCTCATAAGCTCCTAGTTGTGCTGAAACTGCAAGGTCTCCCGCCGATTCCACTGTCATGCAGTCTGCGGATAACATCGGGGTAGTACACACCCGGGCTCCAAGCAGAGACCTCTTCCCAAGCCGCTTAGATAGTATGCTCGCCATGTTGGCTAGAGAAAGAAAAAGGGGGGGGGGAAATTTTTTTTTTTAAATTTCATGTCTGAGTGAACATCAACCATGAACACAGCAGCGCGTGTCCTCCAGACACATACTAACCCCCATCTAATCTGCCTCCTTTCTATCCACCCTCAAACCCCTTTTCCTCTATAAGAGGCTCCAGGCCACAGTTGCCTCCTCCACATGCAATACAAGACCATGTCTGCATTGTAAGAGGACACAGAGAAAGTCAAAACTTTTTGGAAGCGTAAGAAACCATCAGTTTATTCTTCTTTGTGGTGTGGTTACTAATGGGGAGATTTCTCATAACTTCTGGACCTGGAATCAGGAAGTGAGAGGAAATCTCTCTAGCGTGAGGGAAATTCATCTTAGTTGTCCCTTCAAACAGGTGTCCCCATTGGAAGACAAATATTTGCACACCACAATGAAAAACCCACCGTATTTTGTCTAATATGCTCATTTCCTAAGAACGCAAGTGGCCATAATGCAGTATTATTTCCTGAAATACTTCAATCCAAAAAAATACCACATTTTGGCCACTAGCTGGTGCAAATAATCATAAAAAGTATCCACATTAGAGAAAAAAAAAAAAAAAAAAAAAAGAAGACCGTAGTACCAAAAAGTATCCCTCTGAACATAAAAAGTATCCAATGCTATATACATATAGATTACTACAATTAACATTTTTTTAAGACAATGCCAACATGCATTCTCAAGCACGTGATATAAACCAGCATATGCACATGACAAAAACATCTAAAATGATGCCAAACTTCCCCATTCAGTCAGATGATAACCTGAATAGACCATCAAGTAGGGAAGTCAACATGAGCCCTATGCTGGAATGACCCGTGTCATTATTGCACACAACACATACAAACCACAAACACAATACATGCCTATAGGAAGTGCTGAGGGTATTGCCAAAAAATACAGACACCAGAAGTGAGGTAAAGGCAGACAACAGTATAATGGAAACCACCAGCGGAATGGAGCCCTTCTCCCACCGAGCCACCAGCGGAATGGAGCCCTTCTCCCACCGAGCCACCAGCGGAATGGAGCCCTTCTCCCACCGAGCCACCAGCGGAATGGAGCCCTTCTCCCACCGAGCCACCAGCGGAAAGAAGCCCTTCTCCCACCAGCGGAATAGAGCCCTTCTCCCACCAACGGAATAGAGCCCTTCTCCCACCAACGGAATAGAGCCCTTCTCCCACCGACCCACCAGCGGAATGGAGCCCTTCTCCCACCAACCCACCAGCGAAATAGAGCCCTTCTCCCACCGACCCACCAGCGGAATAGAGCCCTTCTACTGACAACATGTATAAAGGAACCCTTCTCCCATTGACTACCGGTGTAACGGAACCCTTCTCCCATTGACTACCGGTGTAACGGAACCCTTCTCCTATTGACCACCAGCATGATAGAACCCTTCTCCCATTGACTACCGGTGTAACGGGACCCCTTCTCCCATTGACTACCGGTGTAACGGGACCCTTCTCCCATTGACTACCGGTGTAACGGGGGGGGGGCTCTTCTCCCATTGACTACCGGTGTAACGGGACCCTTCTCCCATTGACTACCGGTGTAAAGGGACCCTTCTCCCATTGACTACCGGTGTAACGGGACCCTTCTCCCATTGACTACCGGTGTAACGGGACCCTTCTCCCATTGACTACCGGTGTAACGGGACCCTTCTCCCATTGACTACCGGTGTAACGGGACCCTTCTCCCATTGACTACCGGTGTGGTAACGGGAACCCTTCTCCCATTGACTACCGGTGTAACGGGACCCTTCTCCCATTGACTCCCATTGACTACCGGTGTAACGGGACCCTTCTCCCATTGACTACCGGTGTAACGGGACCCTTCTCCCATTGACTACCGGTGTAACGGGACCCTTCTCCCATTGACTACCGGTGTAATGGAACCCTTCTCCCATTGACCACCAGCATGATGAAACCGTTCTCCCATTGACCACCAGCATGATTGAACCGTTCTCCCACAGACCAACATAACGGAACCCTTCTATTGACTACCGATGTAATGGAAGCTTCACCCACTGACCACCAACATAATGGAACCCTTCTATCAACTACCGGTGTGATTAAACCCTTCTCTCATTGACCACACACATAATGGAACCTCTCTCCTGTTGACCACCATAATCAGTTATTTCCCCACTGAGCATCCATATGACGAACCACTGTAATCTGCACTGTCTGTGCATCTTTTCTGGCCATTATTACTCATTTGTTTAATTTCATCGTATTGACCATCCCTGTACGCATTGAGCACGGCAAGTACTCCGCATTACTTCTTATTCAGTCCTACATCCTTCACACCAATCTATGGAGACCTGTAGATTTGGAATTCATTGTCA
Organism: Lithobates sylvaticus; assembly: GCA_028564925.1. NCBI lineage: Eukaryota > Metazoa > Chordata > Amphibia > Anura > Ranidae > Lithobates > Lithobates sylvaticus. Next base: position 538,559,283 of record CM053028.1, read on the forward strand.
GAGGTTCCCTGAGACTGAAAAGGTATTTTTAAGGATTCCGCCATGTTAAAAAGATAGAGCTACATAAACAAGGGATTGAGTTCCTGAGGTGGCGGGTGATTTTGAAGCACGTACATTATAAAGTTATAATTTACGGAAGGGATTAGGGTCCTTGCTTCTCATGAGGTGGAGGGTGGGAGGTCTGGAAATGTAATATAAGCATCATCTCCTCTGGTTGAGGGGGGCGTCATTGACCCAGCAGATCATATATCTGCCTCCTCTTTTTTTTTGTATGGGCAAATGTTGACCATGTTGGGAGGTTTTTTTTTGGAAAATCGGTCACAACCTAATGTGACCCGGTTGTTTGTTTTGCCGCGCTGTGCGGCTTAATGTTGTATGCCTGTACTATAAACCTCAATAAAAAATAATTTATTAAAAAAAAAAAAAAAATTGAAAAAACCTGCTCTAGACACGGGGTTCGTATTGTAGACTTTTGCGCTGTAAAAATTTCCAGACCCTTCTCACATCTTGCGTCCATATGGAATATACTGATATTTATAGGAGGGAAAAAAAAAACTCATGTCTAGCTACACTGGGCACCCATAGCTGTGAATCTTCCCTGGAACCCCTGGAAGAGGATTTGTAGAAATTTTGAAAGCACAGTACATTAGTTGCACATGCTGTCTCTGGCCCAATATAAAGTGGACCTGTCATTAAAATTCGCACTTTACACCCGTGATTGTCAATGTACTAGACATGGATTGTCTCCAACGGGACCCCTGAAATACCCAGAGGGCCACATTTAGTACTACAGAGGATTAGAAGCCACCTACTACCAGAGATGGTCGGAGACTGGGGGGGGATTGGCTGCAGCTTCTAATGCCGAGAAGCTCACAGTGTGCGGTGAAATCAGAGCAAGCATTTCAGTCCAGGAGAGAAGCCGCTACGACTGTGCAAGCCTGAAGGGAAAGGGGGAAGTTCGAATTGAATACTAAAAGAAAAAAAAAAAAAACATGCGATTGATCTTGCTGCTGGAACAAAACAAGTTTAACGAGCCCAAATCCATTAAGACGGCAGATGAGATGTAGGAACGGTTTGGCGGCCGTCATACTCCCAGTTCAGCCATGGCCTGGGGGCGGTTGAATTTCCAGGAACGCTTTGGGGAGAGGGACACGGAAGACGTGACAATGAGCGTGTTCATTCATTGTACAAATAAGAGGACCTTCTTTCAAAATTTCTACAAATCTTCTTCCAGGGAAGATTCACAGCTGTGGGTGCCCAGTGTAGCTAGACCCGTCACCTGCCAACAGGAGAGAACCATTCGCTATTGTCAACTCGTCATTCTGCAGTTCTGGCTTCCTGGCCCTCATACCCATCCACCTGCTTCAATGTAATGTGTTCTTCAGATCATCTGTGTGCAAGCATTGGGAAGCAGAAGGAAGCAGCTGCAATACTTTACTAAAACGAGTCTACTTGACCAGTTGCGGACACTGGGGGGGTGCTAGCCAAGGCCAAAACAAACTGTAACCACTTCAATACCGGGCACTTATACACCTTCCTGCCCAGGACAATTTTCAGCGCTGTCGCAGTTTGAATGACAATTGCGCGGTCATACGACACTGCACCCAAACTAAATTTTTATCATTTTGTTCCCACAAATAGAGCTTTCTTTTGGTGGTATTTGATCACCTCTGCGATTTTTTATTTTTTGCTAAACAAATAAAAAAAGACTGAAAAGTTTGAAAAAAAATAAAAGTTTTGGTTTTGTTTCTGTTATAAAATTTTGTAAATAAGTAAGTTTTCTCTTTCACTGATGGGCACTGATAAGGCGGCACTGATGAGGTGGCACCAATGAGCGGGCACTGATGGGCACAGATAGGCAACACTGATGGGCACTGAAAGGATGAAAAGATGGGTACTTATGGGTGGCACTGATAGGTGGCACTGCTGGGAACTGATGGGCACGGATAAGCAGCACTGCTGGGCACCGATACATGGCACTGATATGAGGCACTGATGGGCATCCCTGGTGGTACTGGTAGGCATTGTCAGTGGGCACTGATTGGCAGCTGCCTGGGCACAGATGTGCATTTCCTTGGGGGTCCAGGGGGGGGGGGGGCATACCTGGTGGTCCAGTGTGGTGGCATCCCTGGTGGTCCTGGGCAGTATTATGGTGGTCCTGGGCGGGATTCGAGGGGGGGCTGTGCAACAATCAGCACAGACCCCCCCCCCCGTCAGGAGAGCCACCGATCGGCTCTCCTCTACTCGCGTCTGGGTTTACTTCCGCTTTAACAATATTATTCTGAATCTCTCCCGTCTGATCAATGTTTATAAACAATGTTACTTTGACCAGTCTGGAGCTAGAGAGAGATACAAAGTAACATTGTTTATAAACCTTGATCAGACATGAGAGAGAAACAATGTTACTCTGCATCTACCTCCTATCTGAATCTGATCACTGTTCATAAACAATATTATTCTGTATCTCCTGCCTGATCGATGTATCCCTCTATCTCAATGTTTATAATAAACAATGTTACTTTGCATCTCTCTCCTGTCTGAGCAATGTTTATAAACCATGTTTAGACAGGAGATAAAAAAGATATAAAGTAACAATGTTTATAAACCTTGATCAGAAATGAGAGATGCAATGTTACTCTGTAGCTATCGCCTATCTGATCAATGTTCATAAACAACATTATTCTGCATTTCCTGCCTGATTGATGCATCTCTCTGTCTCAATGTTTATAAACAATGTTACTTTGTATCTCTCTAGCTCCAGTCTGGTCAAAGTGACATTGTTCAATGTTTATTATCCATGTTATTTTGTATCTCTCTATCTCCTGTCTGATCAATGTTTATAAACAATGTTACTTTGACCAGACTGGAGCTAGAGAGATACAGAGCAACATTGTTTATAAACATTGAGATGGAGAGATAGAATGTTACTTTGTATCTCTCTCCAACAATATTATTCTGCATCTCCTGCCTGATCGATGTATCTCCACGTTTATAAACAATGTTGCTCTGTATCTCTCTAGCTCCAGTCTGGTCAAAGTAATATTGTTTATAAACATTGATCAGACAGGAGATAGAGAGATACAAAATAACATTAATAATAAACATTGATCAAGTGGTTGATTCAAGTTATTTTGTACCTCTTCATCTCCCATCTGATCAATGTTTATAAACAATGTTACTTTGACCAGACCGGAGCCAGAGAGATACAAAGCAACATTGTTTATAAACATGAAAACAGAGAGATACATCAATCAGGCAGGAGATACAGAATAATATTGTTTATAAACATTGATCAGATAGGCGATAGATAGAGTAACATTGCATCTCTCTCATGTCTGATCAAGGTTTATAAACAATGTTAGGGCTGCAACAAACGATTATTTTCATAAATCGATTAGTTGGCCGATTATTGTTTCGATTAATCATCTTAAAAAAATAAGTGTGGTGTATAATTTAATTACTATGTAAAGTTTTAAAAAAGGCAATTTATTCTTATATATCTATATGCAGTGTTAAATATAAACAACCAACTATATGGTTAGGGAGCAAAATATTGAATCCACTCTGATAATAACAGACAGAAGAGATATACTGTATATACGCTATTAGAGGAGATATACTGCATATGCTATTAGAGGAGATATACTGCATATGCTATTAGAGGAGATATACTGCATATGCTATTAGAGGAGATATACTGTATATACTATTAGAGGAGATATACTGCATATGCTATTAGAGGAGATATACTGCATATGCTATTAGAGGAGATATACTGCATATGCTATTAGAGGAGATATACTGTATATGCTATTAGAGGAGATATACTGTATATACTATTAGAAGAGACATACCGTATATACTCGAATATAAGCCGAGATTTTCAGACCCTTTTTTAGGTCTGAAAGTCTACCCCTCGGCTTATATTCGAGTCACCGCCGTCTGCCTACATGAACAGCTTGTCATGCAGACAGACGGCGGTGTTTAAAAGCCGCGCCGCCTCCGGGGACACAGCGGGGACACAGCGGGGACCACATCGGCTGCACGGACCCCGGACACAGGACCCCGGACCCACGGATCGGCACAGGTAGGCTGCAATGGGGACACGGGGGTCTGTACAGGGGACATGCAGGTGGGCATTGCTGACCCTTTTTCCACTTACAGTAGCTGCTGCATTTTTGCCCCTCGGCCTATACACGGGTCAATACGTTTCCCCATTTTTTTGTGGTGATTTAGGGGCCTCGGCTTATACTCGGGACGGCCTATACTCGAGTATATACGGTACTGTTTTTTGGCCAATTTGTTGTTGGGCAGATTAAAAAACACAAATTGCTGCAAAAACGTATTACATGCTTCTCTGCAGCTTTTCTATTGAAGTACATTGAACCAAAAAAGCACCGCTTTGCGTTAAAAAAAAAGTCCCTGACCCTTTCCAAATACGCAGCAGCTGAAAAAAAGCGTAGATGTGAACGTGTCCCATAGGAAACCATGTTAAATGAACTGTAGTGCGTTTCTGCAAAAAGCACCAAAAAACACATAGATGTGAACCAGGTCTAAGACGTTTAGTAACATAATGGGGTTAAAAAATAAAATAAAATGAGCAAATAATCACTACTGTAAGGGGTTAATTTTTTTTACTGTAGAACTGTGAAAGTATAATTTACAGTAGCGATTATTTGCTCTTTTTGTACTATAAAGGGCTCATTTTATTTTTTTTTAACCCCCATTATGTTACTGGCCGATTAATCGATTATGAAAATAGTAGTCGATTAATTTCATAATCGATTAGTTATCGATTAGTTGTTTCAGCCCTAAACAATGTTACTTTAAATCTCTTTATCTCCCGTCTAAACATGGTTTATAAACATCGATCAGGAGATAGAGAGAACCCGGGAGAAGGCAGGTCACGTACATGTAGGCGACTCTGTCTGTACCTGTAAATATACTGCGGCAGGTGGTTAAAAATTATTTTTTTGCCTTGTTGTTGTTTAAATCTTTCAGAGCATGCGCAATATTGAGCATAAGTATTTTCGGAAAATCTCTGAAGATGAACGGCGCCTGCGCCGTGAGTCGAGGTGCAAGCCCCACCATCCAAGTGGACATAGGGCTACACAAACTTAGCGGGCTCGCCTTTTGCTCGCCACGCTTCGGGCACGGCCTCGCTGCGCTCGGCTCTTTTATATTCTTACTCTATGTCCACTTGGATGGTGGGGCTTGAAAGTGGGCTCAAGGCGCAGGCGCCGTTCATCTTCGGCAATTTGCGGAATCTGGTTGTCCTGTGTACTGCGCAGTACACAGCGGACGCTTTCTGATGGGGGGACAGAAAATTACAGTACACCGGTTCATTTCTGCGCGCCGCGTTTTACGTCAATCCTCTACGGAGCGCGCCTTTTGATGAAACCGCGTTAAAAGATGCAGCATGCACTAATGTGGATCCGATTTATTACGCTCCTGTGAGCATGGCAATTTTTTTTTTTTTTTTCAAAATTCCCCAAAAAAAAATTGTAAAAAAAAAAAACAGGCGATTGCAATGTCTCAGTAGGGATTGCCCCTCCCCCCTGTATAGCGACAACACATTGAGAGTTTGCCTTGAAGCTGTAGAGCTATGCGAGTCCTTCCCTTTCCTCTCCCTCAGCTGTCACACGCCTGTCCTAGTAGCCTAGTGCACTTTCTAACAAATTCCTGACATGTCAGCAAAGCCGGGCGGAGGAAAGGTGGGGGGTGGGGGGAGTTGCAGCTCAGACGTGCCCTGGAGGTGACAGTCAGTGCGTTGTCATATCAGCCGCATGCAATCCTGCTAATCATAAACCAGACTGTGTGCAGAAAACAGGATCCGTATTGCCACACTGGTTTGCAATGAGCGCCATTTGCTTAACACCCCCCCCCCCCACCCCCCGCAGTTCCTGGGCCGGTCTGGGGGAAGAAAACGTATGTCTGCTCGGCCCATCCGCCAAGTGTGCCGTCACGGATAAACGCCGAAACTGGGCGCTGGGGATTCCTTACAGTTTGAGGAATGATGATGTACCTCACTGGGGTGGCTTAACGTTTTTTTTTTTTAATAATAAAAAAAAAAAAAATGCATAAATTTATATATATATATATATATATATATATATATATACACACACACACATATACACATATACACATACACACATTATATATAATGTATATATTTCAAATAAAGTGTGTGTGTTTATATATGTGTGTGTTTATATATATGTGTGTGTGAGTGTGTTTATATATGTGTGTGTGTGTTTATATATGTGTGTTTATATATATCTATATATATATATATATATATATATATATTATATATATATATATATATGTATGAGTGTGTGTGTGTGTGTGTTTATATATGTGTGTATTATATATGTGTGTTTATATATATATATATATATATATATATATATATATATATATATATATATATATATGTGTGTGTGAGTGTGTTTATATATGTGTGTGTGTGTGTGTTTATATATGTGTGTGTGTGTGTGTGTGTTTATATATATGTGTTTATATATATATATATATATATATATATATATATATATGTGTGTGTGTGTATATATTATATATGTGTGTGTGTGTGTGTGTGTGTGTGTGTGTGTGTGTGTGTGTGTGTGTGTGTGTGTACACACACACACACACACACACATATATATATATATACAGTATCTCACAAAAGTGAGTACACCCCTCACATGTCTGTAAAGATTTTCTTCTATCTTTTCATGTGACAACACTGAAGAAATGACACTTGTGCTACAATGTAAAGTAGTGAGTGTACAGCTTGTATAACAGTGTAAATTTGCTGTCCCCTCAAAATAACTCAACACACAGCCATTAATGTCTAAACCGCTGGCAACAAAAGTGAGTACACCCCTAAGTATAAATGTCCAAATTGTGCCCAAAGTGTCAATATTTTTGTGTGGCCGCCATTATTTTCCTGCACTGCCTTAACCCTCTTGGACATGGAGTTCACCAGATCTTCACAGGTCGCCACCGGAGTCCTCTTCCACTCCTTCATGACGACATCACAGAGCTGGTGGATGTTAGAGACCTTGCGCTCCACCATCTTCCGTTTGAGGATGCCCCACAGATGCTCAATAGGGTTCAGGTCTGGAGACATGCTTGGCCAGTCCATCACCTTTACCCTCAGCTTCTTTAGCAAGGCAGTGGTGGTCTTGGAGGTGTGTTTGGGGTCGTTATGTTGGAATACTGCCCTGCAGCCCAGTCTCTGAAGGGAGGGGATCATGCTCTGCTTCAGTATGTCACAGTACATGTTGGCATTCATGGTTCCCTTAATGAACTGTAGCTCCCCAGTGCTGGCAGCACTCATGCAGCCCCAGACCATGACACTCCCACCACCATGCTTGACTGTAGGCAAGACACACTTGTCTTTGTACTCCTCACCTGGTTGCCCCCACACACGCCTGATACCATCTGAACCAGGGCTCAAGTCCTGCAGGAACGCATAGGAACGGAGTTCCTGTACTTTTTCCACAACAGGAACTTAGTTCCCGTTAGCAGCCGTGTCCAACAAGACTTTGAAGTATGCGAGCTGTGTGGCAGGGCTACACCAGCAGCTGCCGACACAGCTCGCAATAGTAAGTGCTGCACACCTGACCATTCAGGAATTGCCAGTAGGGGGCCCCATGACAGCTTCCGCTTCGATCTACCTGTCAATCACAGCTAGCTGACAGGTAGATCAGGTCCCTGCTGCTAAGAGATTGTATTTAGTCAGACCTCTCGTGATGCGCTCCTCCCGCCGGCCCCTCCTGATTTTCTGTCTCCTCATCCCCCCCCCCCCCCAGTCTCCTGCATACTTTCTCTGTGTGTCCCGCTGAATCCCCCCCTCTATCTTTAGTGCCATATGATGAGGGAACCCAGAGGAGGAGCACAGCTATTCTGCTCACAGGACATGCAGGGAGAGAGGTGAGCTGAGGGAGGAACATCAGTTTGGGGTGGTAAGCTGAGCACAATACCTGGCAAAGTTTAATGCCAGGAGGGAAGTTTATGTGGAAATATGTGATGGGTTGGAATAGCAGCGAGTGTGTGTTGGAGCCCTGCAGAGTTTGCAGCCCCCCAAGCTAACATACATCTCCTAAGCAGGAACACATCACTATCTCCCCAAGCATTCTGTCCAGATAATGTGCAGTTCATTTATGACCTTTCCGTTTAACCCTCTGTTATCCAAACTCTGTTCAATGAAAGTGTAAACTCACCACATAAACACTCTATATACAAAATAACATTCCCCAATAAAGATCAAAACATGATGTTCACATTTGCATGGAAGCACAATTGAATGAATGCTGATTATTCAGAGAATTACCATATTTATTGAGGATTGTTTTTTTTTTATGTACTAACAGTTAAGCTTCATAAACACAATACGAAAATTGGATGAAAAATATCACTTTTGAAGCGTTCGTGCATATGAGCGTATCATTTATTTTATTTGGTGGGCGAGTGGATCTTGGGTGGGAGTTCCCCACTTTTTTCCCCAGGACTTGACACCAATCTGAACCAAATAAGGTTATATTGGACTCATCAGACCACAGGACATGATTCCAGTAATCCATGTCCTTAGTCTGCTTGTCTTCATAAAACTGTTTGCAGACTTTCTTGTGCATCATCTTTAGAAGAGGCTTCCTTCTGGGACGACAGCCATGCAGACCAATTTGATGCAGTGTGCGGCGTATGGTCTGAGCACTGACAGGCTGACCCCCCACCCCTTGAGCCTCTGCAGCAATGCTGGCAGCACTCATACGTCTATTTCCCAAAGACAACCTCTGGATATGATGATGAGCACTTCTTTGGTTGACCATGGCGAGGCCTGTTCTGAGTGGAACCTGTCCTGTTAGAGCGCTGTATGGTCTTGGCCACCACCCTGCAGCTCAGTTTCAGGGTCTTGGCAATCGTCTTGTTGCTCTACATAAAGATGGCCTAGGCAATAATTCTTTTTTCAGCTCCTCAGAGAGTTCTTTGCCATGAGGTGCCATGTTCCACTTCCAGTGACCAATATAATAGAGAGTGAGAGCGATAACACCAAACCTAACACACCCACTCCCCATTCACATCTGAGACCTTGTAACACTAACGAGTCACATGACACCGGCAAAGGGAAAATGGCTAATTGGGCCCAATTTGGACATTTTCACATAGGGGTGTACTCACTTTTGTTGCCAGCAGTTTAGACATTAATGGCTGTGTGTTGAGTTATTTTGAGGTGACAGCAAATTCACACTGTTATACAAGCTGTACACACTCACTACTTTACATTGTAGATAAGTGTCATTTCTTCAGTGTTTTGTCACATGAAAAGGTAGAATAAAATATTTACAAAAATATGAGGGTGTACTCACTTTTGTTAAACATTGTAATATTTATTTTATAGTGATAAGGGAGAAATGGAAAGGGGTTTTTAAAAAGGTGCAAATTAATCAGATTGGGAACAAAATCAAATTACACATTTTTTATAAACATAATTTTAAATTCAAAATTAATTCTTATTAAAACCAACAAGAATTCATACAGTCATTGTACAAAAGTTTATAGACTACATGTATAAAAGAAATGAGGGAAAAAAAAAAACAAAAAAAAAAAAAACTTGCTTTGTTTTTTTTTGCGCATTTCCAAATCTGCATAGAAAAATGGCAAAATATGAACAGCAAAAAAATAAAACAAATTCCAAATATGTAGATAAAGATGAAAAAAATAAATCATTGAACTCTACGGAAAACATGCATTTTGATGAAACCGCGTTAAAGAAGCATTATTGTTGACTTGTTTTATTGGTATTTATTCAAATCATTTTTTTTTTTTTTTTTTTGTACAACTGTAGATAATGATCAAATAGCAAAAAATAAGAAATAAATTCACTTTTTTTTTTGCACATTTCCAAATTGTAGATTTAAAAAAAAAAAAAAAAAAATGTAATTTTTTTTTTTTAAGAAAATCAAATATGAGAAAGGCAAACACAATAAAATACTGGTAGGATCACCGGTGGAGGGGTGGGAAAGTGTGTGTGTGTGTGTGTGTGTGTGTGTGTGTGTGTGTGTGTGTGTGTGTGTGTGTGTGTGTGTGTGTGTGTGTGTGGTGTGTGTGTGTGTGTGTGTGTGTGTGTGTGTGTGTGTGTGTGTTGGTAGGGGTAAATCCTGAAAAAAAGAAAAAACAAATGCATCCACATCTAAAAGGCTGCTAAATATAAAATTTTTGGGTTCAGATACACTTTAAAAAAAATTAAAAATAAAATAAAAAAAAGACCATTGAAAGTAAAAGCCTCTGCCAGAAATCCAGTTAGCTTACAAAGTTCCTGTGCATTATTCTCAGCCATCTCTGTAGACTACAGAACACCTCCCCACCTACGTTATGGAGATATGGGTTTAGAAACAAATTTAAGCACAAACAAAAATTAAAGAAATACAATAAAGAATACAAAAAGCATAAAAAGCCCCATTGAAAAAACAGTTTACACCGTGTGATGTTTTTCATGGGCATGGACTGGAGAGCTTAGATACGCTCCAACTTTATCAGGAGTTGGCACAACTATGCAAGACTGAAGGGAAGGCTGGAGGTCAGATTTAAATAGGCGCAGTCACAGGGTCCCCCCCCCAATCGCCCGCCTCAGCCTGGGTGCAGTCACAGGACCCCCCAATCGCCCGCCTCAGCCTGGGCCCAGTCACAGGGAACCCCTCCAATCGCCCGCCTCAGCCTGGGCGCAGTCACAGGGAACCCCTCCAATCGCCCGCCTCAGCCTAGGCGCAGTCACAGCCCCCCCCCCCCCAATCGCTCGCCTCAACCAAGGCGCAGTCACAGGCCCCCCCCCCCCCCCCGCCCACCTCCCCCCCCCCAAAGCACACCCCCCTCACCCCCCCCCCCCCATATCGCCCGCCTCAGCCTAGGCGCAGTCACAGGACCCCCCAATCGCCCGCCTCAGCCTGGGCGCAGTCACAGGGACCCCTCCAATCGCCCGCCTCAGCGCAGTCACAGCCCCCCCCCCCCAATCGCCCGCCTCAACCAAGGCGCAGTCACAGGCCCCCCCCCCATATCACCCGCCTCAGCCTAGGCGCAGTCACAGGGCCCCCCCCCCCCCAATCGCCCGCCTCAACCAAGGCGCAGTCACAGGCCCCCCCCCCCACGCCCGCCTCAGCCTAGGCGCAGTCACAGGGCCCCCCCCCCCCACAGGGCCCGCCCCCCCCCAGGTGCAGCCTCACAGGGGCCCCCCCAATCGCCCGCCTCAGCCTAGGTGCAGTCACAGGGGCCCCCCCAATCGCCCGCCTCAGCCTGGGCGCAGTCACAGGGCCCCCCCCCCATCGCCCGCCTCAGTCACAGGGCCCCCCCCCATCGCCCGCCTCAGTCACAGGGCCCCCCCCCATCCCCCGCCTCAGTCACAGGGCCCCCCCCCCATCCCCCGCCTCAGTCACAGGGCCCCCCCCCAGCGCCTGCCTCAGCCTAGGTGCAGTCACAGGCCCCCCCCCCCAATCACCCGCCTCAGCCTAGGTGCAGTCACAGGGCCCCCCCCCCCCCATCCCCCGCCTCAGTCACAGGGCCCCCCCCCCCCCCCATCACCCGCCTCAGCCTAGGTGCAGTCACAGGGCCCCCCCATCCCCCGCCTCAGTCACAGGGCCCCATCGCCCGCCTCAGCCTAGGTGCAGTCACAGGCCCGCCCCCCCCCCCATCGCCCGCCTCAGCCTAGGTGCAGTCACAGGCCCGCCCCCCCCCCATCGCCCGCCTCAGCCTAGGCGCAGTCACAGCCCCCCCCCTGCAATCGCCCGCCTCAGCGCAGTCACAGGGTCCCCCCATCCCCCGCCTCAGCCTAGGTGCAGTCACAGGACCGCCCCCCATCGCCCGCCTCAGCCTAGGTGCAGTCACAGGCCCGCCCCCCCCCCCATTGCCCGCCTCAGCCTAGACGCAGTCACAGGGCCCCCCCCCATCCCCCACCTCAGTCACAGGGCCCACCCCATCGCCCGCCTCAGTCACAGTGCCCACCCCATCGCCTGCCTCAGCCTAGGTGCAGTCACAGGGCCCCCCCCCCATTGCCCTCAGCGCAGTCACGCTCCCCCCAATCACCTGCCTCAGCATAGTCACGGGGGCCCCCCATTGCCCGCCTCAATGCAGTCACCCCCCCCCCAATCGCCCGTCTCAGCGCAGTCACAGCCCCCCCCCACCTCGGCCTAAGTGCAGTCATCTATACATCTCTATTAAAAACTCTCCCTGCCATGTTCCTCTCTACTACACTTCACCCAAATTGGTTGGGCAGTGTGGACTGTGCAGGAGGATTAAACCTTATGCCTTTGGACTAAACATCCCATGATTCCCTGCGCACCAGCCATAATGCATGTTCATGCCCCAAGCACAGCATCCGAGTACACGAGGAACTACATGACCCACGATTTCTTGGGCACCAGTCACAATGCACATGCGCAACCCTAAGAGCAGCGATTGATTGTAACTATACATCCCATGATTACTTGAGCACCAGTAAAGACCCTAAGCACATCGAAACTGCTCCCCCCCCCCCAGGTTGCACCTCTGCAGAGAGACCACTGCTTCCACATAGCGCAAGTGTCCTTCTCTGCAGCACGATGTACCTGGAGTATATCAAGATTTAAAAAAAAGTTCATTTGGGTTTTACCCAATGAAAGTGTTCTGATCAGCCACCATCTCTTATCAGAAGTCACTTCCTGTCCTCTCGGGGGTGACATTTTCTAAAGCACGCCACATGCCGGAAACTAAACGCTATAAAAACTCTTTAGTAAGATGCTGAAGAACCCAATTATATCTATAGGATGTCGGTTCTAAAATGGTTACAATGTAACCCGCCACATCTCCCGTACTGCATCTGCAGCCTCTGACCCTCTCCCCTACCATGTCTGCAGTCTCTGACCCTCTCCCCTACCATGTCTGCAGTCTCTGACCCTCTCCCCTACCATGTCTGCAGTCTCTGACCCTCTCCCCTACCATGTCTGCAGTCTCTGACCCTCTCCCCTGTCATGTCTGCAGTCTCTGTCTGCAGTCTCTGACCCTCTCCCCTACCATGTCTGCAGTCTCTGACCCTCTCCCCTACTGTCTGCAGTCTCTGACCCTCTCCCTACCATGTCTGCAGTCTCTGACCCTCTCCCCTACCATGTCTGCAGTCTCTGACCCTCTCCCCTACCATGTCTGCAGTCTCTGACCCTCTCCCCTACCATGTCTGCAGTCTCTGACCCTCTCCCCTACCATGTCTGCAGTCTCTGACCCTCTCCCCTGACATGTCATGTCTGCAGTCTCTGACCCTCTCCCTACCATGTCTGCAGTCTCTGACCCTCTCCCCTACCATGTCTGCAGTCTCTGACCCTCTCCCCTACCATGTCTGCAGTCTCTGACCCTCTCCCCTACCATGTCTGAAGTCTCTGACCCTCTCCCCTACCATGTCTGAAGTCTCTGACCCTCTCCCCTGTCATGTCATGTCTGCAGTCTCTGACCCTCTCCCCTGTCATGTCATGTCTGCAGTCTCTGACCCTCTCCCCTGTCATGTCATGTCTGCAGTCTCTGACCCTCTCCCCTGTCATGTCATGTCTGCAGTCTCTGACCCTCTCCCCTGTCACGTCTGCAGTCTCTGACCATCTCCCCTGTCATGTCTGCAGTCTCTGACCCTCTCCCCTGTCATGTCATATCTGCAGTCTCTGACCCTCTCCCCTGTCATATCTGCAGTCTCTGACCCTCTCCCCTGTCATGTCATATCTGCAGTCTCTGACCCTCTGCAGTCTCTGACCCTCTCCCCTGTCATGTCTGCAGTCTCTGACCCTCTCCCCTGTCATGTCTGCAGTCTCTGACCCTCTCCCCTGACATGTCTGCAGTCTCTGACCCTCTCCCCTGACATGTCTGCAGTCTCTGACCCTCTCCCCTGACATGTCTGCAGTCTCTGACCGTCTCCCCTGTCATGTCTGCAGTCTCTGACCGTCTCCCCTGTCATGTCTGCAGTCTCTGACCCTCTCCCCTGTCGTGTCTGCAGTCTCTGACCCTCTCCCCTGTCGTGTCTGCAGTCTCTGACCCTCTCCCCTGTCATGTCTGCAGTCTCTGACCGTCTCCCCTGTCATGTCTGCAGTCTCTGACCGTCTCCCCTGTCATGTCTGCAGTCTCTGACCCTCTCCCCTGTCATGTCTGCAGCCTCTGACCGTCTCCCCTGTCATGTCTGCAGTCTCTGACCGTCTCCCCTGTCATGTCTGCAGTCTCTGACCGTCTCCCCTGTCATGTCTGCAGTCTCTGACCGTCTCCCCTGTCATGTCTGCAGTCTCTGACCGTCTCCCCTGTCATGTCTGCAGTCTCTGACCCTCTCCCCTGTCATGTCTGCAGTCTCTGACCCTCTCCCCTGTCATGTCTGCAGTCTCTGACCGTCTCCCCTGTCATGTCTGCAGTCTCTGACCGTATCCCCTGTCATGTCTGCAGTCTGTCCGCTCACTCCTACATTAGATGTGGCCCCATAGTGACATCAGGGGCCACACACGAGGTTGGAATTCCCTAGGACCCAGCGTTCGTCAGATCTGCCTCATCCAGACATAACAAGCAGCCCTCACCCAGCAGTCAGGAGATGTCCCGGCACACAAATCCTACAATATTGATGACTGTCATTACACTTACAATGTAGCAGCGCGGTCACATGATCTGCGTATCAATCTGGGGGAGGAACTCCCAGCCCGCCGCTTTAAATACAACTTAGGAGAAATGCGTACGGTCAGCCAGATCTCATGAAATATTACCCATTAGGTAAAACGCAGCGAGGAGCCCCAATGCTGAGGAGAGTGCGGCTTCCCCTCGCCATTAACGTGATTTGCGTCACATTCCCATGGACCGTTGTGCAATGCAATAACGCATTTATTTTTTTTCTCCTGTATCATACAAGGTGATAAAACCAAACAGACAAGGGACAGCTGTTGCCACCTGGGACGTGGGGGAGAAGAAGACGACAAGGGACAGCTGCTGCCGTCTGGGACACGGGGGAAGACGAGCTGCCACCACCTGTGGGACGTTTGGGGGGCAGGGGGGACGAGGGACAGCTGCAGCCACCTGGGACGTGGGGGGGGACAAGGGACAGCTGCTGCCATCTGGGGGGGGGAGACAAGGGACAGCTGCTGCCGTCTGGGACGCGGGGGGGAGAAGACAAGGGACAGCTGCTGCCGCCTGCGACGCGGGGGGGGGGGGAGAAGATAAGGGACAGCTGTTGCCGCCTGCGACGCGGGGGGGGGGGAGAAGACAAGGGACAGCTGTTGCCGCCTGCGACGCGGGGGGGGGGGGGGGACAGCTGCTGCCACCTGGGACGCGGGGGGGGGGGGGGAGAAGACAAGGGACAGCTGCTGCCGCCTGCAACGCGGGGGGAGAAGACAAGGGACAGCTGCTGCCGCCTGCGACGCGGGGGGGGGGGGGAGAAGATAAGGGACAGCTGTTGCCGCCTGCGACGCGGGGGGGGAGAAGACAAGGGACAGCTGTTGCCGCCTGCGACGCGGGGGGGGAGAAGACAAGGGACAGCTGTTGCCGCCTGCGACGCGGGGGGGGGGGGACAAGGGACAGCTGCTGCCGCCTGCAACGCGGGGGGAGAAGACAAGGGACAGCTGCTGCCGCCTGCGACGCGGGGGGGGGGGGAGAGAAGACAAGGGACAGCTGCTGCCACCTGGGACGGGGGGGAGAAGACAAGGGACAGCTGCTGCCGCCTGCGACCCGGGGGGGGAGAAGACAAGGGACAGCTGTTGCCGCCTGCGACGCGGGGGGGGGGGGGGGGGGAGAAGACAAGGGACAGCTGCTGCTGCCTGCAACGCGGGGGGAGAAGACAAGGGACAGCTGCTGCCGTCTGCGACGCGGGGGAAGACGAGGGGCAGGAAAGACGAGGGACAGCTGCAGCTGCCTGGGACAGGGGAGAAGATGAGGGACAGCTGCTGCAGACGGGGAGGGAGAAAGACAAGGGTCAGGAAATACGAGGGGGGGGACGAGGGACAGCTGTCACCACCTGGGACCGGGAGGACGAGGGATAGCTACCGCCACAGCTGCCACCACCTGTGGGACGGGGGGGGGGGGGACAGCTGCTGACACCTGGGACTGGGGGGCGAGGGACAGTTGCTGACACATGGGACGAGGGGGTGGGGGGAACAGTTGTCACCTGGGACTGGGGAGATGACGATGAGGGTGTTCTGTAGTTCACAGCTAGGAATGCTGAGAACACTGTTATATAGTCACAGGAAGTGACAAGAACAGGACATTTCTGGCAGGACCAACTGGTTGGCTTCTGTACTATCTGAAAACGTTCTTAGCCTGAAAAACGAACGCGGCTACCAAGGACTGGAGAGCATCAATGTATTGGATTTCTATTCTTGGATTTAGATACACTGTAAGCCTGTGTTTACAGAGGAAATAAAGATTTCACGAATATAATACATCCCACTGAGGACGGATCACAGGGTGTGTGAGAGGACCTCTTCGGATCGCAGCGGGCGGACCGCGCCAAGATTCACCAACAAGTCACGCATGAGCTGGAACAGGACTGCACCACAGACAGTACAACATGCAGGAAGAGCAAAACAAAACTACCGCCAGACAAACCTGATTTTCAAGTAGAAAAAACTCACAGAACGCAACAAGGCGCCACCAATCAGAAGAAGGCTGTGGCGGCCACAGAGGAGAGTTTGACCCAACCCTGACCTATAGGGGGCGATCTCCCCGACACATTTAAATCTAAGTTAGTGTTCATCCTAGAGTGCGTATGTGGGGTGTGCACGTGTGTGTGTTTGTGGGGTGTGGGCGCATTTGTGTGTGCGGTGTGGGTGAATCAGAAGAAGGATGTGGCGGCCACAGAGGAGAGTTTGATCCAACCCTGACTTGTAGGGGGCGATCTCCCCGGCATGTGTGTGTGTGTGGTGTGTGTGGTGTGTGCGGGTGTGTGCGGGTGTGTGTGGGGTGTGTGGGGGTGTGGGGTGTGTGGGTGGTGTGTGTGGGAGGTGTGTGTGTGGTGGTGTGGGGTGTGTGGGAGGTGTGGGTGTGTGTGGCGGGGGGTGTGTGGGAGGTGTGTGTGTGTGTGGCGTGGGGGTGTGTGGTGTGTGTGGCGGGGGGTGTGTGTGTGTGTGGCGGGGGGTGTGTGTGTGTGTGGCGGGGGGTGTGTGTGTGTGTGAGTGTGTGTGTGTGTGTGTGTGTGTGTGTAGTGTGTGTGTGTGGTGTGCGTGTGTGTGTGTGTGTGTGTTGTGTCGTGTGTGTGTGTGTTTGTGGTGTGTGTGTGGCGGGGGGTGTGTGTGTGGGGTGGGTGTGTGTGTGGGGGTGTGTGTGTGTGAGTGGTGGGGGGGGTGTGTGTGTGTGTGGCGGGGGGTGTGTGTGTGTGGCGGTGTGTGTGTGTGTGTTTGTGTGTGTGTGTGTTGTGTGTGTGTGTGTGTTTGTGTGTGTGGTGTGTAGTGTTGTGTGTGTGTGTGTGTTGTGGTGTGTGAGGTGTGTGGTGTGTGTGTGTGCTGGTGTGTGTGTGTGTGTGTGTGGGGGAGGTGTGTGTGTGTGTGGGGGTTGTCTGTGTGTGGGGGGGTTGTGTGTGTGGGGTGTTGTGTGTGTGGGGGGCGTTGTGTGTGTGGGGGGGTTGTGTGTGGGTGGGGGGTGTGTGTGATGGGGGGGGTTGTGTGTGTGGGGGGGGGGGGGTGGTGTGGGTTGGGGGGCGGGGGGGTTGTGGGGGTGGGGGGGAGTGTTGGTGTGTGTGGGTGGGGGCGGGGGTGGGGGGGGTGTGTGTGTGGATGGGGTTGTGTGTGGGGGGGGGGTTGTGGTGTGTGCGGGGGGGGGGGGGGGGTGGGGTGTGGTGTTGTGGTGGGGGGTGTGTGAGGTGTGTGTTGTGGGGGGGTGTTGTGTGGGGGGGTTGTGTGTGTGGATGGGGTTGTGTGTGTGGGGGGGGGGGTGTGTGTGTGTTTGTGGGGTGGGGGGAGGTTGTGTGTGGTGTGTGTGTGGTGTGGCGGGGGGGGGTGTGAGTGTGTGGGGTGTGTGGTGGGGGGGTGGTGTGTGTGTGGATGTGGTTGTGTGTGTGGGGGTGTGTGTGTGGAGGGGGGGTGTGTGTGATGTGGGTGGTGTGTGTGTGTGTGTGTGTGTGTGTGTGTGGCGGGGAGGTGTGTTTGTAAATTGTGTGTGTGTGTGGGGTGTGTGTATGGTGTGTGATGGCGCGGGGTGTTAATGTGTGTGTTGTGGCGTGTGTGTGTGTGTGTAGTGTGTGTGTGTGTGTGTGCGTGGCTGTGTGCTGATGTGTGTGTGTGTGAGGTGCTATGTGGTGTGTGTGTGTGAGGTGTGGGTGTGTGTCATGAGGGTGTGTGTGTGTGTGGTGAGGGGTGGTGTCGTGTGTGATGGGGGGTGTGTGTGTGGTGGGGGGGGGTCGTGTGTGGGGGGTTGTGTGGGTGGGTTGGGTGTGTGTGGGGTGGGGTCTCCGGGGGGTGTGTGTGTGGGGGGGGTGTGTGTGAGAGGGGGGGGGTGTGGGTGTGTGTGGGGGGGGGTGTGGGTGTGTGTGTGGGATGGGGGTTGTGTGAGTGGGGGGGGGTTGTTGGTGTGAGGGGGCGGGGGGGGGTTGTGGGTGTCTGTGGCGGGGGGTGTGATGTTGTGGTTGTGGTGTGTTGGTTGTGTGTGAGGTGTGTGTGTGTGGCGGGGGTGTGTGTGTGGCGGGGGGTGTGGATGTCTGAGTGGGGGGGGTGTGTGAGGGTGTGTGATGTGTATGGGGGGGGTGTGTTGTGGGGGGGGTGTGGGGGGTGTCGTGGGGGGGGGTTGTGTGTGTGGACGGGGGGTGTGTGTGTGTGGGCGGGGGGTGTGTGTGTGGCGGAGGCGGTGTGTGTGTGTGGGGGGGGTGTGTGTGGTGGTGGGGTGGGGGGGTGTGTGGTGGGGGTGGGGTGTGGGTGGTGGGGGGGATGGGTGTGGGTGGGGGAGGTGGGGGGGGGTGGTGGGGTGGGGGGGGGTGGTGGGTGTGGGGGGGGGGTGTGTGGGGGCGGGGGGGGGGGGGGGGGGGGGGCGGTGCGGGGGGGGGGGGGGGGGGGGGGGGGGGGGGGGGGGGGGGTGGGGTGGGGGGGGGGGGGGGGGGGGGGGGGGGGTGGGGGGTGGGGGGGGGGGGGGTGTGGGGGGGGGGGGGGGGGGGGTGGGGGGGGGGGGGGGGGGGGGGTGGGGGGGGGGGGGGTGGGGGGGGGGGGGGGGGGCGGGGGGGGGGGTTTTGTGGGGGTTGGAGGGGGGGATTGCTGTTTGTGTGTTGTTTGGGTGGGTTTTGGGGGGGTTGTGGGTGGTTGTGTTTTTTTTTTTGTTTGCTTTTTTTTTGTTTTCTTTTATGTGGTTGGTGTGTGTCGAGGGGTGTGTGGTGGGGGGGTTGTGTGTGTGGGGGGGTTGGTGTGGAGGGTGGGGGGTGTGTGTGGGAGGGGGGCGGGGGGGGGGTTTTGTGTGTGAGGGGGGGTGGGGGTTGTGTGTGTGGATGGGGTGTGTGTGTGGGGGGGGGTTAGTGTGTGGGGGCGGGGGGGGGGTTGTGGGTGTGTGTGTGGGGGTGTGTGGTGTGTGGTGTGTGTGTGGGTGGAGGTGTGTGTGTGTGGCGGGGGGTGGTGTGTGGTGGGGGGGGGTGTGTGTGGTGGGGGGGGGTGTGTGAGGTGTGAGTGTGTGTGTGAGGCGGGGGGGTGTGTGTGGCGGGGGGTTGTGTGTGGGGGGGGGTGTGGGTGTGGAGGGGGGTGTGTGGGTGGCGGGGGGTGGTTGTGTGGCGGGGGGGTTGGGTGTGTGGGCGGGGGGGGTGTGTGTGGCGGGGGTGTGGGTGGGGGGGGGGGGGTTGTGGGTGTTGTGGGGGGGGGGGTGGGGTGTGTGTGGGAGGGGGGTTGTGTGTGTGGTGGGGTTGTGTGTGTGGGGGGGGTTGTTGTGTGTGTGTGGGGGGGGGGGGGTTGTGGGTGTGTGTGTGGTGTGTGGTGTGTGTGTGTGTGTGTGGTGTGGTGTGTGTGTGTGTGTGGGGGGTGTGTGGGTGGGGGGGTGTGGGTGTGGGGGGTTGTGTGTGTGTGGGGGGGTTGGGTGTGTGTGGGGGGGGGGGGGGGGTTGTGTGTGTGGGGGGGGGGGGGTTGTGTGTGTGGATGGGGTTGTGTGTGTGGGGGGGGTTGGTGTGTGTGGGGGGGGGGGGGGGTGGTGTGTGTGTGTGTCGTGTGTGGGGGGGGGGGGGGGTTGTGTGTGTGTGGTGGGGGTGTGTGTGTGCTGTGTGTGGTGGGGGGTGGGGGGGGGGTTGTGTGTGTGGGGTTGTGTGTGTGGGGTTGTGTGTGTGGTGGTGTGTGTGTGTGTGGGGTCTGTGTGTGTGTGTGGGGTGTGTGTGTGTGTGTGTGGGGGGTGTGTGTGTGTGTGGGGTGTGTGTGTGTGTGTGGGGTGTGTGTGTGTGTGTGGGGGGTGTGTGTGTGTGTGTGGGGTGGTGTGTGTGTGGGGTGTGTGATGTGTGTGTGTGGGTGTGTGTGTGTGTGTGGGTGTGTGTGTTTTGTGTGGGGTGTGTGTGTGTGTGTGTGGGTGTGTGTGTGTGTGTGTGTGTGTGTGTGTGTGTGTGTGTGTGTGTGTGTGTGTGTGTGTGTTGGGGGGGGGGGGGTTGTGTGTGGGGTGTGTGTGTGGGGTGTGTGTGGGGTGTGTGTGGGGTGTGTGTGAGGGTGTGTGTGTGTGTTGTGTGTGTGTGTGTGTGTGTGTGTGTGTGTGTGTGTGTGTGTGTGTGTGTGTGTTGTTAGGGGGGGGGGGTGGGGGGTGATGGGTGTGCACCCCCCTTCTAAAAGTCATGTAGATCCTATACTGTATATACACACACAAACTATATATGTATATAACACATACACACCACATATCCTTCATGCACATCATACAATTATATACACCCTCCACATCCATATAGAAACCCTATACTACAATTATATACACTCTCTCTCTATCTATATCTATATCTATATCTATATCTATATCTATATATACATATATATACATATATACATATATACTATATATATAAAATAATATATATATAATATATATATTTATATTACACCCACACACACACACACACACACTATCAACTATAAAATTCTATTTTATATACACCCCCTGTACATACACTTTACTATAATATATACACACCCCCTAAAACAT
>CM053028.1:538585396-538778827 GCA_028564925.1 Lithobates sylvaticus
CCAACCCATGGCAGCCAATGGGGAGCGGAGGAGGGCGTGTCCCGGGGCTCGGCGGTGGGCGTGTCCCCAGCGGCTCAGAATGTGGGCGCGGCTGTGATGGTCGGAGGGGGGTGTGTGCCGTGGTGGGCGGGGCCTGTGGTGAACATGCCTGTGTCATGGAGTGTGGGGGAGCCCACGCCCCCCTCGGCGGATAAACAAGGGGGCCCCTCCCCCCCCATCATATGTGTACATGTGTCACATGGCGGCGGCGCCCCCTTCCCCCATACACCGATCACCGTGCGCCCCGCCCCCCTCCCCCCGGAGCGGTGCACGCTCCCCGGTGTATAGACGGATGGGATGGCGGGATGCACGCTCCTCTTACCTGCAGCCTGCACACACACGTCCGATCTGTGTCCGGTGTCGGTGCTCTCTTTCCCCGTGGATGGAGGTGTGCGTCTACGGGATCCTCTGCCTTACATGTCCGGAGCGCCCCCTCCCGCTACTGCCTCTCCTCTCCTCCTCCCGCCGGCCGGGATACAGCCGATACAGCTCTTACTTGTAAACAAGCTGCCCACATGCTCGGCCCTCCGCCGCTGATTGGTGGACGGGGACCCGCGGAGGACACGCCCCCACTCCCCGCATTAGGACACGCCCACCCCTCCTCGCTCATACACATCAGCGGGCTGAGGGGGGACACGCCCCCCTCCTCGTCCATAGACAGCGAGGCTGAGGAGGACACGCCCCCTCCCCTCTTCGTACATAGACAGCGCGCTGAAGGAGACACGCCCCCCTTCTCGTCCATAGACAGCGAGGCTGAGGAGGGCACGCCCCCTCCCCTCTTCGTACATAGACAGCGCGCTGAAGGAGACACGCCCCCCTTCTCGTCCAAAGACAGCGGGGCTATGGAGGACACGCCCCTCCTTTTTCACTGTACACATCATTCAGCGGGCTATGGAGACACGCCCCTTCCCCCCTATATACAATATAGCGGGCGGAGGAGGACGACACGCCCCCTTCCCTATACAGAGCGGAGGAGGAGAGCGGCGGACTGGGCGACGTGTGATCCCATCCCCCCCCATTCTATATATCGATACAGTATATATATATATGTATATCCCACCCCCCCCACTTCTATCTATCTATACACTGTGTATATATATATATTATATATATATATTAGAATATATATATATATATATCTATATATATATATATATATATATATATCTCCCATCCCATATATCGATACAGTATATATATATATATATATATATATCCCATCCCCCCACTTCTATATATCGATACAGTATATATATATATATATATATATATATATTATATATATATATATCCCACCCCTATATATAGGGCAAAGAATATATGTATGCATGGTCAATAGGATATATATATCCTATTGACCATGCACATACATATATTCTTTCCCCTATATATACACCTCCTATATACATACAGCCTATACATTGTGCACAGATGGCGGGACTGAGCTAGTGTGCCAACAGACACACATGTATATACCGCCTGTACACTGCATGTAAATCATATACTGCCCATATATCCTATATGTACCTGTACCCCCTATATACTATGCATACGCACCCTCTATACTACCGCAGTGGCGGAACTACCGCCATAGCGACACATGCGGTCGCTATGGGGCCCGCAGACAATCAAGGGCCCGGTGAGCGGCGTTTCTAGGCGGGTGCGGGCCGCGACGGGTGACACCCGCTAGCGGGGGTGACACCCGTGGGTAGCGGCAGCCGCACCACTAACGCCGCACACCGTGCCTTCTGGACTGGAGCGCAGGAGGGACACTGCGGCGCGGACCGAAGCCGCCTCCCCTCCTCTCTGTTTACATTCAGAGAGGAGGTGGAGCCTGGGAGGAGGGACACACATGGCGCTGTTTCTGAGGTATGTAAGGGTCGGGGGGCATCGTCTGCTGTGGGGTCTGCACAACCCGGGGGGGGGGTCTGCATTGCTGGGGGTGTCTACTGATGGGGGTCTGCACTGAGGTGGGGGGGTCTGCTGTGTGTCTGCTGTGGGGTCTGCACTACCCGGGGGGGTCTGTAATGGGTGGGGGTGTCTACTGATGGGGGTCTGCACTGAGGTGGGGGGGTCTGTAATGGGGGTGTCTGTACTAAGGGGGTCTGCACTGAGGTGGGGGGGTCTGTACTAAGGGGGTCTGCACTGAGGTGGGGGGTCTGTTATGGAGGATTGTCTGTACTAAGGGGGTCTGCACTGAGGTGGGGGGGGTCTGTAATGGGGGGTGTCTGTACTAAGGGGGTCTGCACTGAGGTGGGGGGGTCTGTAATGGAGGATTGTCTGTA
This sequence comes from Lithobates sylvaticus, assembly GCA_028564925.1. Classification (NCBI taxonomy): domain Eukaryota; kingdom Metazoa; phylum Chordata; class Amphibia; order Anura; family Ranidae; genus Lithobates; species Lithobates sylvaticus. The sequence goes on from CM053028.1 coordinate 538,587,721, forward strand.
CTAAGGGGGTCTGCACTGAGGTGGAGGGGTCTGTAATGGGGGATTGTCTGTACAAAGGGGGTCTGCACTGAGGTGGGGGGGTCTGTAATGGGGGTGTCTGTACTAAGGGGGTCTGCACTGAGGTGGGGGTGTCTGTACTAAGGGGGTCTGCACTGAGGTGGGGGGGTCTGTAATGGGGGATTGTCTGTACTAAGGGGGTCTGCACTGAGGTGGGGGGGTCTGTAATGGGGGATTGTCTGTACAAAGGGGGTCTGCACTGAGGTGGGGGGGTCTGTAATGGGGGGTGTCTGTACTAAGGGGGTCTGCACTGAGGTGGGGGTGTCTGTACTAAGGGGGTCTGCACGTGAGGTGGGGGGGGGGTCTGTAATGGGGGATTGTCTGTACTAAGGGGGTCTGCACTGAGGTGGGGGGGGGGTCTGTAATGGGGGTGTCTGTAATGGGGGATTGACTGTACTACGGGGGTCTGCACTGAGGTGGGGGGGTATGTAATGGAGGATTGTCTGTACTAAGGGGGTCTGCACTGAGGTGGGGGGGTCTGTAATGGGGGATTGTCTGTACAAAGGGGGTCTGCACTGAGGTGGGGGGGTCTGTAATGGGGGTTGTCTGTACTAAGGGGGTCTGCACTGAGGTGGGGGGGTCTGTACTAAGGGGGTGTCTGTACTATGGGGGTCTGCACTGAGGTGGGGGGGGTCTGTAATGGGGATTGTCTGTACTAAGGGGGTCTGCACTGAGGTGGGGGGGGGGTCTGTAATGGGGGATTGTCTGTACTAAGGGGGTCTGCACTGAGGTGGGGGGGGTCTGTAATGGGGGTGTCTGTACTAAGGGGGTCTGCACTGAGGTGGGGGGTCTGTAATGGGGGTGTCTGTACTAAGGGGGTCTGCACTGAGGTGGGGGGGTCTGTAATGGGGGTGTCTGTACTAAGGGGGTCTGCACTGAGGTGGGGGGGTCTGTAATGGGGGTTTGTCTGTACAAAGGGGGTCTGCACTGAGGTGGGGGTCTGTAATGGGGGTGTCTGTACTAAGGGGGTCTGCACTGAGTGGTGGGGGGTGGGGGGTCTGTTATAGGGGATTGTCTGTACTAAGGGGTCTGCACTGAGGTGTGGGGGTCTGTAATGGGGGTGGCTGTACTAAGGGGGTCTGCACTGAGGTGGGGGGTCTGTAATGGGGGGATTGTCTGTACTAATGGGGGTCTGCACTGAGGTGGAGGGGTCTGTAATGGGGGATTGTCTGTACAAAGGGGGTCTGCACTGAGGTGGGGGGGTCTGTAATGTGGGGTGTCTGTACTAAGGGGGTCTGCACTGAGGTGGGGGTGTCTGTACTAAAGGGGTCTGCACTGAGGTGGGGGGGTCTGTAATGGGAGATTGTCTGTACTAAGGGGGTCTGCACTGAGGTGGGGGTGTCTGTACTAAGGGGGTCTGCACTGAGGTGGGGGTGTCTGTACTAAGGGGGTCTGCACTGAGGTGGGGGGGGTCTGTAATGGGGGATTGTCTGTACTAAGGGGGTCTGCACTGAGGTGGGGGGGTCTGTAATGGGGGATTGTCTGTACTAAGGGGGTCTGCGCTGAGGTGGGGGGGTCTGTAATGGGGATTGTCTGTACAAAGGGGGGTCTGCACTGAGGGGGGGGGGGGGTCTGTAATGGGGGATTGTCTGTACAAAGGGGGTCTGCACTGAGGTGGGGGGGGGGTCTGTAATGGGGGTGTCTGTACTAAGGGGGTCTGCACTGAGGTGGGGGGGTCTGTAATGGGGGTGTCTGTACTAAGGGGGTCTGCACTGAGGTGGGGGTGTCTGTACTAAGGGGGTCTGCACTGAGGTGGGGGGTCTGTAATGGAGGATTGTCTGTACTAAGGGGGTCTGCACTGAGGTGGGGGGGGGGGGTCTGTAAGGGGTGGGGGTGTCTGTACTAAGGGGGTCTGCACTGAGGTGGGGGGTCTGTAATGGAGGATTGTCTGTACTAAAGGGGGTCTGCACTGAGGTGGAGGGGTCTGTAATGGGGGATTGTCTGTACAGAGGGGGTCTGCACTGAGGTGGGGGGGGGGGGTCTGTAATGGGGGTGTCTGTACTAAGGGGGTCTGCACTGAGGTGGGGGGGTCTGTAATGGGGGTGTCTGTACTAAGGGGGGTCTGCACTGAGGTGGGGGGGGGGGGTCTGTAATGGGGGATTGTCTGTACAAAGGGGGCCTGCACTGAGGTGGGGGGTCTGTAATAGGGGATTGTCTGTACTAAGGGGTCTGCACTGTGGTGTGGGGGTCTGTAATGGGGGTGTCTGTACTAAGGGGGTCTGCACTGAGGTGGGGGGTCCTGTAATGGGGGATTGTCTGTACTAAGGGGGGTCTGCACTGAGGTGGAGGGGTCTGTAATGGGGGATTGTCTGTACAAAGGGGGTCTGTAATGGGGGATTGTCTGTACAAAGGGGGTCTGCACTGAGGTGGGGGGGTCTGTAATGGGGGTGTCTGTACTAAGGGGTCTGCACTGAGGTGGGGGTGTCTGTACAAAGGGGGGTCTGCACTGAGGTGGGGGGTCTGTAATGGGGGATTGTCTGTACTAGGGGGGTCTGCACTGAGGTGGGGGGGGTCTGTAATGGGGGATTGTCTGTACTAAGGGGGTCTGCACTGAGGTGGGGGGTCTGTAATGGGGGAGGGGGGATGGGGTGGGGGGGTCCTGTGGGAGGGGGGTCTGCACTGAGGTGGGTGGTGGGGGGCTGGGAGGGGAAGTCTGTGGGTGGGGTCGGGGGGTCGGGGGGGGGGTCTGGGGGGGAGGAGGGTGGGGTCTGTAATGGGGGTGTCGGGGGGGTGGTCTGTCTGGGGGAGGTAGGGGGTGGTGGGGGGTCTGAGGGTGTTCGTCGGGTCTGTCAGGTGGGATGTCTGGTGTACAAAGGGGGGTCTGCACTGAGGTGGGGGGGGGTCTGTAATGGGGGATTGTCTGTACTAAGGGGGTCTGCACTGAGGTGGGGGGGGTCCTGTAATGGGGATTGTCTGTACTAAGGGGGTCTGCACTGAGGTGGGGTGGTCTGTAATGGGGGATTGTCTGTACTAAGGGGTCTGCACTGAGGTGGGGGGTCTTGTTGTAATGGGGGATTTGTTGTACAAAGGGGGTCTGCACTGAGGTGGGGGGGTCTGTAATGGGGATTGTCTGTACTAAGGGGTTCTGCACTGAGGTGGGGTGGTGTCTCTGTACTAGGGGGTCTGCACTGCGGAGGTGGTGGGGTCTGTAATGGGGGATTGTCTGTACTAAGGGGGTCTGCACTGAGGGTGGGGGGTCTGTAATGGGGGATTGTCTGTACTAAGGGGGGTCTGCACTGAGGTAGGGGGGGTCTGTAATGGGGTGTCTGTACTAAGGGGGTCTGCACTGAGGTGGGGGGTCTGTAATGGGGGTGTCTGTACTAAGGGGTCTGCACTGAGGTGGGGGGTCTGTAATGGGGGATTGTCTGTACTAAGGGGGTCTGCACTGAGGTGGGGGGTCTGTAATGGGGGATTGTCTGTACTAAGGGGGTCTGCACTGAGGTGGGGGGGGGTCTGTAATGGGGGATTGTCTGTACTAAGGGGGTCTGCACTGAGGTGGGGGGGTCTGTAATGGGGGGATTGTCTGTACTAAGGGGGTCTGCACTGAGGTGGGGGGACTGTAATGGGGGATTGTCTGTACTAAGGGGGTCTTCACTGAGGTGGGGGGGGGGTCTGTAATGGGGGATAGTCTGTACTAAGGGGGTCTGCACTGAGGTGGGGGGGGTCTGTAATGGGGGATTGTCTGTACTAAGGGGGTCTGTAATGGGGGATTGTCTGTACTAAGGGGGTCTGCACTGGGGTGGGGGGGGTCTGTAATGGGGATTGTCTGTACTAAGGGGGTCTGCACTGAGGTGGGGGGGGGGGTCTGTAATGGGGGATTGTCTGTACTAAGGGGGTCCTGCACTGAGGTGGGGGGGGGGTCTGTAATGGGGGATTGTCTGTACTAAGGGGTCTGCACTGAGGGGGGGGGTCTGTAATTGGGGGATTGTCTGTACTAAGGGGGTCTGTACTGAGGTGGGGGGTCTGCACTTGGGTGGGGGGTGTCTGTACTAAGGGGGTCTGCACTTGGGTGGGGGGTCTGTACTGAGGGGGGTGTCTGTACTACTGGGGGGGGATCTGTACTACTTAGGGGGGTCTGCACTGAGGGGGGTGGGTCTGCACTGTTGGGGGGTCTGTAATGTTGGGGAGGCCTGCACTGGAAGGGTGTCTGTACTGAGGGGATGGTGTGCACTGGGGGGGGGGGTGTCTGTACTGCTAGGGGGGGTCCTGCAATGAGGGGGGTGTCTGCACTGAGGTGGGGTCTGTAATGCTGTGGGGTGTCTGTACTTAGGGGGGTGTCTGGCATTAGTTCTTTTTTTTTTGGTGGTGGTGGAGGGGGGGCCCATACAACATTTTGCTATGGGGCCCTGTGATTTCTAGTTACGCCCCTGATACTACCTGTACTTCTTTTACTATGCATATGCACCATATATACTATTTATAGCTCATATTGGGCACATAGATCCACTATACTACCCATACATCTTATACTGTGCATATACATACAACCAACATACCTTGTATTCTTTGCATATGCACTCTATATACTACCTATACCTCTTATACTGTGCACACACATCCTATATATACTACCCATATCTGCTATACTATGCGTATACACCCTATCTATGACATATATCTCCTATAGTGTGCATATACACCCTATATGTTACCTATACATTTTATCCTTTGCATATGCACCCTATATATTATATATAGCTCATATTGAGCATATATGCCCTGTTTACCACCTATACTGTGCATATACACCCTATATATCACCTATACTGTGCATATACACTCTATATATCACCTAAACTGTGCATATACACCCTATATATCACCTATACTGTGCATATACACTCTATATATCACCTAAACTGTGCATATACACTCTATATATCACCTAAACTGTGCATATACACCTTATATAGTACCCATACCTTGTATTATTTGCATATGCACCCTATATACTATCTATAGCTCATATTGGGCATATACACCCAATATACTGCACGTACGGTGCATATAACCCTATACATTGTCTACGCCTCCTATACTGTGCATATGCATGTTAAATAGTGCCTATACCTTTTATTCTATGCATATACTCCCTATATACTATCTATAGCTCATATTGGGCATATTTACCCTATTTACTAACTATACTGTGCATATACACCCCATATATTACCTATGCCTCTAGGCTCCTATACTGTGCATATACACCCTAAATAGTACCTATTCCTCATACTATGCATATGCAACCTATATACTATCTATAGTTCATATTGGGCATATACACTCTGTTTACTACCTATACTTGCTTTTATATGCATTTTTTACATTGGAGTTAAGTCATCCAGGACTTTTGTTCGCTCTTTTGAATTTATTACCCAATGGATGCATTGCTAATGCCCTTATTAATATGCTCTTAAAGCAAACCCATCTCTCCTCTGCGGTCTTTGTTGCCTAAGATTGTATCCCATGCCTTCTAGCAAGGTTCGTAGTTTAGGGAAGTTGGCTCTTTGGAAATTCAGTGTCTTTGTATTCCACTTATGTTTTCCTATTTGTGTGATTTATTACTGAAGCCAATTGACCTGTGATCGCTGTTTCTTAAATTGCTCCCCCTATTTCCACATCCGTATCAGGTCTGTTATTGTTGGTAATCAGTAGATCCAGTACGCTTTAATTTTCTAGTTGGTGCGTCTACCATCTGAACCATGTAAAAGGCATTTAGAACACCTAGATATGCGTGGTTCCCTCAGCCCAGTATGTCTGGATAATTTAAAACCCCCATTATGCATCCTTGCTGCTAATCCAAACATGATAGGTGGTCCACCTCCACCCTCCTCCCTAGGTTAGGGGGCCTATGCCAGTATTATTTTCCCCCTTATTCTTCATCCCTTTGGAGTAAGAATAACTCCACCTTCCTCAGGATTCCTATCCACTTCTCCCTAGCTCCCTTAGTGAGTCATCTCTCACATTCACTCTTCTATATTCTGATATAATATAGGCATACCCCACCCCCTTTTTTACCCTCTCAATCCTGCGACTAAGGTAACCCTTGAATGTTGCCAGCCAATCATGAGAGGCTGTTTTGAACCACCTGTCCTTGTACAATAGTATCTCTAATGACCACAACCATCATGTCCGCTAGCTCCTGGCATATTGGTGCCACGTAGTTTAGACCTGTCGATCCTCCTTACAAGATTGCAACTAGACTCGTTACTATACTTACCTTGGGTTTATGTGCTTTAGTCAACCTACCACTAAACCCCCAATACTACCCTCGAATATGTCCCGTGCTGACTATCTCTACCACTGGCCCTACCCCCCGTCGCCTATTTATTAAAACCCCTCTAACTTTTTGGCCAAACTCCCAGCTGATGTAGGTGCAGTCCCCCCGGTCCTGCATCTGCCTCTGACTTTGTTACCGTGACCGTGGCCGCGGGACCCGTTCGCCGCTGGTGTCACACGATCGGGTCACAGAGCTGAAGAACCGGGGAGAGGTCTGTGTAAACAAACCTCTCCCCGTGCTTCCTAGTGAGGCTGTCACTGATCGTCTGTTTCCCTGTCATAGGGAAAGATGATCAGTGATGTCGAATGTCAAGCCACGCCCCCTACAGTAAAAAAAAAAAACACACACACACGTCACACTTAACCCCTCCCGCCCCCTAGTGGTTAACCCCTTCACTGCCAGTGGTCATTTACACAGGAATCAGTGCATTTAAATAGCACTGATTGCTGTATAAATGACAATGGTCCCAAAAATGTGTCAAAAATGTCCGATGTGTCCGCCATAATGTCGCAGTCACAATAAAAATCGCTGATCGCCGCCATTAACAGTAAAAAAAAGAATATTAATAAAAATGCTATAAAACTGTCCCCTATTTTGTAAACGCTATAACTTTTGCGCAAACCAATCAATAATCACTAATTGCGATTTTTTTTTTACCAAAAATATGTAGAAGAATACGTATCGGCCTAAACTGAAGAAAAAAACATTTTTTATATATTTTTTGGGGATATTTATTATAGCAAAAAGTAAAAAATATTGCATTTTTTTCAAAATTTAAGCTATATTTTTGTTTATAGTGCAAAAAATAAAAACCGCAGGGGTGATCGAATACCACCAAAAGAAAGCTCTATTTGTGGGAAAAAAAGAACGCCAATTTTGTTTGGGAGCCACGTCGCACGACCGCGCAATTGTCAGTTAAAGCGAAACAGTGCCGAATCGCAAAAAGGGTCCTTTGGCTGCAAATTGGTCCGGGGCTTAAGTGGTTAACTCACCACTTAGTCCAGTTCCACTAACTCTGGTTCTTTAACTCACCACTTAGACCAGTTCAACTTGGTCTAAGTTTCCAGCAAGCTCAAAGATGAGCAGGCTCACAATGAGTTCTACAGAAGGTTATATAGGCCTAAAGAACCTGTGACCAATTAACCACTCCCCTTAATTAGTAGGCTGAAGGAAGCAAAGAAAAAAAAAAGCTGTTTAAAAAGTGACAGAAAAAGGTGTTAAAAAGCAACAAGGAAAAGCTCTAAAAAGAACCTAAAAATACAACCCAGCAATCCCCAGCAGTCAAATAGAAAAACGTGTTCACACTCTCCACTCAAAGTCCCCACTGTTTAGCTTCCAACCAGCAGTCTGGTTGGCGCTTATACCCCCTGTATTGTGAGATCACCTATATCTCCTATACTGTTCACATACTGTGAGATCACCTATACCTCCTATACTGTTCATATACAGTGAGATCACCTATATCTCCTATACTGTTCATATACAGTGAGATCACCTATACCTCCTATACTGTTCATATACAGTGAGATCACCTATACCTCCTATACTGTTCATATACAGTGAGATCACCTATACCTCCTATACTGTTCATATACTGTGAGATCACTTATATCTCCTATACTGTGAGATCACCTATATCTCCTATACTGTTCATATACTGTGAGATCACCTATACCTCCTATACCGTTCATATACTGTGAGATCACTTATATCTCCTATACTGTGAGATCACCTATATCTCCTATACTGTTCATATACAGTGAGATCACCTATACCTCCTATACTGTTCACATACTGTGAGATCACCCATATCTCCTATACTGTGAGATCATCTATATCTCCTATACTGTGAGATCATCTATATCTCTTATACTATTCACATACTGTGAGATCATCTATATCTCCTATACTGTGAGATCACCTATATCTCCTAAACTGTTCATATAATGTGAGATCACCTATACCCTCTATACTGTTCATATACTGTGAGATCACCTATATCTCATATACAGTGAGATCACTTATACCTCCTATACTGTTCACATACTGGGAAATCACCTATATCTCCTATACTGTGATATCACCTATAGCTTCTATACTGTTCATATACAGTGAGATCACCTATATCTCCTATGCTGTGAGAGCACCTATTCCTCCTATACAGTGAGATCACCTATACCTCATATACTGTTCATATACCGTGAGATCACCTATATCTCCTATACTGTTAATATACTGTGAGATCACCTATATCTCTTACACTGTGGGATCACCTATACCTCCTATACTGTTGACATACTGTGAGATCACCTATATCTCCTATGCTGTGAGATCACCTATTCCTCCTATAAAGTGAGCTCACCTATACCTCATATACTGTTCATATACTGTGAGATCATCTATATCCCCTATACTGTTCATATACTGTGAGATCACCTATATCTCCTAAACTGTTCATATAATGTGAGATCACCTATACCCTCTATACTGTTCATATACTGTTAGATCACCTATACCTCATATACTGTTCATATACAGTGAGATCACCTGCATCTCCTATACTGTGAGATCACCTATACCTCCTATACTGTTCACATACTGTGAGATCACCGATACCTCCTATACTGTTCACATACTGAGAGATCACCCATATCTCCTATACTGTGAGATCATCTATATCTCTCATACTGTTCATATACAGTGAGATCACCCATATCTCCTATACTGTGAGATCATCTATACCTCCTATACTGTGAGATCACCTATACCTCCTATACTGTTCATATACAGTGAGATCACCTATAACTCCTATACTGTTCACATACTGTGAGATCACCCATATCTCCTATACTGTGAGATCATCTATATCTCCTATACTGTGAGATCATCTATATCTCTTTAACTATTCACATACTGTGAGATCACCTATATCTCCTATACTGTGAGATCATCTATATCTCCTAAACTGTTCATATAATGTGAGATCACCTATACCCTCTATACTGTTCATATACTGTGAGATCATCTATATCTCATATACAGTGAGATCACCTATACCTCCTATACTGTTCACATACTGGGAAATCACCTATATCTCCTATACTGTGAGATCACCTATACCTTCTATACTGTTCATATACAGTGAGATCACATATATCTCCTATGCTGTGAGAGCACCTATTCCTCCTATACAGTGAGATCACCTATACCTCATATACTGTTCATATACTGTGATATCACCTATATCTCCTATACTGTTAATATACTGTGAGATCACCTATATCTCTTACACTGTGGGATCACCTATACCTCCTATACTGTTCACATACTGTGAGATCACCTATATCTCCTATGCTGTGAGATCACCTATTCCTCCTATAAAGTGAGCTCACCTATACCTCATATACTGTTCATATACTGTGAGATCATCTATATCCCCTATACTGTTCATATACTGTGAGATCACCTATATCTCTTACACTGTGAGATCACCTATACCTCATATACTGTTCATATACAGTGAGATCACCTGCATCTCCTATACTGTGAGATCACCTATACCTCCTATACTGTTCACATACTGTGAGATCACCGATACCTCCTATACTGTTCACATACTGAGAGATCATCCATATCTCCTATACTGTGAGATCATCTATATCTCTCATACTGTTCATATACAGTGAGATCACCTATATCTCCTATACAGTGAGATCACCTATATCTCCTATACTGTGAGATCACCTATATCTCCTATACTGTGAGATCACCTATACCTCCTATACTGTGAGATCACCTATACCTCCTATACTGTGAGATCACCGATACCTCCTATACTGTTCACATACTGAGAGATCACCCATATCTCCTATACTGTGAGATCATCTATATCTCTCATACGGTTCATATACAGTGAGATAACCTATACCTCTTACACTGTGAGATCATCTATACCTCCTATACTGTGAGATCATCTATATCTCTTATACTGTTCATATACAGTGAGATCACCTATACCTATTATACTGTAAGATCACCTATATCTCTTACACTGTGAGGTCACCTATATCTCCTATACTGTGAGATCATCTATACCGCCTATACTGTTCATATACAGTGAGATCACCTATATCTCCTATACTGTTCATATACTGAGATCACCTATGCCTCATATACTGTTCACATACTGATAGATCACCCATATCTCCTATACTGTGAGATCATCTATATCTCCTATACTGTTCACATACAGTGAGATCACCTATACATCTTATACTGTGAGATCACCTATATCTCCCATACTGTGAGATCACCTATAACTCCTATACTGTCCATATACTGTGAGATCAACTATATCTTCTATACTGTCCATATACTGTGAGATCAACTATATATTTTATACTGTTCATATACGGTGAGATCACCTATATCTCCTATACTGTGAGATCATCTATAACTCCCAAACTGTCCCTATGCTCTGTGAATGCTATTAGTAACAATATCATACGTATGCAGTGATTGTTCCTATTGCACTTACACTGCGCTCATACTATATATCACCTATAGAAAAAAGAAAATTGCTAACTGCGCTGACCCTTATCATATATAAGTGACTACACCTCTTTTCTTATCAATAGACTTTTTTTAGCCAAAAAATATTTTCGTGCAACACCCGTGCCTATATCACATGAAAAAAATCTCTTATTTATCTGAAAAAAAAGGGTAAGTTTTACCCCAAAATACCACCACGTATATATCCAATCATTGAAATAAATGTAAATAAGCCCAAAATCAATAGGTCAAATAAATGACCAGTGCTGCTGGTTAATATATGCCCGCTCCTTATTTGCCCAATCAAAAAATGTAAATAAAAAATATACACACAAATCAATCAAAGCGTCCAGTGCTGCTAATAAAAATCAAATAAAGTGTCCAGTGCTGCTGGTAAATTATGCCAGTTGCTATTATATTATAATGTGATCTTATCACCGCACAATAAACCAATTCTGTTCCCACATCCGTGATATCCTGTGACTTTTTCACCACTTTAGTGACAGCACCACCACCGTAAAGGTTTGGCCACTCACCAGATACAGGTATAAAGCGTTAGACATGTGCACAACAAAAAAATTTGTTTATTTTCGTTTATTTTTTTTCGTTTCCGTTGATTCGTTACGATTCGTAAATTCGTAAGTCGTCGGTGTTCGTATTCGTAACGATTCGTATTTTCGTAAGAGTTATTTTTTCGTTGATTCGTTTTTCTGTAAGTGAAATTTTTGTTTATTCGAAATTCGGACGCATTCGTATTTTCGTAGATTTGGTTACATTCGTACTTTCGTTAGATTGATTTATTCGTACTTTCGTAACATTGTTTTCATAGATTCGTAATCAGAGCATAATTCATAATTTTATGTAATGTGTATTTTATTATTACATTGTAAGAAACACAGAAAATTACGAATCGAAAAAAAAGTTACGAATGTACGAATTTTTTCGTTCAATCCATTCGAAGCACGTTAAGCAGCGCCATTGTAAGAGACACGGAAAATTACGAAAAAAAAAAAAAGTTACGAATGTACGAATTTTTTCGTTCAATGCATTCGAAGCACGTTAAGCAGCGCCATTGTAAGAGACACGGAAAATTACGAATCGAAAAAAAAAAAAAGAGTTACGAATGTACGAATTTTTTCGTTCAATCCATTCGAGGCACGTTAAGCAGCGCCATTGTAAGAGACACGGAAAATTACGAATCAAAAAAAAAAAAAGTTACGAATGTACGAATTTTTTCGTTCAATCCATTCGAAGCACGTTAAGCAGCGCCATTGTAAGAGACACGGAAAATTACGAATCGAACAAAAAAAAAAGTTACGAATGTACGAATTTTTTCGTTCAATCCATTCGAAGCACGTTAAGCAGCGCCATTGTAAGGGACACGGAAAATTACCAATTTAACAAAAAAAAAAAAAGTTACGAATGTACAAATTTTTTCGTTCATTTTGATTTTCGTTGTTCCTGTTTTCGTTTTTCGGATCTTCTTTCGTAGTTTCGTTGTTTCTATTTTTGTTTTTTCGTTGTTTTTCGTATTCGTTCGATTCGAACGATTCGTTAAAATTTTTAGCGAATCGTTCGTTCATTCGTACGATAACGAATGAACGAATATAACGGAAAAAAAAACAAAAAACGAAACGAATTGCACATATCTATAAAGCGTGCCTTTGGTTCATTAGAGCAGGGTTCTTCAAACTATGGCCCTCCAGTTGTTCAGGAACTACAATTCCCATAATGCCTAGTCATGTCTGTACATGTCAGAGTTTTACAATGCCTCATGGGATGTGTAGTTCTGCAACAGCTGGTGGGCCGTAGTTTGAGGATCCCTGCATTAGAGGGATAACCACTCCACCAGGGTTTATTTGACAATAGGCGTAAGAGATATCCGTCCTCACAAGAAACAGACAGCGATCATTGCGCCATATATTTATACTGTTTATTAAAAGATTAAAAAAAAAAAAAAAACTGCAAAAACTCACATTTTGTTGTGCCTTTATGCCGGTGTTCTGTCAAAAAATGTCCGCCTATCGAATAGCGTCCGCCCCGTACTGCATAGGCGCAGTTCTTGGGCAGTACGGAGGACCAGGAGATTCAAAAAATCTCCGAAGATGAACAGCACCATCCAAGTGGACATAGGGCTGCACAAAGTTAGAGGGCCCCTCGCGGGCTCCCTTCGCTCGCCACGCTTCGGGCACGGCCTCGCTTCGCTTGGCTCTTTTTTATTCGAACTCTATGTCCACTTGGATGGTGGGGCTTGAACCTGGCCTCACGGTGCAGGCGCCGTTCATCTTCAGGTATTTTCGGAATCTGCTTGTCATCCGTACTGCGCATGCGCATACTGTTCACTGTTCCGATCGAATAATTGAGAACATCCTCTCAATCTTTTGCTGGCGGAAATTTGGCCAGCAAAAGTCAGATCGAGCGTACACACGGTCGCATTTTTCGACGAAAAGCTCTCATCGGTCTTTTGCTGGCGAAATTCCGATCGTGTGTACGCGGCATAACAGGTTTTCTTCTAAGATTGCCCTGTATTTGACTCCATCCATCTTCCCAACTCTGACCAGCTTCCCTGTCCCTGCTGAAGAAAATCATCCCCACAACATGATGCTGCCACCACCATGTTTCACAGTGGGGATGGTGTATTCAGGGTGATGTGCAGTGTTAGTTTTCCGTCATACATAGCGTTTTGCTTTTAGGCCAAAAAGTTAAATTTTGGTCTCATCTGACCAGAGCACCTTCTTCCACATGTTTGCTGTGTCCCCCAAATGGCTTCCTGCAAACTGCAAACAGGACTTCTTATGACTTTCTTTCAACAATGTCTTTCTTCTTTCCACTTTTCCATAAAGGTCAGATTTGTGGAGAGCACGACTAATAGTTGTCCTGTGGACAGATTCTCCCGCCTGAGCTGTGGATCTCTGCAACTCCTCCAGAGTTCCCATGGGCCTCTTGGCTGCTTCTCTGATTAATGCTCTCCTTGCCAGTGCTGTATCCTGGCCTAGGCCGACAAGGCCAAGGCCTAGGGTGGCAAAAAAGCCGCCCCACAGCTAGGGTTACGGCAAAAAAGCCCCCCCCCCCCCCACTATGTCCCACAATGCAAGAGCATACCTCCCAACATTTTGAAATGGGAATGAGGGACACCTGCTAGCAAATGTATGCAGGCATAGGACACGCCCCCCTGCCACACCCCCTTAAAGGAGAATTAACCAAAAAATTGGTTAATTAAATCCACAAGTGCTTTTTTAACCACTACTATCCCTTTATATTTGCTTTTAAAATTTACAAATGCAGCAATTTAGAATATGTATGAAGGGTTTAGCACTGGGAAACACTTCTTGAAAGATTAAAAGTGCATTTTATATACCATTATAAAGATCAGACCAAAATGAGGGACAAATGAGGAGGAAAGAGGGACAGAGGGACTTTGTTCAAAATAAGGGACAGTCCCTTGAAATCAGGGACAGTTGGGAGCTATGCAACAGACACAGAGCAGTCCAGAATGCAGGCGACAGGGCAGGCTGAGCCTCTGTAGCGCTGGCTCCACCCCCACCTGAGACTGGTCCCTAGTTGCTAGAGCCGCTTGGTGTCTAGCAACCAATGACGTTGCGGCCGCGACTCCCTGGCTCTGCCCAGCATTCAAAGCGGAGGAGGATTCAACTTCCTCCTCCTCCTCCGCGCCTGGTGCTCGTGGGGTCCAAAGCAGCTGCCAAGTTGAGCCCATGGAGAGTCCCAGTGGCAGGGTGCAGGGCAGCGGAGCTAAGTCGGCAATTTAGCGTCTTCACATAGTGAGCGGGCGGCCCCCAGGGTCTGCGGGATAGGCGAGCAGCACTAGCACGAGGCTGTCTAGAACCGACACCCGGAAGTGCAGAATCATGTATATATACTTGATTCTGCGCACAGCGGCTGCCCTGTAGCAGTAAAACTGTTATAGGGCAGTCGTAAAGCCGTTAAACAGGAAAAGGTGGGGAAAATTTACATGGGGGGCGCCCAATTTTAGACTTGCCTAGGGCAGCACAAAACCAGAATACACCACTGCTCCTTGCCCAGCCTGTCAGTTTAGGTGGACGGCCATGTCTTGGTAGGTTTGCAGTTGTGCCATACTCTTTCCATTTTCGGATGATGGATTGAACAGAGCTCCGTGAGATGTCCAAAGCTTGGAATATTTTTTTTTATAACCTAACACTGCTTTACACTTCTCCACAACTTTATCCCTGACCTGTCTGGTGTGTTCCTTGGCCTTCATGATGCTGTTTGTGCACTAAGGTTCTCTAACAAACCTCTGAGGGCTTCACAGAACAGCTGTATTTATACTGCGATTAAATTGCACACAGGTGGACTCTATTTACTAATTAGGTGACTTCTGAAGGCCATTGGTTCCACTAGATTTTAGTTAGGGGGTATCAGAGTAAAGGGGGCCAAATACAAATGCCCCCCACACTTTTCACATATTTATTTGAGAAAAAAATAACCATTTATCATTTTCCTTCCACTCCACAATTATGTGCCACTTTGTGTTGGTCTATCACATATAATCCCAATAAAATATATTTAGTTTTTTTGTTGTGACATGACAAAATGTGGAAAGTTTCAAGGGGTATGAATACTTCTTTTATTGCACCTTCTGTGCATTTCTGTACTCAGTGCACCTATACCTTCTATGATGCTACTGTAAATTATAGATCACCCACCTGGCCCAAAATCACAATAGATCCTTTTCTGCACTTACTGTGCACTGCTGGGTTATGTACCCAATGGCACTATTGGTGTCAGTGAGAGATATAGCATCCCGTCATTGGTGTCAGTGAGAGATATAGCGTCCCGTCATTGGGGTCGGTGAGAGATATAGCGCCCCGTCATTGGTGTCAGTGGGAGGAATAGCGCCCCGTCATTGGTGTCAGTGAGAGATATAGTGCCCTATCATTGGTGTCAGTGAGAGATATAGTGCCCTATCATTGGTGTCAGTGAGAGATATAATTCCCCGTCATTGGGGTCGGTGAGAGATATAGCGCCCCGTCATTGGTGTCAGTGAGAGATATAGTGCCCCGTCATTGGTGTCAGTGAGAGATATAGTGCCCCGTCATTGGTGTCAGTGAGAGATATAGCGCCCTGTCATTGGGGTCAGTGAGAGATATAGTGCCCTGTCATTGGTGTCAGTGAGAGATATAGTGCCCCGTCATTGGTGTCAGTGAGAGATATAGTGCCCCGTCATTGGTGTCAGTGAGAGATATAGCGCCCCGTCATTGGGGTCAGTGAGAGATATAGTGCCCTGTCATTGGTGTCAGTGAGAGATATAGCGCCCCGTCATTGGGGTCAGTGAGAGATATAGTGCCCTGTCATTGGTGTCAGTGAGAGATATAGTGCCCTGTCATTGGTGTCAGTGAGCGATATAGTGCCCTGTCATTGGTGTCAGTGAGAGATATAGTGCCCCGTCATTGGTGTCAGTGAGAGATATAGTGCCCCGTCATTGGTGTCAGTGGGAGGAATAGCACCCCAAGGGCCAGATAAAGGCAATCAAACGTCCGCATCCGGCCGCCAGGCCGCAGTTTGGCGACCCCTGATCTAGATCCAGCCTTACTGCAAGGCTGCTGCAGAACTTCTTCCAACACACACCTGCCAACCAGACAGCTAATCTGTTGCTTTACAGAGCCAACGGCAACCCAAGCTATGCCATGTTTCCTGGCCAACCTCCTGCGTTTTCCTAACCTGCCTCCATCTAGATCCAGTGTTACAACAGATCTGCTGCAGAACCTCTTGAAAATTAGACCTGTCAATCAAATGACACTATATAAACTTACTGCTCTGTATCATCAGAGGCCATCTTCAGCTTGTCTCATCGCCAGCACTGCTGCAGAACCTCTTGCAGCACAGACCTGTCAATCAATCAGCTCATCTATTGCTCTGCAGGGAATCCGAGGAATGCTCGGTGCTTTCCTAACCAGCCTCCGCCTAGAGCGACTCAGAGTTACGAGAGAGATGCTGCGGAACCTCTTTAAAAATAGACCTGTCAATCAAAAAACTATATATAACTAAAGGCTCCGTTTCCGCTATTGCAACCCCAAAATTGCGCGATTTACACTGCAACTTTGCAACATGATTTTTGATGCAATGTCATGCGACCGGTGAGAACCATGGGAGAACAAGTCGCTCCGAAGTCGGAACAAAAACCTATTTTTTGAGTCGCACCAATTGGAATGGGGACCATTGAAATACGTGGGTTTTTGACTTGTCATGCGACTTCACGTGTGTCTAGTCGCACAACAACTCGCAGTAGTTGTTGGTTTCCACTATTGCAACCCCCAAAGTCGCACAATTTACAGTGCGTTTTTTTATGCAATGTCATGCGACCGGTGAGACCCATGGGAGAACAAGTTGCATTGAAGTCGGAACAAAGTAGTGCAAAAGCCTTTTTTGGAGTCGCACCAATTAGAACGGGGACCATTGAAATACATGGGTTTTGACTTGTCATGCGACTTCACGCGTGTCTAGTCGAAAAAACAACTCGCGGTAGTGGAAACCAAGGCTCAGTTTCCACTATTGCGACCCCCAAAGTCGCACAATTTACAGTGCAACGTTGCAATGCAATTTTTGATGCGATGTCATGCGACTGGTGAGAACCACAGGAGAACAAGTCGCACCGAAGTCGGAACAAAGTACTGCAAAAAAACATTTTTGGAGTGGCACCGATTAGAACGGGGACCATTGAAATACACGTGAAGTCGCATAACAAGTCAAAACCCATATTTCAATGGTCCCCGTTCTAATTGGTGCGACTCCAAAAAAAGTTTTGTTGCACTACTTTGTGTCAAGTCGCACAACAACTCATAGTCACGCGATTGGCAGCGCCACTGTGCAATGCAATTTTTGATGCAATGTCACGCGACTGGTGAGAACCATGGGAGAACAAGTTGCACCAAAGTCGGAACAAAGTAGTGCAAAAAAACTTTTTTTGGAGTCGCGCCAATTAGAACGGGGACCATTGAAATACATGTGAAGTCGCATGACTGCATAAAAAAAATCGCATTGCAACGTTGCACTGTAAATTGCGCGACTTTGGGGGGTCGCAATAGTGGAAACTGAGCCTTAGGCTCGGTTTCCACCACTGCAAGTTGTGTGACTTGACACACGTGAAGTCGCATGACAAGTCAAAACCCATGTATTTCAATGGTCCCCGTTCTAATTGGTGCGACTCCAAAAAAGTTTTTTTGCACTACTTTGTTCCGACTTCTGTGCAACTTGTTCTCCCATGGGTCTCACCGGTTGCATGACATTGCATCACAAATTGCATTGCATAGTCGCGCTGCAAATCGCGTGACTGTGAGTTGTGCGATTTGACATGTGAAGTCGCATGACAAGTCAAAACTCATCTGTCAAGTTGCATAGCAACTCGCAGTCGCGCGATTTGCAGTGTGACTGTGCAATGCAAATTTTGATGCAATGTCATGCGACTGTTGAGAACCATGGGAGAACAAGTTGCACCGAAGTCGGAACAAAGTAGTGCAAAAACCCTTTTTTTGGAGTCGCACCAATTAGAACGGGGACCATTGAAATACATGGGTTTTGACTTGACATGCGACTTCACGTGTGTCAAGTCGCACAACTCGCAGCTGTGCGATTTACAGTGCGACTTTGCAATGTAATTTTTGATCTAGACCCCGGGCTACAACAAATCTGCTGCAGAACCTCTTTGCAGCACAGACCTGTCAATCAATCAATCAGCTCATCTATTGGTCTGTGGGGAATCCCAGGAATGCTCTGTGTTTGCCTATATCCTGTGATGGAACAAGGCTGCTGCAGAACCTCTTGAAAACCAGACCTGTCAATCAAATGGCTTCTCATGACTTGTGGCATTTTTGCACCAAAGGCAATCCCAAGGTATGCCTGACCCCACCCCCCACATAGAGGTTGCAGGGTGCTGCTGCAGAACCTCTTGCAGTCCTGTCATTGGTGCAATCACACATGGAGGAGGGGGGGGGGGGATCAGACTGCAGAGTAGGGAGTAATGCTGGGGTGAGGTGTGCAGGCTGACACCTGCTACATACATGTCCTATAGACACACATACATGCATGCAAGCGTCCCACCCCATAGAACACAAGCCCAGCGCAGGAGCAGCAGCTGATTGACAGAAGGGCGGGGCCAAGCCGGTATTTTCCGGGCTCGCGCTGTCTACGTGCAGACCTCCACGTGTTGGGTCTTCCCTGGGGGCGGAGTGTCACTGAGCATGCGCAGGGCTCTGCACGTGTGCACGTGTCTATAATATACATACTCGGCACACCATGCCACTGTTCTGGTGCCCAGGCGGAGGAGGTGACCCCCGCACTGCCTGTCTGCACAGGGAGCTGTGGAGCAGGAAAACATATCTGGATACAATGTATTCATTTTGGAAACTTTTTATAAATAAGAAAATAAAAAATTAGCGCCTTGTGTGGGGGGGGTAGGGTTGCCACCTCATCCCTTTAAACCCGAACGCATATTAATTACACAGGTTCTGTGGCTGATTAAGGTGGTAATTAAACTCACTTGGTGCCTTATCTGCATTTAATTAGCCTCAGAACCCGTGTAATTCAAAGGTGTTCGGGTTTAAAGGGATGAGGTGGCGACTCTAGTGGGGGGGGGGCGTAGCTGCAACTCATGGAATCGGGCAAACTGTAGTGCGTTGTTTTGAATGGAACCCCTTACGTTGTGATGCGTACCTCTTTCGCACCATTGCGCTTAGCGGTTGCTTCCGTTGGCGCATTGCCAGTGCGTTTTCTTTCTGTATTTTTTCACGAATGTGCGTTGCAGCGCATGGTATGTAACAAAAAGCAGACAGCGAGCGTTTCAACCTGTTTGTTTTGAATGGACTGCTTGACGCAACTCGTATGGTGTCAAAACCATTTTTATTTTCTTGTTCAAATTTTTTATTGAAGCTAAAAGAAAACAAGAAATCTTAACAGAATACAGCTAACCATTTTTTTTTTTTTTTTTTTAACCATTTGCCACCCAAATCGATCCTGACATTTCTCTCCTACATGTAAAAATCATAATTTTTGCTAGGAAATTACTCAGAACCCTCAAACGTTTCTTTTATTTATTTATATATATATATATATATATATATATATATATATATATATATATATATACATACAGGGGGTCCCCGAGTTACGAACTCGTTAGGGACTGTCCTCCTGTTCTTAAATCGGAAATGTTCGTATGACCGACAATTACGGACATTTCCGATGTTCCGTCGAATGCCGTTCTGCGCATGCGCGGCAAATTTGCCGTCATTTTCCGAGGCTCCGTCTGGCCGCACATGTGCACAACGGCCGAGAGTCCGCGGAAAATGGCAGAGGGTCCCCGCAGCGCCCGGTTCGTAAGTAGGGGATGTTCGTAGGTCGGGCGTTTGTAAGTCGGGGACCCCCTTTATATATATATATATATATATATATATATAAATACTAATATAATATAAAAACATTTTTTTTATATATTATTTATTTATATATTATTTTATACATTTTTATATATATATATATAAATAATATATAAATAAAATGATGTATAATATGTATACACATATATATGTATTTATATATTATTTATTTTATATAATATATATATATATATATATATATATATATATATAAAAATATAAATGTTTGAGGGTTCTGATAGATATATCTCTATCATTTAATTACATGCGTGTGTGTATATATATATATATATATGTGTATGTGTATTTTAAAAAAAATTAAAAATTTAGCAGAGACCCTAGGGAATAAAATGACGGTCGTTGCAATTTTTTTAATGTCATGCGGTATTTGCACAGCAATTTTTCAAAGCGCAACTTTAGTTCATTTTTTTCCAATTCTCTATTTAGATAAGACATGTGGTAATACAGAACCCTCAGCATGGGGGAACATACAGTTGAACA
The DNA here is from genome assembly GCA_028564925.1 of Lithobates sylvaticus. Classification (NCBI taxonomy): domain Eukaryota; kingdom Metazoa; phylum Chordata; class Amphibia; order Anura; family Ranidae; genus Lithobates; species Lithobates sylvaticus. The sequence goes on from CM053028.1 coordinate 538,608,517, forward strand.
CTTCCACGAACAAGACCATAGTCCCAAAAAACGAAATAAATAAAAGCTAGCTGCTGCCATAACAACGATATACCTCTTCAAATTGCCGACGTATATTGGCGTGCGGCGGTCCGGAAATGGTTAATTACCTAGAGTCAGCCCAGCTGGGGAGGAGTTGTCGGGTGGAAGATCTGAGGATGGGGTACTAGGCTGTGGACTTTGAGGGAGCTCCCCAGTCTGGGGGGGGGGTGACCTTGGGCCTGGACTCGGGTGCAGGACGGAGCCCTCCAGGAAATTGTGGAGGCTCTGAACAGGAGGCACAAGAGGAGCAAGAGAAGACAGCAGGATCTAGTACTGCCGGGCAAGTCTTCAGGAGGGACCCACTGGTTGCAGCCAGGAGGGCTGGTGGTGAGTAGGGTGCCCACATGTCCCGGATTGCCCGGGACAGTCCCGCAATTAGCAGGTCTGTCCCGGGTCCCGGGCACCTTCATTCCGGGACAATACAATGTCCCTGAATGAAACTGACAGAGGAGCAAAATTCTGCTGTCGCCATGGCGCTGTCTCTGCCTCCCCACCTCCACCTGAGACTCTTCTATACTTCTGCTGGCTAGGACACTGGTTGCTAGAACCGACTGGCGTTTATCAACCTGTAACGTCATGACTGTGACTGACAGCTTTCAAAATGGAGGAGGAGTTAACTTCCTCCTCCTCCACGCCCAGTGCTCTCAACGGCCGGCTCCACCTCCACCACGGACAACGGCAAGTGACATGCTGCATCTGGTGGCAGGCGACGGTGGCAAGCTGTGTCTGGTGGCAAGTGACAAGCTCAGGGTTCCCACTGATTCTGCATTAAGGTGAGTTGAACTATTTCATTATATATTACAATGTAGTCATAGAAATAATGTGATTTCATCATCCTGACACCATATCAAGCATGGTGTCGGGATGATTTAATTGCTAACACCAGCCATTAGCACAACAAATCACCCACACCCGAATTCCCTGTCAACCCTAAGACTACATTAGCCCCAAAACCCCTCAACCCCCAGTCCTTGTCAAAATTTTCTTCCACGAAACCGGTCCCCCATGCTAAAGTGACATCACTTCCTCCTAGCGCTCTATGATTGAGATAGTCGCACAGGAGGGAAAGGAGTGACCGATTCCATCGTCTGCGAGGGTTTTGAAATCAGCTTTTTTTGGGGAAAGGGGTGGGTGTGTCCCTGAATGGCATTCTGGAAATGTGGTCACCCTAGTGGTGAGTGACATGTGCAGTCAGGAGGACTACAGGTACTGCTACAGCTATCATGATCAGGAGCCAGTCCTGCCTGCTATGGGTCGTTAGTCTGGACCAAGAAATGTCTTTGATGGCTGGGGCACAGTGGGCAAATTCTCGGCACAGAAACATTGTGTGTCGCTGTGCATATAAGTTAAAGCAGACCCCCCCCCCCGCCATACTAAACTGCCCGCGTTATGTAGCGCATGTCACAGCAGTCACATGATCAACAGCCTGTCTCGCTGGCTTCCAATCAGAAACCTCGACTGGGAGCTGTTGTCAGTGATCGCGCCGTTAGCACACAACCTCATGCTGACCACGTGCAGCAGCTTTGCAGTAAAGGCCACCTTTCTCGCTGTCGCATACATGAGCAGCAAGGAGTGAAAGGACTATTTTTTTTTTTTTTACATTTCAGCCCCATGCAGAAGATGGTGTGAAGATATGAATGGCAGCGTCCGTACGTTGTATTTGGCAGCGAGCACACGCCACATTGTGCTTCTTCCTCTCCGCTCGCTCTACAATTCTCCCCAAACCGCCGTGTGGTTTTCACAAGAATGCGCAGAGCACAACTGTCCAGGATCAGCCTGAACATTTGATAGCTCCAGTATGTAAATCTAATTTTATACGTGGCGCCAAAGATGGAGGCCAGCAAGTTCTAGAATCCACAATGTACAGAAAGCGGGACTCTGCTCCCTCCCGCCGTCTCATTTCAGCCCTGGCCCTCCTGGGCTGCACATTGGATCAGCATCCAAAAGAGAAATTATACAGAAAAAAAAAACATACAGTACTTGCAAAAAAAATAAAAAATTAAAACATATATATATATATATATATATACACACACACATACATATATATATATATATATATATATATATATATATATATATATATATATATATATTATTATATATATATATATATATATATATATATATATATAAATATACAGTATCTCACAAAAGTGAGTGCACCCCTCACACTTTTGTATATATTTTATTCTATCTTTTCAAATTAAAAGATTATTAAAATAAAAATGTGTAATTTGGTTTTGTTCCCAATCTGATTAATTTGCACCTTTAAAACTCCCCTTTCTATTTCTCCCTTTGTAATATTTATTTTATAGTGATAGATCTATCTATGTCTCACAAAAGTGAGTACACCCCTCACATTTTTGTAGATATTTTATTATATCTTTTCATGTGACAACACTGAAGAAATTACACCTTACTACAATGTAAAGTAGTGAGTGTACAGCTTGTATAACAGTGTAAATTTGCTGTCCCCTCAAAATTACTCAACGCACAGCCATTAATGTCTAAACCGCTGGCAACAAAAGTGAGTACACCCCTAAGTGAAACTGTCGAAATTGGGCCCAATTAGCCATTTTCCCTCCCCGGTGTCATATGACTCGTTAGTGTTACAAGGTCTCAGGTGTGAATGGGGAGCAGGTGTGTTAAATTTGGTGTTATCGCTCTCACTCTCTCATATTGGTCACTGGAAGTTGAACATGGCACCTCATGGCAAAGAACTCTCTTAGGATCTGAGAAAAAGAATTGTTGCTCTACATAAAGATGGCCTAGGCTATAAGAAGATTGCCAAGACCCTGAAACTGAGCTGCAGCACAGTGGCAAAGACCATACATTGGTTGAACCAGACAGGTTCCACTCAGAACAGGCCTCACAATGGTCGACCAAAGAAGGTGTGTGCACTTGCTCAGCATCAGAGGTTGTCTTTGGGAAATAGAGGTATGAGTGCTGCCAGCATTGCTGCAGAGGTCGAAGGGGTGGGGGGTCAGCCTGTCAGTGCTCAGACCATACGCCACACAATGCATCAAATTGGTCTACATGGCTGTCGTCCCAGAAGGAAGCCTCTTCTAAAGATGATGCACAAGAAAATCCGCAAACAGTTTGCTGAAGACAAACAGACTAAGGACATGGATTACTGGAACCATGTCCTGTGGTCTGATGAGACCAAGATAAACTTATTTGGTTCAGATGGTGTCAAGCGTGTGTGGCGGCAACCAGGTGAGGAGTACAAAGACAAATGTGTCTTGCCTACAGTCAAGCATGATGGTGGAAGTGTCATGGTCTGGGGCTGTATGAGTGCTGCCGGCACTGGGGAGCTACTGTCAGGGCCGTCTTTAATATTGATTGGACCCTGGGCAAACATTTTCTTGCCCCCCCCCCCCCCCCATGCGGTTTCGCTCTCCACATGCTCTGAGACATACAATAAATAGCAGCTAGACTCAAAATCTGTTTACTGAATCAGATTAGGCAGCGATTGCAATTGGTTGCCAGAGGTTACAGTGTATCATTATCGCTCACTGACTGGTTGCTAGAGGTTACAGCACACATTATGGCTCACTGATTATTTGCTAGAGGTTTCAGCACATGATTTCTGCTTGTTGATTGGTTGCTAGAGATTACTGTACACAATACTGCTCACTGATTAGTTGCTAGAGGTTACTGCACATCATTACTGCTGTCAGGGAAGTCGTCCGCGAAGTACAGCTGACGTTCTCAGGCGCACACCTGTGTGCAGGCGCCAACAAGGTATACACAGAACAGCCATGGGCGCATCAGTAAACCTGCATGCTCGTGCGCGAACGCGATCACGCGTTCGCATGCGCGCGTCTGTCATTATAACTGGCGCCAGACGGCCTATTTAAACACAGACTCAGTACGGGCTGATTGCTGCTTGGGCTACAGCATTTACCTGAAATCTTGCTACCTGTGTTGACTCCTGAATACCATTCCGGCTTGCTCCCCGACTACTCTCCTGTCTGCTGTTGTACCCGATCTGCCTATCTGTTGCCCATCCTGCCTGTGACCTGACTACTCTCCTGCCTGCTGTTGTACCTGATCTGCCTAGCCGTTGCCAAATCTGCCTGTGACCTGACTATGCTCCTGCCTGCTGTTATACCTGATCTGCCTATCTGCTGCCTAACCTGCCTGTGACCCGACTACGTTTCTGCCTCCTGTTGTAGCTGATCTGCCTGTCTGTTGCCAAGACCTGCCTGTGAACCGGCTACGCTCCTGTCTGCTACCAGCCAGGTCCGGCTTTCCGCCTGTGTGTTCCTGGCAACTACCTACACAGACTCCAGGACTTATCCTAGGCACTCTTATTCCACCGTGCTCCAGCACCAGCTGTCCCACTACCAGCGACCCTTGAGCCAGAGCTGTACGGGAGGCCTTCCTCTACACGTCAGGCTCACCACCAGGTACGTGACAACTGCTCACTGATTGGTTGCTAGAGGTTACAGCACATCATCTCCTCACTGCCTGCACACCATGGACTGGGGAGGTGAGTGGACTCATCAATAGGGGGGTAGAAAAAAGCAAATAATAAAAAAAGGATAATATAACGTATACGTTTGCACCACAAGTCATTATTATTGTTATGAAAAGTGTAGCACCTAGTTAGTGAGTGATAGAAGTGAGGATTTGTGTCAGAGTAGGTAAATTTAGGCAGGCCTAGCTGGTGACTAGGCCTCTTTGTTTTCATTCTGGGCTGGGAGGGGCTCAGGGAGAGAGTTGATTGTTCTTCAACCTAGCTGATTGATCTACAAGTCACAAGTGTTTGTTCTGAAATCCTGGGCATCCCATAATTTCCTAATATCCATCCAAGTTTAGTCTCCTCAATAAAACAAAACAAGCTATGGACTGGTTTGTGTTACTGAGTGACTGTAAGATGGACGCTGGGCTAGGGCAGGGTGAGGGGTGAACCACAACTTTCAGCAACCCCCAAGGGGGCATGGCTACAAAAATAATCTTTTCTTTTCAATCTGCAGCTGTAAAATGCAATAATGCGTCAGGAAACATAATTTCCTGCTTGTGTGATTGGCTCACTGATTTTCCCAGCAAAAATCACTGCACTAAGTTTCAAGTCAGGCTTTGGGCATCCCCTGCAACAAAAATTTAATTTTTGGTGAGATACTCCCAAAAGGGAAATCAAGTCTAAAGGTATGCAGACCCTGACACTTTCCTCATTGGAGCCCTGCAGGTGCAGCAACTGATTGATAATAAGAAATTGACTCCCATTTACATTAATTCAGCACATGGACACAAACACATTAATTCAGCACATGGACACAGCTATTCCTTCAGAGTAACAAAAGATAGGAATCTGCAGTGAAGTTTGTTAAAATCCTGGAAAAGTACATAGATCCCCAGAGGAGAATGTTTTGTTTTTCTTAACGCTTTAAAAAAATGTAGAGAGACCCTTTAACACAGCTGAAAATCCTTTGCACTTTTCCCAGGCGAGAGCCGCACGAGGAAAGAAGACAATGGGGAAAGTGAACGTGCAGGAAAAGACGCTTCCGCCTTACTAATCTGCCCTTTTTTTGTGTGCGTAGAGTGGCAAATTTGCTGACAGGGCAAGACGCATGTCACCAAAAAAGCACAAAGGGCTGCGGGCATCCATGCCGCACAATGCACGCATCCCTGCCGCACAATGCACACATCCCTCTCTCTTTACTGACATGTATTTACTGACACCTGCACAGCCAACTTCTCAAAAAAAAAAAGAGATGGTGCAAAATTTCAATCCAAAATTGCTACTTCAGCCACAAAAAAAGAAAAAAAAATCTCCAGGTTCTTAATCTGTCCTCGCTGGGGAGATTTTCACTCATTTCCTGTCTCGGTGTCACAACAGGAAGTGGAAGGGAGGAAACTTCAAAGTGAAGAGAAATCCCACTTTTGCCAGTTGTCAGTGGACAAGGGAGATTTTGGGAGATTTTCTGTTTCGATGACCACTGTAATGCCCCATGCGATCAGAAATGCCATCAGAAAAAACTGTTGATTTTTTTCCGACGGAATTCCGCTCAAGCTTGTCACACAAAAGTTCTCGGAAATTTCGACCGTCAAGAACGCGGTGACGTACAACACTACGACGAGCCGAGAAAATGAAGTCCAATGCTTCCGAGCATGCGTCAAATTGTTTTACGAGCATGCGTGATTTTTTGCACGTCCGAATTGCATACAGACGAACGCATTTTCGGATAGGAACTTTTTCCGACCGAAAAATAGAGAACCGGCTCTCAATCTTTTGCTGGCTGGAATTCTGCCAGCAAAAGTCCGATGGAGCATACACACGGTCGGAATTTCGGACCAAAAGCTCACATCCGACTTTTGCTGGCAGAATTTCTGATCGTTCGTATGGGGCATAAAATTAATTGACAACACTTTCTGTCCCGGTCTTTTATGCTCTTCCTTGTACACATGTATTCTAGGACCATATGTATTGTATGCTGTGATTGGAGCTGGCATTTGGATTATATTTTACCACGCCGGCCAATGAAAATGTTAGTATCCACTTCAGGTCCAGGCCTATTTGACAGGTTTTGTTTACAAGTAAAAATAATAATTTTTTAATTTGTTTTGCTAGAAAATGACTTAGAACTAGATATGTGCATTTTGTTCCGAATTAGTTTTTTAAACGAATTTCGACAAATTCGTTAATCCGGAAACATTCAAATTAACGAAAACCCATTAAACAAATTTTTCTGAATATTCGTAAAATTAAAAAATCCGTAAATTTGAAATTCGTAAGATCCAAAAACCTGAAAATTCGAAAATCTGAAATAACTAACTATTCAATTATAGGTATTGGAATTTCCTTTCAAATTTGGCTGTTAGTGAACATAACGAATAAGAATTTATCCAAAATTAGGAATTATCCAAAATAACGAATGCCATAGCTAAATGAATAGAACGTGACGCATTAATAATAAATAAATAACAATAATAATAATAATAAAAACTTTTTATTAGTATTATTTTTTTTAATTTGTTCAGATACGGCGTTCGTTATTTCGGATAATTCATAACTTCGGATAAATTTGTATTCGTTATGCTCACTAACAGACAAATTTGAAAGGAAATTCCAATACCTATAATCTAATAGTTAGTTATTATTAGTTAGTTAGTTATTATTTAGAATTTTCGAATTTCGTTCTTTTGAATTTTTGGATTTTCTTTCTTATTTTTGGGTTTTCGGATTTTCGAATTTACGAATTGCGATCATAACGAATGTGTGTGAGTGTTTACTAGTGCCGCCCTCCTGAAATAAACACTGCTCAGCGCTACAGACGCCCTCGAGAAGAAGTCGGAAATGACAAAACGCGTCAGGGCGTAGGTCAACAGGAAGTGACGTCACGACGTACTGCGGTTCACTGTGCGTTCCATGGAGAACAGGAAGGAAGGACGCCGCTCACGAGCGGAATTGAAAGATCCATATCCCACTGTCTAAGAGGAACACAGGCACAGTACCATCCTACGTTTATCCAAATGTTCATTATCTTTTAATTTTGGTACGCAGATATCATTGGGGGGGATCTTTTTGTATCAAAGGGAAATTGTTTAAATAAAAAGCGTTTAGCAATATTACACTATGTGGCCCTCCATCTGTTTTTATACATGATACAACCGCGCTGGTGGAGTTATGATCAAGGGATGCTGGATAGAAGGTCTGATATTCTGGTCCAATAACCGCGCTGGTGGATGGTTAATTACCTGGTGATGTTGGAGGAGAAGGTCCAGATTGGTTTATACTACAGGCTTACTAAAAGTAGATTTCTGGTGAGTGTATCCCCATAAGGGGACGATTCCCTCACGTGGTGAAAGCTTTGGTGGACGGATCACTCAAGAAATATTCATTTAGAACCGTTGCTCACATCAATTTTGAACTGTCACATTTTTAATTTTGCTACTGGTTCATTAGATTGGCAAACTCTGCTTACACATGGACTACAGATACAGATTGCTAAACTAGGAATCGGCTTCACAGATCTGTTCACTCACTGTTTTGTGATTCACTTTTAATTTTTTGATTTATTTCATTTATTTATTTATTTATTTATTGATTTCACGCTCATTTGTTGCTGATATATTTATTGATTAATTTATTCATATATTTCAGATAATTATTCATTCATGGTCACCTTGATATTTATGTATTTATTTATTTACTTTATTGATGGTCACCCTGATTAGCGTGTTTATCTCACTAGTTTTTCACATTAATTTGAGAAAGCTCACCTAAATAGCGCCGCTACAAAAATTCATGTTTGGGGGATTAGGTTAGGCCCACCATCACAATTTTTTGTATACTTCCACAGATCATAACGAATGACCCGAAAAACGAAAAAAAAAAACCCTGAATGAAATGAAAACAAGCACATTTTTCGTCAGGGCACATGTCTGCTTAGAACCCCCTAAACGTTATATATAAATGGCAGTCGTTGCAATTTTTTTGCGCAGCAGATTTCTAACGCAATTTTCTATTGCAATTTCTATGTGAAAAAATACACCTTAATGAATAAAAAAAAATAACAAACACCCTATTTTTATTTATAAAATATAAAAGATGATTTTACCCCGAGTAAATAGATACCTAACATGTCATGTCAAATTAAAATTGCGCGCTCTTGTGGAATGGCACCAAACTACGGTACTTAGAAATCTCCATAGGTGACGCTTTAAAAATGTTTACAGGTTACCGGTTTAGCATTACAGAGGAGGTCTAATGCTATTATTGCTCTCGCTATGAAGTTCACGCTGATATCTCACATGTGTTGTTTGAACACCATATACACATGTGGGCTTGACCTACGTATGAATTCACCACTGCGCGGGGGAGACAGGGCCGGGTTCACTATATTTTTTTTTAGGAACATTCATGATTTTTTTTTTTTTTTTTGGGTGCAACTCCACTTTAAGACAAGGCCTTTTTCTGACATTAGTAAGTAAAAATCTGTATTTTTTGCTAGAAAATTACTTAAAACCCCCAAACATATATATATATATTTTTTTTAGCAGAGACCCTGAAGAATAAAATGGCAATTGCAATATTTTATGCCACACTGTATTTGCGCAGTGGTCTTTCAAAGGCAATTTTTGGGGGGAAAAATACACTTTAATTAATTTTTTAAAAAAAACAATAAAGTTAGCACAATTTTTATAATGAAAAAGATGATGTTACGCAGAGTAAATAGATACCTAACATGTCATGCTTTAACCCTTTAATGCCTAAGCCTTTTTCTGTCATTTGTTGCTTACAAGTTAAAATCCGTATTTTTTTGCTAGAAAATTGTCTAGAACCCCCAAACGTTATATATAATTTTTTAGCAGAGACCCTAGAGATTAAAATGGCGATATTTTATATCACACGGTATTTGCGCAGTGCTCTTTCAAATGCAATTTGATGGGGAAAAAATACACTTTCACGAATTAAAAAAAAAACCTGAACAGTAAAGTTAGCCCAATTTTTTGTATAATGTGAAATCCAGACCTAAATCCAATTGAGAATTTTTGGCAAGACTTGAAAATTGCTGTTCACAGACGTTCTCCATCCAATCTGACAGAACTTGAGATATTTTGCAAAGAAGAATGGGCAAAAATTGTCCCTCTCTAGATGTGCAAAGCTGGTAGAGACATCCCCAAAAAGACTTGGAGCTGTAATTGCAGTGAAAGGAGGTTCTGCAAAGTATTGACTCCGGGGGGCTGAATACAAATGTACCCCCCACACTTTTCACATATTTATTTGTAAAAAAATGATGAAAACCATTTATAATTTTCCTTCCACTTCACAATAATGTGTCACTTTGTGTTGGTCTATCACATAAAATTTATAAAATCCCAATAAAATAAATTTATGACAAAATGTGGAGAATTCCAGGGGGGGGGGGGGGGGGGGGGTTAATACCTTTTTAGGGCACTGAATATTCGTATATAGCATATATTATTTTTATTCTAAGCCCCTGTACACACGGTCGGAAATTCCGCCCACAAAATCCGTCAGATTTTTTTCAGACGGATTTTGTCCGAAACTGGTGTTGCGTACACACGGTTGGACAAAGTTGTCGGAAAATCCGATCGTTCCAAACTTGGTGACGTTCGTTGCGTACTACGGAACTACATAGAGGCTAGTAGCCAATAGCTTTGGTCTCGTATTTTGATCTGAGCATGCGTGCCACTTTATCCGTCGGAATTACCTACACACGATTGGAAAAAGTCTGATCGGATTTTGTTGTCGGAAAATTTGAGATCCTGTTCCGACGGAAAAAGTCCGCTAGAGCCCACACACGATCGGATTTTCCGACAACATAATCCGATCAGACTTTTTCCATCGGAATATCTGACCGGGCATTACACTTTATTATTAGATTTTATATATATATATATATATATATATATATATATATATATATATATATATATAATGTATGTATATAATATTATATAATATATTTTATATATATATATATATATACTGTATGTATGTATATAATATTATATATTATATATATATATATCTATATATATAATTTTGTATATTTTTTTACTACTGTATATTATGTACTACAAGATCCTAAAAAAAATCTTTTTAAATAGATCCCTGTCTTATGTTGCCTTTTTTTCCCAGCTCTGATGAAGGGGGAGTATTGAGCACTCGAAGCACAGTGGATTTTTTTTTTTTTTTGGTGACCTCCTCTCACGTGGGCATAAATATTTACTGAACTCATATTTAATCTGAATGTACAATACATATGTAAAGCACTGCATAAATTGTTGGCTCTATATAAATAGAAAATAATGAATAAATTATTAAATATAAATAAATACATAAATTAATATAAAAATAATATATAAATAATCTGTAGTGCGCTTATTCTTTTTTTTTTAAACAATGTTTCTTAATAGGAAGGATAATGTAATTCATTTATTTTATTTTAATTTTTTTAGGATAAGTGGCTACCCTATCTGTGATCCCCAGCAGCAGTCTTATCTCCGCACTAGTAATGGTGGCCAATAAACGATCAGCCAAGAATTTCCGACTTGTCCAAAGAAGCTTTCCCTAGAAAGACGATGCTCCTAGACCCCTATAAGTGGCACGTAGCAGAGATTGGTGTGTGGTCACATGGTTGCATCATGCAGGAGAATTCTGTGCTGCTGCTTCAGGCTATGAAGGCTTCCCGGGTGTAAATGACTCTCATATGACTCAATCCTGAAGTGACATTGAGATGCCGGCTTATTCTGCTGACTGTCTAGAATGTCTAGAATGCAGATTGATGGACTGGAGAGCACTGCACGTTGGGTGTGGGTGTGTGTGGCTGTGTGTATATATATATATATATATGTACAGTATCTCACAAAAGTGAGTACACCCCTCACATTTTTGTAAATATTTAATTCTATTTTTTCATGTGACAACACTAAATAAATAACACTTTGCTACAATGTAAAGTAGTGAGTGTACAGCTTGTATAACAGTGTAAATTTGCTGTCCCCTCAAAATAACTCAACACACAGCCATTAATGCATAAACTGCTGGCAAAAAAAGTGAGTACACCCCTAAGTGAAAATGTCCTTTTTTGTGGGGTACCTTGTTCTGGTGAAAACCTTCTAAAAGGGGATTTTCCTCCATTTTGTAGAGATTTCATTTTACTTCCTGTTGTGTTTCCAAGACAGGAAGTGAAGGGAGAGCTCCTTCTAGGTCCTTCTAGGGACGAGGGGGGGGGGGGGGGGGGGGGGGGGGGGCAGAGTCCTGCTGTCTGTGTCAATGGACGCAGCAGCAGGACTCTGGAGCGTGTCGGCACGAGTGCCCCTAGGGAATGCGGCTCTCCATGGGGGCACTCGATGCGGAGGAGGAGCCAGGAGTGCTGCGGAGGGACCCCAGAAAAGGAGGATCGGGTCCGCTCTGTGCAAAACCCTTGCACAGAGGAGGTAAGTATAGGCATGTTTGTTATTTAAAGAAAATAAAAAAACATTTACAATCACTTTAAGGCCTAACAGCCTTCAGCAATATCCACAAGCAAGTAGCCTTTATTTAAGAACAAAGCATGAAATCCAAGCAAAAGGGGAATGCGTTTCAGCCAGTAGGCCTTAATTATGGCTCATGATTAAGGCCTAACAGCCTTCGGTGATATCCACAAGCAAGTAGCTTTTTTTTAAGAACAAAGCATAAAATTCCAAGCAAAAGCGGAGTGAGTTTTGGCCATTAGGCCTTAATCGAGGCTCAAGATGAAGGCCTAACGGCCTTCGGTAATGTCCATGGGCAAGCAGCCTTTATTTAAAAAAAACATAGTATAAAATCAAAACAAATGGGGAATGCGTTTCGGCCATTAGGCCTTAATCATGAGCTTTGATTAAGGCCTTAGGAAATACACCAGCAATTAGCCATTTTTTAAGAATAAGGCATGAAAGGGGAGCGCGTGTCGTCTGTTAGGCCTTAAAGGGATTGTAAACCTTTGTGTTTTTTCACCTTAATGCATCCAAGCAAAAAGGGGAATGCATTTCATTCGTTAGGCCTTAATCATGGCTCAAGGTAAAATCCACAAGCAAGTAGCATTTATTCAAGAAGAACAAAGCATAAAATCCATGCAAAATTGGAACGCGTTTCAGCTGTTAGGCCTTAATCATAAGCCATGATTAAGGCCTCATGGCCTTCGGTAATATCCACAAGCAAGTAGCATTTATTCAAGAAGAACAAAGCATAAAGTCCATGCAAAATTGGAACGCGTTTCGGCTGTTAGGCCTTAATCATAAGCTATGGTTAAGGCCTGATAGCCTTTGGTATTATTCATAAGCAATTAGCCTTTATTTAAAAAGAACGAAACATAAAATCCATGCAAAAGGGAATGCGTTTCGGCTGTTAGGCCTTACTCATGGCTCTTGATTAAGGCCTGATGGCCTTCGGTAAAATCCACAAGCAAGTAGCCTTTAATTAAGAAGAACAAAGCATGAAGTCCAGACAAAAGGGTAACGCATTTTGGACATTAGGCCTCATTTATGTTTCATGATTAAGGCTCAATGGCCTTCGATATTATCCACAAGCAAATGGCCTTTATTTAAAAAGAACAACGCATGAAATCCAAGCAAAAAGAAACGCATTTTGGCAGTTAGGCCCCAATTATGGTTCATGATTAAGGCTCAATGGCCTTTGGTAATATTCCCAAGGAAGTAGCCTTTATTTAAAAAGAACAAAGCATGAAATCCAAGCAAAAGGGCAACACCTTTTGGCCATTAGGCTTATGATTAAGGCCTAATAGTTTTCGGTAAAATCCACAAGCAAGTAGCCTTTATTGAAGAACAGGCCATGAAATTCAAGCAAAGGGGGAACGCATTTCGGCTCTTCGGCCTCAATTATGGCTCATGATTAAGGCTCAACGGCCTTTGGTAATATCCAAAAGCAAGTAGCCTTTATTTAAAAAGAACAAAGCATGAAATCCAAGCAAAAGCGGAACATGTTCAGGCCATTAGATCTTAATTATGGCTCATGATTAAGGCCTAACGGCCTTCAGTAATATCCACAGAGTAGCCTTTATTTAAGAACAAAGCATAAAATCTAAGAAAATGGCTTTAATGGCTCATGATTAAAGCCTAACGCGTTGAACTTTTACATTGATTTTATGTTTTGTTATTCTCAAATAAAGGCTGCTTGCTTGTGGATATTACCGAAGGCCGTCAGGCCTTAATCATAAGTCATGATTAAGGGCTAATGGCCGAAACACGTTCTCTTTTTGCTTGGATTTCATGCTTTATTCTTCTTAAATAAAGGCTACCTGCTTGTAGATTTAAGTCCTATCTATCCTATCGAGATTCATCCTGCCTCGGTACTCCTCTCCACAGTCCTCAATCATGATGCAAGCAGTGGGAGGAGTTATGCAAATACCTAAAAACCTTGATGGATGGTTGTCAATCTTGTGGAGCCAGTGTTTCATTTGCATGCAGACCTCCTTAGGTGACACCCACATGTGATGCTGATAAAAGAACTGAAATCCAATAAATGAAATAATGGGGGGTGGGGGGGGGGGGGGGTTAAAGGGACAGTCATGCTGGAGAGGAAAGGGTAGATGATGCTGGGTGTCCTCCAGCCAGGAAATGAGGTGGGCTCTATCAGAGAAGGACATTTCAGTCCAGGAGAGGAGCCGGTACAACTGTGCATGTCTGAAGGGAAGCTTTAAAGATACACGTTTTCAGGATGACTTGTATAAAGCCTGAAAAAGGGATGTAAGGCATTCTGAAACACAAGTCAGCCAATAAGGGGTATCACTTAAACTCCAAACTTTCTGTAAGACCTCTGAAATGACTCAGCTGGCCCCCTCTGGGTATACTTCCAGCAGACGGTCGGCGCTCCATGGGTGGAAGACACAAGGCGGAGAAGGGGGAGCTTGTTTACTTCAACGCTGTGCCTTGTAAAAATCCATGGGACCTTTAAACTGCTTCTGCAGTGAGCTGGGCGGTTGCTCGTGTGACTCCATGTGCGGCGTGCAGCGTGAACACAGAACTATGGCTTGGCAGACGCTGCACGTGTTTATTTGCTCTTCAAGGGAACATCCATGTAACGCGTATTAGCAGGAGGCCAAGAGCTCATTTTAGACTCCAAATCTCCGAGAAGCATTCATCTCAGGGGGGTTGGCGTAGCTCCTTCCTCCTTTATTAAAGTGTCTGAAACTGAAACTGTCTGTGTTGCTCAGGGCAACCCAACTTTTTTTCTATGTTTTTGTAGCTGATTATAAAAGGGTTGGGAAAATCTGATTACCTGGCCTGCGATGAGCCATCCAGACAGTTCATAAAAAATAAAAACAAGCAGATTTTCACTTTAAGATTTACTAAAGCCGGAACTGAAGTCGTAGTTTATTGATTTCAATGGCACCAATTTAAATCAGAGTGACTTAAAGTTGCAGCGACTTTGAAAAGGTGCCTGCACTACTTCGATGCCGCTTTTGATGCGACTTTGACCTGCAAAGCAGGGCCGCTGATAAGGCAGTACAACCAGCCCTCCTGTACTGGGCCCGGGCCCCATCAGTTCAAAAGGGGGGCCCGGGCACCTGCCGAGCAGGAAGGCTGGCTGTACTGTCTTATTGCAGACACCAAGCCTCTTTTGCTTCTCCCCTGCAGAGCTGCCAGCTTCTCCTCCTCTTTTTCCCTCCAGCTGCACTACAGGAGGATTGGTCCTAGCACATCCATGTGCTGTCAGGGCCCCCTATGTGCCCCTTTCCTACACAGCACTGCCAGCTTCTCCTCCTCTTTCTCCCCCCCCCCCCCCAGCTGCACTACAGGAGGATTGGTCCTAGCATATCCAACTGCTCTCCGGGCCCCCTATGTGCTCTTTTCCCCCACAGCGCTGCCAGCCTTTCCTCCTTATCCTTTTTCCAGCTGCACTACAGGAGTATTGGTTGTAGCACATCCATCTGCTGTCCGGGCCCCCTATGTGCCCATTTCCCCTACATCACTGCCAGCTTCTCCTCCTCTTTCTCCCTCCAGCTGCACTACAGGGGGATTGGTCCTAGCACATCCATCTGCTGTCTGGGCCTTTATGTGCTCTTTTCCCCCACAGCGCTGCCAGCTTCTCCTCCTTATCCTCTTTCCAGCTGCACTACAGGAGTATTGGTTGTAGCACATCCATCTGCTATCCGGGCCCCCTATGTGCCCATTTCCCCTACATCACTGCCAGCTTCTCCTCCCCTTTCTCCCTCCAGCTGCACTATAGGGGGATTGGTCCTAGCACATCCATCTGCTGTCTGGGCCCCCTATGTGCCCCTTTCCCCCACAGTGCTGCCAGCTTCTCCGCCTCTTTATCCCCCCAGCTGCACTACAGGGGGATTGGTTCTAGCACATCCATCTGCCTTCCGGGCCCCCTATGTGCCCTTTCCCCCCATAGTGTTGCCAGCTTCTCCTCCTCTTTCTCCCCCCAGGTGCACTACAGGGAGATTGGTCCTAGCACATCCATCTGCTGTCCGGGCCCCCTATGTGCCCCTTTCCCCCACAGCACTGCCAGCTTCTCCTCCTCCTCTTTCTCCCCCCAGCTGCACTACAGAAGGATTGGTCCTAGCACATCCATCTGCTCTCTGGGCCCCCATGCACCCCTTTCCCCCACAGGCTTACCTCCTCTCCTCTCCAGTTAGCAACTGCTATGGACACACATTTACTGGCCCCTTCCTTTCTTGAATGAACACAGTGATCAGTCGGAACCAATCACTCCTGTGTTCATTCATCACTGAAGCATAGTAAACTGTGTTTACTATGATTCAGTTTGTAAATTAGCAGGAAGCCTCTGAGTGTTTCCTATTCATTCATCTGTGATGCTGAGGCTGCAGAGAAAGGGACTGATATAATACTATGTCCTCAGGCACTTAGGGCTGGGATGGGGGGCCCTGTCAGGTAGGCTGTATTGGGCCCCTGTGATTTCTAGCAGCAGCCCTGCCGCAAAGTGTAAAGTCGGATCAAAGTCGTGCTTTAAATTTGCACTGGAAACCTGCGACTTTGGAGTCGTGTAAGTGTGAATAGGGTCTCTGTTCCAACTACCTGAAATTGTTCTACTCACTATGGCTTCATAATTAGAGGTGCAGCGCAGCACTGGTGCCAGCGCTAGAGGAAGCAGAGCTAATGCTTCCTGTATACGGCACCTTCTGTCACATGGGCAGGGCAAAATTGTTCTACTCACTATGGCTTCATACCGATGCCTGTTCCCCTCAGAACAATGTCCCACCACATATCAGAGCCTTCAAACAGGCAACGTCGGGTGTGCTGTCTCTTAATCCGCAGTGCTCTGGGAATCCTTTGTCATTTATAAAAATGTTTTCTTGTATAACAATGAAATGTATATAGTTAAAATAATACAGTTATTAGCCCTTTTCTGCCCCTTTAAAAAGTTCTGAACATCGACAGGGCAGGAAAGATGACTGATAGGGATACTAATGTAAGGGGGGCACTGATGAGGACACTGATGTAAGGGGGCACTAATGGGGATATTAATATAAGGAGGAACTCTGATGGACACCTGATGTAAGGGGGACTCTGATGGGGATACTGATGTCCCCATCAAAGCCCCCTTATATTAGATGTAAGGCGGCACTGATGAAGACACTGATGTAAGGGGGCACTGATGGAGACACTGATGTAAGGGGGCACTGATGGAGACACTGATGTAAGGGGGCACTGATGGAGACACTGATGTAAGGGGGCACTGATGGAGACACTGATGTAAGGGTGCACTGATGGAGACA
This sequence comes from Lithobates sylvaticus, assembly GCA_028564925.1. Taxonomy (NCBI): domain Eukaryota; kingdom Metazoa; phylum Chordata; class Amphibia; order Anura; family Ranidae; genus Lithobates; species Lithobates sylvaticus. The sequence continues at coordinate 538,625,781 of CM053028.1, forward strand.
CTGATGTAAGTGGGCACTGATGGAGACACTGATGTAAGGGTGCACTGATGGAGACACTGATGTAAGGGGGCACTGATGGAGACACTGATGTAAGGGGGCACTGATGGAGACACTGATGTAAGAGGGCACTGATGGAGACACTGATGTAAGAGGGGCACTGATGGAGACACTGAAATAAAGGCTACTCTCTTAGGGACACTAATGTAAGAGGGCCCCCGATGGGGACGCTCAATTGGGAACTCTGATGTGAGACTGATGTAAGGGGAGACTCTAATAGGGAAACTGATGTAAGGGGGAATTCTGATAAGGACACTGATGTAAAGGGTATTCTGATAAGGACACTGATGTAAAGGGTATTCTGATAGGGACACTGATGCAAGGGAGACCCTGATGTGGACACAGATGTAAAGGCTACTCTCTTAGGGACACTGATGTAAGGGGAGACTCTGATGGGGGCACTGATGGAAAAGGTGGACTCTGATGGGGACATGGATGTAAGGGGGGACTCTGATGGGGACACTGATGTAAGGGGGAACTCTAATGGGGACACTGATGTAAGGGGGGCTCTGATGGGGACCCTGATGTAAGGGTGGACTCTGATGGGGACACTGATATAAGGGGTGCTCTGATGGGGACACTGAGGTAAGGGGGAACTCAGATGGGGACACACTGATGTAAGGGGGACTCGGATGGGGACAGTGATGGGGACACTGAGGTAAGGGGGAACTCGGATGGGGACACTGATGTAAGGGGGGACTCAGATGGGGACACTGATGTAAGGGGGGACTCTGATAGGGACACTGATGTAAGGAGGCCTCTGATGGGGACCCTGATGTAAGGGGGGCTCTGATGGGGACACTCATGTAAGGGGGGACTCTGATGAGGGCACTGATGTAAGGGGGGACTCTGATAGGGACAATGATGTATGGGGGGACCCTGATGTAAGGGGGGACTCTGATACGGACACTGATGTAAGGAGGGCTCTGATGGGGACACTGATGTAAGGGGGGACTCTGATGAGGACACTGATGTAAGGGGGGAACTGATGGAGACACTGATGTAAAGGAGGACTCCGATGAGTAAGTTCTTCTCGGTTATCTTGAATCATCTCATGCTGATTATAAAGGAGATCAAAATAATACACATGCATTCATTTCTAAAATATATTTTTTTTGTGGCCCGGGAATATTTGTAAAATATACAATGTGGCCCTCGACCTGGAAAGTTTGGTGTCCCGGATTTTGGGGAACAACCTGGACATAGAGATAATCGGGGAGAGGGGAAATTCTGCTGCTTCTTCTTCTGTTTCTAAAACTGTTACATTTTCCATTTACTACTCCTGTCAGTGGTGATTGTTACATTGCTTGTAAACAAAAAGCTACTTTGTATCTCTTTGTATCTATTTGTATCTCTTTGTATCTCTTTGTATCTCTTTGTATCTCTTTGTATTTCTTTGTATCTCTTTGTATCTCTTTGTATTTCTTTGTATCTCTTTGTATTTCCTTGTATCTCTGTACAATCAGTGGGGATTTTCTATATAGATATAAGGATTCCACATCTTCCATAACTCAGATCAGCCAATAAAGGGGATCACCCAAACCCCAAACACTTTGGCATGCGAAGGTTTTTATATTTTATATTGTAAAGCGCTGCGTAAACTGTTGGCGCTATATAAATCCTGTAATAAATAAAAAAAATGCGAAGATTATGACACGAAAGACTCCAATGCTGCATTTTAACAGCAATGGAGGCGCACCAAAATATCCCATTCATTCCCTACTCGGGATTGTGCGTCCCCTCAGAAGGCTTGTGACTCCTTCCCAGCTTGGATTGGCCCTGGGCTGCGAGGACAAAAAAAAAACAGGGGCCACATGGGGCCCTAAACACCACCAGCTGGCCAGAATAGAGTGAGATTGGGGCCCAGGAGCCTGTAGCGGCCTGTTGTGTGTGTGCTGGGAAGGAGAACGCATAACACACTGAGAAGGGATATAGGAAGTGCCTGCCAAGAGCTGAGGCTTGAACGATCTAGTCTCAACCAGTTTGATATTTCAAGCGAAAGGAGGAGGAGAGGCGGGGAGTGTTTGTTTTGGCTGCGATGGGAACATGCCTTTGGTCAGAGGCCTGCGGGGAGTCTCTGCACTGGCCAGTGTGTATATGTGTGTGTATATATGTGTACATGTGTGTATATATGTGTACATGTGTGTATATGTGTGTACATGTGTGCATGGATTTGTATGCATGTATATGTGTGTATGCGGGTAAATGTGTATGTATGTGTGTGCATGTAAATGTATGTGTGTGTGAACGGGTGTGCATGTATATATATGTGTGTGCGTGCGTTCGTATGTATGTGTGTGCGTGCGTTCGTATGTATGTGTGTATGTGTGTGCGTGCGTTCGTATGTATGTGTGTATGTGTGTGCGTGCGTTCGTATGTGTGTATGTATATGTATGTGTGTGCGTAAGTGCATGTATATGTACTGTATATGTGTATGAGTGTATGCATGCATGTGTATATGTATGTGTGTGTGCATGTATATGTATGCCTGCACCGTGTGTAGGCTGTGTGTTTATATGGTGTGTGTGTGTGTCCCGCTCCTCGCTCTCACTATAGTCTGTACATTATGTAATGTGCGTTGTGTGTGGAGACGCATCATCTCTGCCTCCTGTGCCGTTCCAGAAATAGCACGTCCTTCAGTGTGGGCCAATCACAGGGCGCTGCAAAGTTAACCGCTGTGCTGAAAGTTGTGTGCTGGAATCCTCTGTTACATTGTTACTGTTCAGGGAAGGAAGAAAAGTACACACATATATATATATATATATACACACACATATACATATACAATATCTCACAAAAGTGAGTACACCCTCACATTTCTGTAAATATTTTATTATATCTTTTCATGTGACAACACGGAAGAAATGACACTTTGCTACAATGTATATCTATATACTATATATATATATATATATATATATATATATATATATATATATATCCCACCCCCTTCTATACATCTATACTGTGTGCATATCTATATCTATCTATCTATCTATCTATCTATCTATATATATATATATATGGATATATATATATATATATATATATATATATATATATATATATATATATATATATATATATGAATATATATATATATATATATATACAGGGCTCAAAATTTCAAGTCCTGAGCTACTAGCCAGGCCTCAAGGGTTACTCGCCACCAGTTGCCCCACCCAACCCCTGCCCTGCCCCTAATTCCACCTCTAAACACGGCCTCATAAATTATATCATGAAATTGCTCTTAAATGTTTTATGCAAATTAAGCAACTTTATCCATGCTTATCAATGCAGCCTCACCCGTGTCCACCAATGCAGCCTCACCCTTGTCCACCAATGCAGCCTCACCCGTGTCCACCAATGCAGCCTCACCCGTGTCCACCAATGCAGCCTCACCCGTGTCCACCAATGCAGCCTCACCCGTGTCCACCAATGCAGCCTCACCCGTGTCCACCAATGCAACCTCACCCGTGTCCACCAATGCAGCCTCACCCGTGTCCACCAATGTAGCCTCACCCGTGTCCACCAATGCAGCCTCACCCGTGTCCACCAATGCAGCCTACCCGTGTCCACCAATGCAGCCTCACCCGTGTCAACCAATGCAGCCTCACCCGTGTCCACCAATGTAGCCTCACCCGTGTCCACCAATGCAGCCTCACCCGTGTCCACCAATGCAGCCTCACCCGTGTCCACCAATGCAGCCTCACCCGTGTCCACCAATGCAGCCTCACACTTTAACACCAATGCAGCCTCACACTTTAACACCAATGCAGCCTCACACTTTAACACCAGTGCAGCCTCAAACTTTAACACCAGTGCAGCCTCACACTTTAACGCCAGTGCAGCCTCACACTTTAACACCAGTGCAGCCTCACACTTTAACACCAGTGCAGCCTCACACTTTAACGCCAGTGCAGCCTCACACTTTAACGCCAGTGCAGCCTCACACTTTAACGCCAGTGCAGCCTCACACTTTAACACCAGTGCAGCCTCACACTTTAACACCAGTGCAGCCTCACACTTTAACACCAGTGCAGCCTCACACTTTAACACCAGTGCAGCCTCACACTTTAACACCAGTGCAGCCTCACACTTTAACACCAGTGCAGCCTCACACTTTAACACCAGTGCAGCCTAACACTTGTCCACCAATGCTGCCTACCTGTGTCCTGAATGAAGGGGAGCAGAGAAGAAGAGCATTGCTGGCCAGATGATATGAGCACCGAGGGACATGCTGGAACAGCTTTAATTTAAATCGCTGTGTGTTCCCGCCGCCCGGCCAGGGAACTTTGATACACATCACTCGTCCCGGGTTGGACGGGTGATCTGTCTATCAAATTCCCTGGGACCAGGGGCGGGGCTGTGTGTGAAAGCGAGCGCAGGGAACACACGGCGAATTTAAATCAAAGCCGGCGCCGCTGGGGCGTGTCCAGGATGGCGACGTGAGCGGTCGCATCTCCCACGAGCTCCGCCGACTCCGCGCCTTCCGCCCGGCTTCCTGAGCGCATACCCGCACTATTTTCGACCAGCGGCAGCTGGATGAGGCGGCACACCCCTCGGGCACAGTCCGGTAAGGCAAAGAAGCTTAAATTCCCTCCGGGACCGGAGGGATCGCCGCCGGGCCTAGAACCGGCTCCCCACGTGGAGACGCGCGCCCAGCGCTATACCCACATGGCGTCTCAGACTCCCCCAGCAGACCCACCGGACACCAGACCGCCCTGGCTGGCGGAGGTGATGGCGGCCATAGCCACCTGCCAGTCCACACTTACGGCCAAGATAGAGGAGGTGCAGTTAGATGTGGGCCTCATGCGGCAGGACATTGATAAGATCCGCTCCAGGGTGACAGAGACGGAACAACGTATAGGCCTGATAGAAGATGACACCATGGAGCACACGGCCTCCCTCCGCACCCTCCACACTAAGGTTAAGGCGTTGGAATTTAGGGCAGAAGATGCCGAAAACAGAAACAGGAGGAACAACCTCCGGATCATAGGCCTGCCTGAGGGGGTAGAGGGCAAAGACCCCACAGCGTTCGTGGAAGCCATGTTGAGGTCCCTTCTCCCAAATGCTGCCTTTTCCCCCTACTACACAGCAGAAAGGGCACACAGAGTTCCGCCGAAGCCGGGTCCTCCTGGGGCCCCCCCAAGGACATTTATTCTGAGAATGCTTAACTTCCGTGACAGGGATGAGGTTCTGAAAGCTTCCAGGCTGCAGGGTGAGCTCCGGTTCCAGAACACAAAGCTGATGATTTTCCCTGATTACTCTGTTGAGACCCAGAGGCTACGCAAATCGTTTGACCAAGTTAAAGGGGCACTCAGAGCCCGAAATATCAAGTACAGCGTGATGTTCCCTGCGAGACTCAGGGTTCAGGACGGGGAGACCTTCAGATTTTTCAACACACCCCGCGAGGCCTCAACATGGCTGGATTCCCTGCCCCCGCATCGCTAGCCACCTGACTGTGAGTACTTCATCACCACCTTTTACTGCTGTTGTTTGGCGGGGGGTCGTGTCTGCTGGGCCCCCCTGGTATCCCCCCCTTTTTGACTGCCCTTACATGCCCAGAGGCCCGCTGTAACCACGGATGGATCCCCTCTTTTTGGTTACCGTGAATGGGACCTGTCTCCCCCCTGTGCAACAGGGCCTTGACTCTGCGATACATACCCCTGTTCTGGAGACTGGCCCTGAAGGGAACCCCCTGCCAGAGACCCAGCACAATCCTAGGGAAACTGTGTGCTGAAATCCTGCGATTTGGGACACCACCTTTTGTTTTGTGATTCACTAACGTTTTCTTACAAGTTTTATTTTACTGTTTTTTTTTTATTTTTCTTTTACTACTGTTGCAACACAAGTGTTCGGCCCCTGACTAGCTCAGGAGAATATCAACCCAACTCTTGGGTGTGCTGCGCCCTGAATGGATCGCCTCCTGTTTTACTTCCCGCCATTGAACCTGCTACATACGCCCGCCAGGAGGAGATTGAGCTGACACGTGAGGTGAGGACACTTTTCACCAACTGACATGCTTACGACACACACCCAAGTGCTCTTTTGTAACCTCAGGAGTCGGCGGGGCTCACTTTAGTGGGACGTTGACGAGCTCGCATGGACTCTGCCGGACGCCCGGCGGGACCCGGTCAGCCTCTTGCACAGGCGACCCCCCTTTTGCAGCTGATATGCTGAGTTGGGACTGGGGAATTGAAGCCCACCTCGGTTTTGGGGGGGGTGGGCGGGGAGGGGGGGGAAATGTTGCCCCTTGGGGGCGAATGTTATGGTTTTAAGTTTTTTTATTTTCATTTTTAGATGTTTTATTGCCTACATGATGCATGTATTCACATCAGTCAAAAATATTGAGGTTGTCACAGATGCTCTGCTTGCTATACACGGAGCTCCAGCGCCCGGTCTAACGCCTACCTACCTGATCCACCCCCTGAATACTGTACTGAGCGACTACCATGTCTGCCCTTAACATTATGTCCTGGAACACCAGGGGCCTCAACTCTCCGGTTAAGAGGTCACTGGTCTTCCAGTTTATAAAAGCACACAACCCTCATGTGTGCATCCTCCAGGAAACCCACCTGGTGGGTAGCAGAACCCTTGCCCTTAAAAAACCGTGGGTCGGTAGTCACTACCACTCCACTTACTCTACCTTCGCAAGAGGGGTGAGCATACTTATTAGTAAGACATTACCCTTTGGGCTACTGGACCTGGCGCTGGACCCGGACGGGAGGTATGTTATTATACATGCTAGAATTCTTTCTCAGACTTGGTCCATAGTGGGACTATACTTGCCCCCCCCCCAGCCTCCCTGACACTTCTCAACAAGATTACGGCCATATTGGCTGACTATGCCTCTAACCATGTGATCATCCTTGGGGACTTTAATGTGGCTCCTGAGCCGTGTGTTGACAGACTGGCGGGGGTGGGCCCGGCCTCCTCTGGCTTGAAGGAGTGGGCAGATACCTACGGTCTTGTCGATGTTTGGAGATGGAAACACCCTGACACCAGGGAGTACACCTGCCACTCTGCAACACACCGCTCATTCTCTCGGATTGATCTTGTATACGCGAGTCAATCAGTGCTGCCCAGGGTCAGGGACGCTCGGATACTGCCTAGGGGCATTTCGGATCACGCCCCCCTTCTGGTGCATATAGGGGACTCGGGATCCCCTGCCGGGCTGTGGAGACTCTCCAGGTTCTGGATTTCAGACCAGGAGGTGGAACCCCAGTTCAGCAGGGAAATGGATGGATACTGGGCTACTAACCCGGGCACATCCTCCCCCACCGAGGTCTGGGATGCATTTAAAGCCTTCACAAGGGGACAGTATCAGAAAATTATATCTAGCACTAGGAGGAACAGACGCTCTAATTTGACTAGGGCTGAGGCGGAGGCCATAGCGCAGGAGGCACTGTACAGTGCCTTGCGAAAGTATTCGGCCCCCTTGAACTTTTCAACCTTTTGCCACATTTCAGGCTTCAAACATAAAGATATAAAATTTAAATTTTTTGTGAAGAATCACCAACAGTGGGACACAATTGTGAAGTGGAACAAAATCTATTGGATTGTTGAAACTTTTTTAACTAATAAAAAAATGAAAAGTGGGGCGTGCAAAATTATTCGGCCCCCTTGCGTTAAGACTTTGTAGAGCCACCTTTTGCTGCAATTACAGCTGAAAGTCGCTTGGGGTATGTCTCTATCAGTTTTGCACATCGAGAGACTGAAATTCTTGCCCATTCTTCCTTGCAAAACAGCTCAAGCTCAGTGAGGTTGGATGGAGAGCGTTTGTGACAGCAGTTTTCAGCTCTTTCCACAGATTCTCGTTTGGATTCAGGTCTGGACTTTGACTTGGCCATTCTTACACCTGGATACGTTTATTTGTGAACCATTCCTTTGTAGATTTTGCTGTATGTTTGGGATCATTGTCTTGTTGGAAGATAAATCTCCGTCCCACTTTCAGGTCTTTTGCAGACTCCAACAGGTTTTCATCCAGAATGGTCCTGTATTTGGCTGCATCCATCTTCCCCTCAATTTTAACCATCTTCCCTGTCCCTGCTGAAGAAAAGCAGGCCAAAACCATGATGCTGCCAACACCATGTTTGACAGTGGGGATGGTGTGTTGAGGGTGATGAGCTGTGTTGCTTTTACGCCAAACATATCGTTTTGCATTGTGGCCAAAAAGTTCGATTTTGGTTTCATCGGACCAGAGCACCTTCTTCCACATGTTTGGTGTGTCTCCCAGGTGGCTTGTGGCAAACTTTAGACGAGACTTTTTATGGATATCTTTGAGAAATGGCTTTCTTCTTGCCACTCTTCCATAAAGGTCAGATTTGTGCAGTGTATGACTGATTGTTGTCCTATGGACAGACTCTCCCACGTCATCTGTAGTTCTCTGCAGTTCATCCAGAGTGATCATGGGCCTCTTGGCTGCATCTCTGATCAGTCTTCTCCTTGTCTGAGCTGAAAGTTTAGAGGGACAGCCAGGTCTTGGTAGATTTGCAGTGGTCTGATACTCCTTCCATTTCAAAATGATCGCTTGCACAGTGCTCCTTGGGATGTTTAAAGCTTGGGAAATCTTTTTGTATCCAAATCCGGCTTTAAACTTCTCCACAACAGTATTACGGACCTGCCTGGTGTGTTCCTTGGTCTTCATAATGCTCTCTGCGCTTTCAACAGAACCCTGAGACTATCACAGAGCAGGTGCATTTATACAGAGACTTGATTACACACAGGTGGATTCTATTTATCACCATCAGTCATTTAGGACAACATTGGATCATTCAGAGATCCTTGCTGAACTTCTGGAGTGAGTTTGCTGCACTGAAAGTAAAGGGGCCGAATAATTTTGCACGCACCACTTTTCAGTTTTTTATTTGCTAAAAAAGTTTAAAATATCCAATAGATTTCGTTCCACTTCACAATTGTGTCCCACTTGTTGGTGATTCTTCACAAAAAAATTAAATTGTATATCTTTATGTTTGAAGCCTGAAATGTGGCAAAAGGTTGAAAAGTTCAAGGGGGCCGAATACTTTCGCAAGGCACTGTATGTAAGCACGCGCGACCCCCAACACTACGCTAGGCTACAGTCCCTGACACAGGAGGTGATGTCCCTTCGCTCTTCCCTGACCCAAAAGAAACTGCTTGCGCAATCACAGAGGATTTTTGAGCAAGGGGAAAGATCCGGCAGGCTTCTTGCCTGGCTCTCCAGGGAGCAGTCAGGAGGCCTCAGTATCCCTCATATACAAGACTCTACCGGGGTGCTCCTTTGCTCCCCGGAGGAGATTAACCGCTCCTTTGTCACCTACTACCAGACACTCTACTCCTCCAGAGCAACCTTCACCGACTGCGAACTTGACACATATCTAAACACAGTAGACATACCGGTCCTCACTGACAAAGCTAGGGGTATCCTTGACAGACCTTTTACCCTTGACGAGACACTCGCGGCCCTCAAGTCCATGCAGCCGGGTAAAACCCCTGGCCCGGACGGGATACCAGTGGAACTGTATAAACAATACCCTGAGACGCTAGCGGCAAGACTCCATGAGCTATATACTGCTGCTGGAGAACTGGGCACCCTCCCACAATCCATGAGAGATGCAGTGATTGTGGTCATTCCCAAGCCAGGGAAGGATCCATCGCACTGTACTTCATACAGACCGATTTCTCTGCTCAATGTGGACGCCAAGATTCTGGCCAAGATCTTGGCGAACAGACTGAACACTGTAGTCGCGGCCCTGGTCCACCCAGACCAAACGGGCTTCATGCCAGGAAGGGGGACAGACATTAATCTCAGAAGGCTTTTTACACATATAGACAGGGCGAACGCGTAGGGTGAAGGTCTGGTGGCCTCATTGGATGCCGAAAAGGCCTTCAACTCAGTGGAATGGAAATACCTGTGGGCGGTCCTGTCTAGATTTGGATTTGGCGAGAAATTCATCTCCTGGATCCGCATGCTATACAGGGATCCCCAAGCAAGAGTTTACACCAACGCCTGCCTGTCAGAATCATTTCCACTGGGCCGGGGCACGAGGCAGGGCTGCCCCCTGTCTCCCGTTCTGTTCGCTTTGGCTATAGAGCCCTTGGCTGCGCTGATTAGGGCGGACGAAGAGGTCAAGGGCATACATATAGGAGGCATACACGAAAAGATCTCACTGTATGCGGATGACGCTCTTCTCTACCTGGCTGACTCCTCTGCCTCCCTCAGAAGGGTACTGCACCTATTTGATCACTTTAGTAACTTCTCGGGTATTAGGATCAACTGGGACAAGTCTGAGCTCTTCTCCCTCTGTCCCCAGACCGCACCCCCGGTTTCCCTGACTCAACTTAGATGGGTAGACGAAATTACATATCTAGGCATTAAAGTGACAGCAGACTTAAGGCAATACATGGCCCGCAACCTCCATTCCCTGATGCAACAAACTACGGCCAAGTGTGCAGCCTGGCGCTCGCTCCCATTATCTCCTGTTGGTAGGGTCAACCTTTTGAAAATGGTGCTTCTGCCGAAGTTCCTTTATTTTTTTAGAAATACCCCGAGCCACATCCCCAAGGCCTTTATTGTAAAGCTGGAGGGTCTGCTGGGGAACTTTGTCTGGGCTGGGAGACCCCCGAGGGTGGCGAAACGGCTACTCTACCTCCCCCTTTCGGGCGGCGGGCTGGCTCTCCCGAATTTCCAAATATATTATTGGGCTGCTGTATTGGTAACGGTCAGATGGTGGTTCTCCCAGCCCAGACAGAACCCAGCGGTTAGATTGGAAGCTGCTATCTTGGGCTCCTACGCCGCACTTAGTAACCTACCATTTAGGGGTAAACGAGCAGACCCTGCTGTCACCACCCCCATGAAGACCACCATACAGGCGTGGCAGGACGCCAGGAGGGTGTACCGTAAGCCCTACCATGAGTCCCCAAACACACCTTTATGGGGTAACCCCCTGCTGCCTCACTTTCACTCACTACCAAATCCTTCGGAATGGGCAGGGAAGGGAATACTCACCTTGAAACACATAACCAAACGTGGTACAATCGCCTCCTTCCAGGATCTGAGGTTCTCGCACGCGCTTCCGCGGGCCTGGACCTTTAGATACTGGCAGCTTCGACACGCCTACAAATCGCAGTTTCCCCGACCTATAACATTGGAAATGGACTCGACTGAACGTCTCCTGACCTCTAGCACTATGGGCCGACCCTTGTCCTCCCTCTACCTATACCTGACAGTGGCTCATGATGCCAAGCTGACCAAATCATTTGATAAATGGAAGGATGACTTACCTACCCTGGATGACGAAATATGGGAAGAATGCGTTCCCACTTATATCCCGACAATGATAGCCTCACGTGATAGGTTTATACAATTAAAATTCCTACATAGGGCTTATTATACTCCGCAAAGGCTGGCCAGGATATTCCCACAGCGTGATCCGCTTTGTCCCAGATGCGGGCGGGAGGTGGGCTCATTTCTTCACATGGTCTGGTCTTGCCCCAAACTCCTTTCCTTCTGGACCCAGGTGGCCGACGACCTCACAGGAATGTCGGGCACCAGGATACCCCGAGAACCCCTGACCTTCCTCCTTAGTTACCTGGAGGAGATCCAGGGTGATAGATATACCAAGTTGTTTCTTATGTTCTCTATCTTCTATGCTAGACGGGAGATCCTCCTGAAGTGGAAATCGACTGACCCCCCAACCCATGAATCCTGGTGCCGCTCCATTAATGCTGTGCTCCCCCTATATAGGCTCACCTACGAAAGTAGACAGTGTCCGGTAAAGTTTGACAAAATATGGGCTAGGTGGATCGATGCTCATGGCTGAGCGACCTATACTTGCTCCCTATCACCTCTCCTGGAGATGTGGACAATCGCCCCCCCCCTACCTGAACTATTGGATCCTGATTCACACCCCCCCCCCCCCCCCCCAGGACCAACGACCCACCAAGACATTCAGGTATAGATCCAATGGGGTGTTAGCCCGAACTAAACACTGAATACGACGGTTGGAAATAGTAGAAGTGACTTGTAAGTGAGCTGAAAACCTGCCTTGTTATGCTGTAACGTGTACAACCCTCATAATTTCAATGCTTGTTATTGTATGATACTGTTTCTTTTTCTGGTGTGATATACCTGTAAACCTGTTTTGTTTTCAATAAAACATCTCTGTTAAAAAAAAAGCCGGCGCCGCTAGTTATGTTCCCTGCGCTCATATCATTCGGCCGGCTCTGTCCCCTCTCTTCCCCTTCATGAGCACTGGGAAAGGGACCCGCCGGCCAGCAGTGCTCGCCCCCCCTCGCTCCCAGACAGCCCTTCCTCGCCAGCCCTCAAAATTTACTCGCAAAATGCGAGCAGGCGAGTGTATATACTATATATATATATATATATATATATATATATATATATATATGACACTTTGCTACAATGTAAAGTAGTGAGTGTACAGCTTGTATAACAGTGTAAATTTGCTGTCCCCTCAAAATAACTCAACACACAGCCATTAATGTCTAAACCGCTGGCAACAAAAGTGAGTACACCCCCTAAGTGAAAGTGTCCAAATTGGGCCCAATTAGCCATTTTCCCTCCCCGGTGTCATGTGACTCGTTAGTGTTGCAAGGTCTCAGGTGTGAATGGGGAGCAGGTGTGTTAAATTTGGTGTTATCGCTCTCACTCTCTCATACTGGTCACTGGAAGTTCAACATGGCACCTCATGGCAAAGAACTCTCTGAGGATCTGAAAAAAAAGAATTGTTGCTCTACATAAAGACGCCCTAGGCTATACGAAGATTGCCAAGACCCTGAAACTGAGCTGCAGCACGGTGGCCAAGACCATACAGCGGTTTAACAGGACAGGTTCCACTCAGGACAGGCCTCGCCATGGTCCACCAAAAAGTTGAGGTCACGTGCTCAGCGTCATATCCAGAGGTTGTCTTTGGGAAATAGATGTATGAGTGCTGCCAACATTGCTGCAGAGGTTGAAGGGGTGGGGGGGTCAGCCTGTCAGTGCTCAGACCATACGCCGCACACTGCATCAAATTGGTCTGCATGGCTGTTGTCCCAGAAGGAAGCTTCTTCTAAAGATGATGCACAAGAAAGCCCACAAACAGTTTGCTGAAGACAAGCAGACCAAGGACATGGATTACTGGAACCATGTCCTGTGGTCTGATGAGACCAAGATAAACTTATTTGGTGTCAGATTGGTGTCAAGCATGTGGGGCGGCAACCAGGTGAGGAGTACAAAGACAAGTGTGTCTTGCCTACAGTCAAGCATGGTGGTGGGAGTGTCATTGTCTGGGGCTGCCGGGACTGGGGAGCTACAGTTCATTGAGGGGACCATGAATGCCAACATGTACTGTGACATACTAAAGCAGAGCATGATCCCCTCCATTCGGAGACTGGGCCGCAGGGCAGTATTCCAACATGATAACGACCCCAAACACACCTCCAAGACGACCACTGCCTTGCTAAAGAAGCTGAGGGTAAAGGTGATGGACTGGCCAAGCATGTCTCCAGACCTAAACCCTATTGAGCATCTGTGGGGCATCCTCAAAGGGAAGGTGGAGGAGCGCAAGGTCTCCAACATCCACCAGCTCCGTGATGTCGTCATGGAGGAGTGGAAGAGGATTCCAGTGGCAACCTGTGAAGCTCTGGTGAACTCCATGCCCAAGAGGGTTAGGGCAGTGCTGGAAAATAATGGTGGCCACACAAAATATTGACACTTTGGGCCCAATTTGGACATTTTCACGTAGGGGTGTACTCACTTTTGTTGCCAGCGGTTTAGACATTAATGGCTGTGTTGAGTTATTTTGAGGGGACGGCAAATTTACACTGTTATACAAGCTGTACACTCACTACTTTACATTGTAGACAAGTGTCATTTCTTCAGTGTTGTCACATGAAAAGATAGAAGAAAATATTTACAGAAATGTGAGGGGTGTACTTACTTTTGTGAGATACTGTGTGTATATATATATATATATATATATATATATATATATATATATATATGTGTATATATATATATATATATATATATATATATATATATATATATATATATATGTGTGTATATATACACACACACACACACACTGAAATGGCTTCCTCTGATCTCACTGCACACTGTGAGCTTCTCACAATGTGCATTAGAAGCTGCAGCAAGTCAGTCAGAGCCCCGCCTCATTTCCTGGCTGGAGGACATCCAGCATTATCTAGCTCTTTCCTCCCCGGACAGACTGTCTCTGACCTGCCTCTTTCATTGGATTACAGTTATTTTAACCACTTGCTTACCAGGCCTATTTTGGCCTATTTTCCTTCATGTAAACATCATCATTTTTTTTGCTAGAAAATTACTCAGAACCCCCAAACATTGAGTACGTTTTTTTTAGCAGACACCCTAGGGAATAAAATGGCGGTCATTGCAACTTTTTATCTCACACGGTATTTGCGCAATAATTTTTCAAACGCCTTTTTTTGGGAAAAAAAACGGTTTCATGAATTAAAAAATAACAAAACAGTAAAGTTAGCCCAATTTTTTAATATAATATGAAAGATGATGTTACGCCGAGTAAATAGATACCGAACATGTCACGCTTTAAAATTGCGCACACCCGTGGAATGGCGCCAAACTTCGGTACTTAATAATCTCCATAGGCGACGCTTTAATATTTTTTACTGGTTACCAGTTTAGAGTTACGGAGGAGGTCTAGTGCTAGAATTGTTGCACGCGCTCTAACGCACGCGGCGATACCTCACATGTGTGGTTTGAGCGGCGTTTACATATGCGGGCGGGACTTGCTTGTGCGTTAGCTTCTGATCGCGAGCTACAGGGGACAGGGGCGTTTTATTTTTTTTTTTTTAAACATTTTTTTTTTTAAACATCCCTTGTAATAGGAATGTATGTGACAGGTCCACTTTATGGAGAGATGTGGGGTCAATAAGACCCCACATCTCTCCTCCAGGCTGGAAAGCATGAGATCGGTAAAAATTTTTTTTACCGATCTCATGCTGACAGCCGCGATCGCGGCTTTGTTTACTTCCGGGTACCGGGCGTGATGTCATAACGTCGCGCCCGGGCCTCCGACGGTCATAGAGATGACTGGTGACCATCTGGTCACCGGAAATCTCTATGCTCGTCATCCGGCGGCGAGCGATTCTTTCTCCGGGCCCCCGATGGCACGGGAGAGCCCGGAGAAGCACCGGATGGCGGCGGGAGGGGGGGGGACGTCCCCTCCCGCTGCCTATAAGAACGATCAGGCAGCGGAACTGCCGCTATGATCGTTCTTATGGTGCACAGAATCGCCGGCCAGAAAAAATGATATCTGAATGATGCCAATAGCTGCACGCATCATTCAGATATCACCACTCAAAGTCCTTGGTCGGCAAGTGGTTAATCAGGGAGGCTCAGCATCCATGTGGGCATTACCTAGGATGTTCCTCTGCAAATACAACAAATACAGCCCACTCCTCCAGAATGACATCCACCCATCAAGGCATTTTGACATTTGCATAACTCCTCCCACTCATTGCATCAGGGCTAAGGGCTCTGGACAGGGCCGTCCTTAATATTAATTGGACCCTGGGCAAAAATTTTCTTGACCCCCCCCCCATGCAATTTCGCTCCCCACCTGCTCTGAGACATACAATAAATAGCAGCTAGACTTAAAATCAGTTTACTGTATAAGATCAGGCAGTAGTTGCGATTGGTTGCCAGAGGTTACAGCATATCATTACCGCATACTGACTGGTTGCTAGAGGTTACAGCACACATTAAGGCTCACTGATTAGTTGCTAGAGGTTACAGCATATGATTTCAGCTTGTTGATTGGTTACTAGAGATTACTGTACAGAAATACCACTCACTGATTGGTTGCTAGAGGTTACAGCATATGACTTCTGCTTGTTGATTGGTTACTAGAGATTACTGTACAGAAATACCGCTCACTGATTGGTTGCTAGAGGTTACATCATATGACTTCTGCTTGTTGATTGGTTACTAGAGATTACTGTACAGAAATACCGCTCACTGATTGGTTGCTAGAGGTTACAGCATATGACTTCTGCTTGTTGATTGGTTACTAGAGATTACTGTACAGAAATACCGCTCACTGATTGGTTGCTAGAGGTTACAGCACATCCTCCTCACTGCAGGGGGGCATGATATACATATGAATGCCGCCTTTATTTACATATCAATGCCACGGCCTCAGCTTTTTACATATGAATGCAGCTGCTATTTACGTATGAGTGCCGGTTATTTGCATGTAAACACATGATCTACAGGTGAGTCATCTGTACACAACAATAGGGCAGAGCTGGGCAGCATTAGTAGCAGCACTTCACACTGAGATATCGGGACACAGCACAGGACTAACACTTCAAGGGACAAGGGAATTTAAACTGGGATAGTTGGCAAACATGAGACAGCTGCTTTGGGCCCCACAACAATGACAGGGCCCAGGGCAGCTGCCCCTTTTGCCCTGCCTTAAAGACGGCCCTGGCTCTGGAGAGGAGTACTGGGGCCTGGTGCTGTAATGTTTTCAAGAAGCTATGTACAGCACCCTTTCCGGCCCCTACCACCAGCCATGATCTGCCTGCATTGCATAGAGAAGCACAGGGACCCAGTGATGGTATCACACAGATTTGTGCTGGAAGGGAGGGAATTTCAGCAGGGGGTGAATTTATGCTCAGGGGGTAAGCATGCAGATTAGTGCTTGTTTTTTGGGAGGGTAGAGGGGGATTTTTGCTGACACAGAATGCTTATACATCTTGGGGGGGGGGGGGGGGGGGGATTTGGCATGTTCACCCTGGGCTCTAGATGGCCTTGTCCCGGCATTGATATGACCTTATTGTAAAACAAGGTATGTCATGACAATGGCTAGGTTTTATTTCATAATTGTCCCTGGGTTGTGCAGATTCGGCAACTGATCAGCAGATTGCACAGCAACAATCTGCACAACCCAGGGAACATGCATGTCTAAAGGAATTCACGGGATTTGTTCTTTCCTATAACCTTTAGGAACAATATTAGGAATGGCAGAGAAAGCTAATGGCTGTGAGAGGTCAGACAATGGCAATATGGATCAGAAGAAAAAAGGGATTGATTATAATTGAAGTTGTTCAGACATTATGGGGAGATCGCCCTCTCTATTGGTCCTGGTGACCTTTCTGACTCAGAGACTAACAGTAACGGGAAATCCTAAATGTCACAATTCTTAGAAATAGACTTCCAATAGAGACTTCCTTTATGAGGATGACATTCTTAGAGGGGATCTCTAGGTAACATGGGATAGTCAGAGGTCACTGGGTGACTTGGGATATTCAGGGGTCAGTGGAATACTCAGAATGCTCAGGAGTCACTAGGTGAATTGGGATGGTCAGAATGCTCAGGAGTCACCAGATGAATTGGGATGGTCACAGGTTACTAGGTGCATTGGGATGATCAGAGGTCACTTGGAATTGGCCGGAAGTCACTGGGTGAGTTAGAATGGTCAGAGGTCACTGGGGATGGTCAGAGGTAATTGGGTGACTGGGATTGTCAGAGGTCACTTGGGATGGTCAGAGGTCACTGGGGGACTGGAATGGTCAGAGGTCACTGGGTGACTTGGGATGTCAGAGGTCATTGGGTGACTTGGGATGTCAGAGGTCATTGGGTGACTGGGATGGTCAGAGGTCACTGTGTGAGTTGGAATGGTCAGAGGTCACTGGGTGACTGGGATGGCCAGGAGTCACTGGGTTACTTGGGATGGTCAGAGGTCACTGGGTAAGTTGGGATGGTCAGAGGTCACTGGGTAAGTTGGAATGGTCAGTGGTCAATGGCTGAGTTGGAATGGTCATAGGTCACTGGGTGACTGGGATGGTCAGAGGTCACTGGGTCACTTGGAATGGTCAGAGGTTACTGGGTGAGTTGGAATGGTCAGAGGTCACTGGGGGAGTCGGAATGGTCAGTGGTCACTGGGTGACTGGGATGGCCAGGAGTCATTGGGTTACTTGGGATGGTCAGAGGTCACTGGGTGACTGTGATTGTCAGTGGTCACTGGGTGACTGGGATGGCCAGGGGTCACTGGGTTACTTGGGATGGTCAGAGGTCACTGGGTGACTTGGGATGGTCAGAGCTCACTGGGTGAGTTGGAATGGTTAGTGGTCAATGGCTGAGTTGGAATGGTCAGTGGTCACTGGGTGACTGGGATGGCCAGGGGTCACTGGGTGACTGGGATGGCCAGGGGTCACTGGGTTACTTGGGATGGTCAGAGCTCACTGGGTGACTGTGATGGTCAGAGGTCACTGGGTGACTTGGGATGGTCAGAGCTCACTGGGTGAGTTGGAATGGTCAGTGGTCACTGGCTGAGTTGGAATGGTCAGTGGTCACTGGGTGAGTTGGAATGGTCAGGGGTCACTGGGTGACTTGGAATGGTCTGGGGTCACTGGGTGACTTGGAATGCTCAGGGGTCACTGGGTTACTTGGGATGGTCAGAGCTCACTGGGTGACTGTGATGGTCAGAGGTCACTGGGTGACTTGGGATGGTCAGAGCTCACTGGGTGAGTTGGAATGGTCAGTGGTCACTGGCTGAGTTGGAATGGTCAGTGGTCACTGGGTGACTGGGATGGCCAGGGGTCACTGGGTTACTTGGGATGGTCAGAGCTCACTGGGTGAATTGGGATGGTCAGAGGTCACTGGGTGAATTGGGATGGTCAGAGGTCACTGGGTGAATTGGGATGGTCACTGAGTGAGTTGGAATTGTCAGTGGTCACTGGGTGACTGGGATGGCCAGGGGTCACTGGGTTACTTGGGATGGTCAGAGGTCACTGGGTGACTGTGATGGTCAGTGGTCACTGGGTCAGTTGGAATGGTCAGAGGTCACTGGGTGACTTAGGATGGTCAGAGGTCACTGGATGAAGTACAATGTACTTTACAGCTGAAATCTAAACTTCTTCTATGCAGCCCTCCCTGGGTCATGAATTTATTAAATAAAACTGTTCCATTTTCATTACAATCCTTATTTTACATCCAATGACATCACTGGCTACTCCCTGCTGACCACAGTGTGTTGCAGATTTTAGCTATGCAATCAAACAACTGATCAGCAGATCAAAAACAAAACGGCAACACGCAGTCAGCCGGGAGGAGCATGCACATCTAAAGGGATGTCAGGGATGTGTTCTTTCACTTTTATAGGGTGCTGTGATGTCTACTCTACCATCAAAGTCATAGCATAGACCAGCAGAATGTCCAGTGATGACAACTCCGGGTCTCAAATAACAAACATGGCTGCATAGTAAAGAGCTCGGGAGTAGGACTGAATACATTTTGCTTCTCGGTGTGCCTTGTGCATTTCTTACATGTCTGTGCAGTAGTCTAGGGTCAAACTCTGCCTCTGTAACTTTGGATCTTCCTGTAATAAAGACCGCTCACTGCTGCTCTCTCTCCCCTTGTGCAGGGTGACTGGTCTTGTCTCCGCCCCCCTCCAGTAGTGGGGTGGAGCCTGCTAGGTCCCTCCCACAGTTTTGCTCTCTGCACAGGTTATGTACTGCCTAGTGACGATGTCACTGCTACCTTTACCGGGTAATATCTGGGTTTGCAAAGGCATTTGGTGCACACAAAGTGGATTTATATCGTTTTTGGCTATTGAGGAATATATTTAAATCATTTTTTTTGGAGTTCAGCTTTAAGGTGCACTGCGTTACCGTTGATTTATAATAAACTGGCAGCACACAGTATTGCACAGAAAATTGGGCATGGCCCTTTAATTGGAGCTCTGGATACACGTCTCGCGGCAGCCTGGCTTCAATGACGTTCGGTGTATTCGAGTTGTTTTTTATGATTCTCCATCGTGAAATATTGCTTGGAATGGGGAAGGGGCGGTGGGGGGGTGTTACATGTCGTTTCTTGCCTGGGTTTCCTCTCCCGTCTGATCCTGGCAGAAGGCTCGGCGCTCAGGATCGCCTCTTTGTGGGACGGGGTAGCTCGCAGCGAGCGAAAGTGTTTTATTTATATCGATCGTGCCGGAGAATAATTAAATCTCTGACTGCCCTGGAGGGGGATAAGCTGCATCGCTTGTCTGTAGAGTTAAGTCTCAAAGCCGGGGCCTTTCTCAGCCTGCGTGTGCGCTCTTAAAGGGGTGGCGGCCGGCTGAGCATGCGACTTGTTGTTTTATCTGGCCAGTAAAATGCGATGGTGTGTGACTGGGGAGGATTGGGGAGCATTAGTGGAAACAAAAAAAAAACAATTGTTTAACTGTCCTTTCTATATACATCCACCATACCAAAAGAGAAATAAACTAAGAATGAACAGGCTGCATGCTCTACAAACCCTCCGTCTGATTCACTCAGTGTGGGTTCTGCAGCTTCCATGTTAGAGTGAATCACTGGTGACAGAGAGAGCTCAGGAGTCATTGGGTGACTTGGGATGCTCAGGGGCCATTGGATAACTCAAGGGTCACTGGGTGACGGGATGCTCCGGAGTCACAGGGTAATTTGGGATGCTCAGGGGTCACTGGGTGACATTGGGATGGTCGGAGGTCACTGGGTGACTTGTGATGGTCAGAGGTCACTAGGTGGCTTGGAGTGATCATGGGTCACTTGGTGACTTGGGATGGTCAGATATCACTGGGTGACTTGGTATGGTCATGGGGTCACTGGGTAACTTGGGGTGCTCAGAGGTCACTGGATGACTTGGGATGGTCAGGGGTCACTGGGGGACTTGGAAAGGTCAGAGTTCATTGGGTGACTTGGTATGGTCATGGGGTCACTGGTTGACTTGGGGTGCTCAAAGGTCACTTGGGATGGTCAGATATCACTGGGTGACTTGGGATGGTCATGGGTCCACTGGGTGACTTGGGGTGCTCAGAGGTCACTGGATGACTTGGGATGGTCAGGGGTCACTGGGGGACTTGGAAAGGTCAGAGTTCACTGGGTGACTTGGGAAGGTCAGGGGTCACTTGGTGACTTAGGAAGGTCAGGGGTCACTGGGGGACTTGGAAAGGTCAGAGTTCACTGGGTGACTTGGGAAGGTCAGGGGTCACTGGGTGACTTACGATGCTTAGAGGTCACTGGGTGACTTGGAATGCTTAGGGGTCACTGGGTGACGTGGGATGCTAAGAGGTCACTGGGTGACTTAGGAAGGTCAGGGGTCACTTGGGGACTTGAAAAGGTCAGAGTTCACTGGGTGACTTGGGAAAGTCAGGGGTCACTGGGTGACTTACGATGCTTAGAGGTCACTGGGTGACTTGGAATGCTCTGGGGTCACTGGGTGACTTGGGATGGTCAGAGGTCACTGGGTGACTTGGGATGGTCAGAGGTCACTGGGTGACTTGGAATGCTCTGGGGTCACTGGGTGACTTGGGATGGTCAGAGGTCACTGGGTGACTTGGGATGGTCAGAGGTCACTGGGTGACTTGGAATGCTCTGGGGTCACTGGGTGACTTGGGATGGTCAGAGGTCACTGGGTGACTTGGAATGCTTAGAGGTCACTGGGTGACTTGGAATGCTCTGGGGTCACTGGGTGACTTGGGATGGTCAGAGGTCACTGGGTGACTTGAAATTGGAAATGGAACTTTACTTTACTTTTATCCATTTTTTATCCCCCCTATGCACGACAAATGCGCAAAAAAGGAGCTCATGCAGCTTTCTAATCGTTGATCTTCACGCATTTTTTTTTTAGCCACGCGTTTTTAAAGCACTTTTCTGCACGGAAAAAACGCACATCTACTTGTCACGTTTGGGATACCGCTAACAATAAATGGCTTTGCAAACACGACGTGCATTTTGCACGTGTTTCATTTCAATAAGCTGCCATACACGCCAAAGTGGCTCATGTAGCTTTTTGGGCATTCGCCCCCGTTTTTTTTTTAACCATGCGTTTGTCGAGCATTTTTCAGCATTGAAAGGGGCGTGTCTGTTTGCCGTGTTTGTAAACAAAGAACGGCACCGCCAGTGTGACACGTGTTTTGCATGCATTTTGTAAACGCACAAAAAAAAAAAAACTGTGCTTTTGTGCAGTGAATGCATCTGTGTGCGCCAACCCTTCAGTCGCGTTATACCACGCAATAACGGATGTTGCGTTAAGGAAGCCTATTAAAAAGAAAGGGCTGCCAATGTGACCCAAAATGCGTCACAAATGGAACGTGCCCTGTTTTGTTCCAGTACGTTCCGGCATTGCAGCACGAATGCGTTTCCTTGAAACAAGGGTAACGAACGGCACAGCAGTACAGCGACACATGCGTTATGCCGCGTACACACGATCGGAATTCTCGTCGGAAAAAACTGTGTCCGGTTTTTCCGACGGAATTCCGACGGAATTCAGCTTAAGCTGTGTTGCCTACACACGATCACACCAAATTCGGACGGTCAATAACACAGCGCATAAAACACGTTCAACAGCACTATAAAAGGGAAGTTTAATGCTTCCGAGCATGCGTCGAATTGTTTCCAAGCATGCGTCGGAATTTTGCGTGTCGGAATTGCCTACACACGATCGGAAAATCCGATAGAAAGGTTTTAAGTCGGAAAAATTGAGAACAGGTTCTCAATTCAAAGTCCATCGGAAATTCCGACAGAAAAAGACCGTTGGGCATACACACGGTCGGAAAATCCGTTGAAAAGCTCCCATCGGACTGTTTCCATCGGAAATTCCGACCGTGTGTACGCCGCATTAGTGTAAATGGGCCCCCTACAGAAGAGGAATGTACACGTCTCGCAGGCGAAAACAATCAACGCCTGTCACGCAGTAGTGGAAGTGCCCAGCACAGTTAATCCCTGAAAGCCTTTGATCCCATTCTTGGGTTGTGAAAGGCCTGGGCAGCGAGCAGCGGCGGCGGAGCCGGTACAGTGACAGCGAGTTGCGTCAGCACAGTCACCAGCTGATGAGAATATGAGTCAGCCTGGGGGCTTCCTGTCTGCTACTTGCACCACAGCACGCGCTCACAGATACGCTGCTGGCTCAGGCCGTGCGGTGACGGAGATGCTAATGGGATTGTTGGTGGTTGCTAGCTCAGGTCTCCCGTCACGTTCCACACATAGCTACAGCATGCAGCTCCTTCACACCTCCCCACAGCTCTGCAACACGCACAGCCGATGACGCTCCATGCATTGCACGGCCTACAGTGTACAGGGCGACGCAACCGCGCAATAGGCTGCACCTAACACAACACACAATGCCTGCCACTAACTGGAGGGAAGCTCAAAACTAATCTTAGAAAGTATTATTTTACTGAAAGGATGGTTGAGGATGATTGGAATAAACTACCAGCAGAGGTAGTGAGACAGTCAACAGTAAATGGCTTCAAACATGCTTGAGATAAACATAGATCTATAGTCAGACAACAAGGTAATCAAAACAAAAACAAAACAATAAAAAACAAAGACAAAACAAAAAACCCTAAAAAACAAACAAAAACAAAATGAAACAAAACAAAAAACGGGGCAGACTTGATTGGACTACTGTCTTTTTCTGCTGCCACTTCTCTATGTTTCTATGTTTGTTCGCACTTGGCGCACGTTCTTACCCTACGTGCAAAGGGTAACCTATTCATTTGTGTGCGTTTGGTGCACATTCTCGTGCTACGCGCATAGGGCAGCCCATTCATTTGTGTGCATTCGGTGCACGTTCTCGCGCTACGCACACAGGGCAGCCCATTAATTTGTGTGCGTTTGGTGCATGTTCCCATGCTACATGCATAGGGCAGCCCATTCATTTGTGTGCATTCGGTGCACGTTCTCGCGCTACGCACACAGGGCAGCCCATTGGTGCACGTTCCTGTGCTACGCGCATAGGGCAGCCCATTAATTTGTGTGCATTTGGTGCATGTTCCCGCGCATAGGGCAGCCCAATCATTTGTGTGCGTTCGGTGCACGTTCTCGTGCTACGAGCATAGGGCAGCCTATTCATTTGTGTGCGTTTGGTGCACGTTCTCTGGCTACGCGCTTAGTGCAGCCCATTCATTTGTGTGCGTTTGGTGCACGTTCTCTGGCTACGCGCAATGTGCAGCCCATTCATTTGTGTGCGTTTGGTACACATTCTCACACTACATGCATAGGGCAGCCCATTCATTTGTGTGCGTTCGGTGCACATTCTCACGCTACGCACATAGGGCAGCCCATTCATTTGTGTGCATTCGGTGCACGTTCTCGCGCTACACACACAGGGCAGCCCATTAATTTGTGTGCGTTTGGTGCACGTTCCTGTGCTACGCGCATAGGGCAGCCCATTAATTTGTGTGCGTTTGGTGCATGTTCCCGCGCATAGGGCATAGGGCAGCCCATTCATTTGTGTGCGTTTGGTGCATGTTCACGTGCTACGCGCAATGTGCAGCCCATTCATTTGTGTGCGTTTGGTGCGCGTTCTCGTGCTACGCGCATAGGGCAGCCCATTAATTTGTGTGCGTTTGGTGCACATTCTCGTGCTACGCGCATTATGCAGCCCATTCATTTGTGTGCGTTTGGTGCGCGTTCTCGTGCTACGCGCTTAGGGCAGCCCATTAATTTGTGTGCGTTTGGTGCACATTCTCGTGCTACGCGCATTATGCAGCCCATTCATTTGTGTGCGTTTGGTGCGCGTTCTCGTGCTACGCGCATAGGGCAGCCCATTAATTTGTGTGCGTTTGGTGCACATTCTCGTGCTACGCGCATTATGCAGCCCATTCATTTGTGTGCGTTTGATACACATTCTCACACTACATGCATAGGGTAACCTATTCATTTGTGTGCTTTTGGTGCACATTCTCGCGCTCCGCGCATATGGCAGCCCATTCATTTGTTTGCGATTGGTGCACATTTCCATGCTACACGCACAGGGCAGCCCATTAATTTGTGTGCGTTTGGTGCACGTTCCTGTGCTACGCGCATAGGGCAGCCCATTAATTTGTGTGTGTTTGGTGCATGTTCCCGCGCATAGGGCAGCCCATTCATTTGTGTGCATTCGGTGCATGTTCTTACGCTACACGCGCAATGTGCAGCCCATTCATTTGTGTGCGTTTGGTACACATTCTCACACTACATGCATAGGGCAGCCCATTAATTTGTGTGCGTTCGGTGCACATCCTCACGCTACGCACATAGGGCAGCCCATTCATTTGTGTGTGTTTGGTGCATGTTCCCGCGCTACGTGCATAGGGCAGCCCATTAATTTGTGTGCGTTTGGTTCCAGGTTCCCGCGCATAGTGCATAGGGCAGCCCATTCATTTGTGTGCATTCGGTGCATGTTCTTACGCTACACGCGCAATGTGCAGCCCATTCATTTGTGTGCGTTTGGTACACATTCTCACACTACATGCATAGGGCAGCCCATTCATTTGTGTGCGTTCGTTGCACATTCTCACGCTACGCACATAGGGCAGCCCATTAATTTGTGTGCATTCGGTGCACGTTCTCGCACTACGTGCATAGGGCAGCCCATTCATTTGTGTGCATTCAGTGCACGTTCTCGTGCTACGCCCATATGGAAGCCCATTCATTTGTGTGTGTTTAGTACACATTCTCACACTACATGCATAGGGCAGCCCATTCATTTGTGTGCGTTCGGTTCACGTTCTCGTGCTACGCGCATAGGGCAGCCCATTCATTTGTGTGCGTTTGGTACACATTCTCACACTACATGCATAGGGCAGCCCATTCATTTGTGTGCGTTCGGTGCACATCCTCACGCTACGCACATAGGGCAGCCCATTCATTTGTGTGTGTTTGGTGCATGTTCCCGCGCTACGTGCATAGGGCAGCCCATTAATTTGTGTGCGTTTGGTTCCAGGTTCCCGCGCATAGTGCATAGAGTAGCCCATTCATTTGTGTGCATTCGGTGCACATTCTCACGCTACGCGCATAGTGCAGCCCATTCATTTGTGTGCATTCAGTGCACGTTCTCACACTACGCGCATAGTGCAGCCCATTCATTTGTGTGCATTCGGTGCACGTTCTCACGCTACGCGCATAGTGCAGCCCATTCATTTGTGTGCGTTTAGTACACATTCTCACACTACATGCATTGGGCAGTACGTTCAGTGCACATTCTCGTGCTACGTACTTTACCCATGGGGGTCCACTTTTTTAAAAATTGCTCAGTATTCAAACAGCTGTCACAAATAATCCCCATTAATAGTTTTTTTCCTATTATCAGCTCCATCTAGTGGCCATAATAAAGAATTGTCCTAATTAAGGTATTTCAGGAAAATACTGCATTATGGCCACCAGATGGAGCGGACGATCTTAAGAAATAAACACATGATGGGGCTTATTTGCAACAGCTGTGTAAATGCTGAGAAATTCGCTAAGCATTACATTTTTTTGTATAAATAGACCCCCATAGTATAAATCTTTAGGTTCAATGTAGAGAAAATGTACAAATTTTAATAGGTCACATGGTAGACTTGCCGCTGTGCACCGAAACGCGTTGCCCATAGCAGACACCATTGATTCTTAATATGACCCACACGCGTCTGCCAACATGCGTGGCCCCTGCAGTTCCAGTGATTTTCCAAAAGGGTCCGGGACTTCTTTTGTGCATCTTCCACCATGAAATTAATAGGCTGCCCTACACGCAACACTTTTAAACGCTTTTTTTTTGCGTAGAAAACACATCTTTTGTTTTTAAATCGCCATTGACAATGAATGCCAATTCAGGGGCTTTTCACACATTTCATAAACGCACGCAAAATCATGAGATTTATACTTTCAGTCGAGCAATTTTGCATGTCGCATAGGTCTAGTCCATTCACTTGAATGACCTGCTTTTTTTGCATTTGTTGCCCCACAAAAAAATGCTTTTTTTGAGTGACAATCGTGCAATTCTTAAAAGGTGCACTGTGCTGACAATTGCGGCAGAAACTAATCGTGTTTGGGGTGCCAGCCAAAGGCGCGTTGCATGTTGTTCAGCGATTGCCACGCAATATGGAATGGCGGGCAGAATCGTGGCGTTTCTGCCCAGGATTCCAAATGCCAAAGTGTGAATGGCATCTAAGTGTGAATGCCGGCTTAGAAGCAGATTTGGGCTGAGATTATATATTTTTTTTATCAATATGATATTGTTTTTGAGAAGTGCGGTAAAATTAATCTCTAGTCTATATGGTCATTCATCCACCAATAGGAGAACATATTACCAAAAGTATTGGGACGCCTGCCTTTACACACACATGAACTTTAATGGCATCCAGTCTTAGTCCGTAGGGTTCAATATTGAGTTGGCCCACCCTTTGCAGCTATAACAGCTTCAACTCTTCTGGGAAGGCCATCCACAAGGTTTAGGAGTGTGTCTATGGGAATGTTCGACCATTCTTCCAGAAGCGCATTTGTGAGGTCAGGCAACTGATGTTGGAACAAGAAGGCCTGGCTTGCAGTCTCCAATTCTAATTCCAAAGGTGTTCTATCGGGTTGAGGTCGGGACTCTATGCAGGCCAGTCAAGTTCCTCCACCCCAAACTTGCTTATTCATGTCTTTATGGACCTTTGCTTTGTCCACTGCTCCAAATAATTTGGTGATTATGGTGTGGGGTTGTTTTTAAGGGGTTGGGCTTGGCCCCTTAGTTCCAGTGAAGGGAACTCTAATGCCCCGTACACACGGTCGGAAATTCCAACCACAAAATCCGTCTGACTTTTTCGGACGGATTTTGTCTGACACTGGTGTTGCATACACACGGTCGGACAAAGTTGTCGGAAAATCCGATCATTCTGAACGTGGTGACGTTCATTGCGTACGACAGAACTACGTAGAGGCTATTAGCCAATAGGTTTTGTCTCATAATTTGATCTGAGCATGCGTGGCACTTTGTCCGTCGGAATTCTCTACACACGATTGGAAAAAGTCAGATCGGATTTTGTTGGCGGAAAATTTGAGAGCAGGGTCTCAAATTTTTTCCGGCTGAAATTCCGACGGAAAAAGTCAGATGGAGCCCACACACGGTCGGATTTTCCGACAACATGGTCCGATCGGACATTTTCCGTCGGAATTTTCGATCGTGTGTACGGGGCATTAAGGCATCAGCATACCAAGACATTTTGGACAATTTAAGGCGCCCAACTTTGTGGGAACAGTTTGGGGATGGCCCCTTCCTGTTCCAACATGACTGCGCACCAGTGCACAAAGCAAGGTCCATAAAGACATGGATGAGCGAGTTTGGGGTGGAGGAATTTGACTGGCCTGCTCAGAGTCCTGACCTCAACCCGATAGAAGACCTTTGGGATGAATTAGAGCGGAGACTGTGAGCCAGGCCTTCTCATCCAATATCAGTGCCTGACCTCACAAATGCTCTTCTGGAAGAATGGTCAAACATTCCCATAGACACATTCCTAAACCTTGTGGACAGCCTTCCTAGAAGAGTTGAAGCTGTTATAGCTGCAAAGGAGGGCCAACACAATATTGAACCCTACGGACTAATGCCCCGTACACATGGTCGGATTTTCCGAAGGAAAATGTCCTATCGGACAATGTTGTCGGAAATTCCGACCGTGTGTAGGCTCCATCGGACTTTTTCCGTCGGATTTTCAGACGGACAACGTTTTATCTCCTGCTCTCAAATTTTCCGACAACAAAGTCCTATCGGACTTTTTCCGATCGTGTGTAGCGAATTCCGACGGACAAAGTGCACGTTCAGAATGATCGGATTTTCCGACAACTTTGTCCGACCGTGTGTATGCAACACCAGTGTCGGACAAAATCCGTCTGAAAAAATCTGATGGATTTTGTGGTCGGATTTTCCGACCGTGTGTACGGGGCATAAGACTGGGATGCCATTAAAGTTCATGTTTGTGTAAAGGCAGACGTCCCAATACTTTTGGTAATATAGTGTATGTGTGGCACGCCGAAGATATTTTCAGGAAGGAGTGTGTGTAAATGGTGGTTTGTATTGTATCAGGGCAGCCTGGCAGGGCTACCATGTCATTATGATATTGCTTTTGGGAAGTGTGGTAACAAAAGCTCTCTATACGGTACAAAGGTCATTCCTCCACCCCCCTGTCCTGTATGTGTGTGCGGAACGCCAGGGATATTTTTGGGAAGGAGCTTGTGAACGGTGGAGGTTGTGTTGTATCTGGGCAGTCTGGCAGGGCTACCATGTCATTATGACTTGTAGTGTTTTTGTGGTTGGGGTGTTTTTGTGTTCCTCATTAAGTCCGGAGCTCTGCCAGAGTCTAAAGATATATTTGTAGACTAAACAACACAGCCAATCCTATCCTAAAATGAGAGCGCCCCCTAAAACTGAAAGTGGACCGCCAGGCTTCCCCTATATCAGTGTTAATTTTGACGTCAAGTTTCAATTTAGTTTCAGTCATAGCCTTTTGACTAAAATTACATTTTAGTTTTAGTCGTATTTTAGTCAACTAAAAAAAAAATGAATAACCTCTTATTATTTATTGTGTTAAGGTTTGAACAAACTACACAGCCACAGATTTAGCTGTACCTAAGAGGTCTGCACAGGTCTGCACAGAGCTCTGGATGGCGGTCTGAAGAGGCCTATAATGCGCACAGTGCTCTGGATGGTGGTTTGAGGAGACATGTAATGCACACAGTGCTCTGGACGGTGGTCTGAGGAGACCTGTAATGCTGCACAGTACTCTGGACGGTGGTCTGAGGAGACCTGTAATGTACACAGAGCTCTGGACGGTGGTCTGAGGAAGCCTGTAATGCACACAGTGCTCTGGATGGTCTGAGGAGACCTGTAATGCACACAGTGCTCTGGACGGTGGTCTGAGGAGACCTGTAATGCACACAGTGCTCTGGACGGTGGTCTGAGGAGACCTGGAATGCACACAGTGCTCTGGACGGTGGTCTGAGGAGACCTGTAATGCACACAGTGCTCTGGACGGTGGTCTGAGGAGACCTGTAATGCACACAGTGCTCTGGACGGTCTGAGGAGACCTGTAATGCACACAGTGCTTTGTATGGTGATCTAAGGAGGCCTGTAATACTGCATAGTGCTCTGGACGGTGGTTTGAGGAGGCCTGTAATTCTCAGTGCTCTGGACGGTGGTCCGAAGAGGCCTGTAATGCACACAGTGCTCTGGACAGTGGTCTGAGGAGGCCTGTGATTCCCAGTGCTCTGGACGGTGGTCTGAGGAGGCCTGTTGTGCACACAGTGCTCTGGACGGTGGTCTGATGAGGCCTGTAATGCTGCACAGTGCTCTGGATGGTCTGAGGAGGCCGGTTATTCTGCACAGTGCTCTAGACGGTCTGAGGAGGCCTGTAATGCTGCACAGTGCTCTGAACGGAGGTCTGAGGAGGCCTGTAATGCTGCACAGTGCTCTGGACGGAGGTCCGAGGAAGCCTGTAATGCACACGTGGCTCTGGACGGTCTGAAGAGACCTGTATTGCACACAGTGCTTTGTAAGGTGATCTAAGGAGGCCTGTAATACTGCATAGTGCTCTGGACAGTGGTTTGAGGAGGCCTGTAATTCTCAGTGCTCTGGATGGTGGTCAGAAGAGGCCTGTAATGCACACAGTGCTCTGGACAGTGGTCTGAGGAGGCCTGTAATGCTGCACAATGCTCTGGACGGTCTGAGGAGGCCTGTAATGCTGCACAGTGCTCTAGATGGTCTGAGGAGGCCTGTAATGCTGCACAGTGCTCTGGACTGAGGTCAGAGGAAGCCTGTAATGCACACAGTGCTCTGGACGGTCTGAAGAGACCTGTATTGCATACAGTGCTTTGTATGGTGATCTAAGGGGCCTGTAATACTGCATAGTGCTCTGGACGGTGGTTTGAGGAGGCCTGTAATGCACACAGTGCTCTGGACAGTGGTCTAAGGAGGCCTGTAATTCTCAGTTCTCTGGACGATGGTCTGAGGAGGCCTGTTATGCACACAGTGCTCTGGATGGTGGTCTGACGAGGCCTGTAATGCTGCACAGTGCTCTGGACGGTCTGAAGAGGCATGTAATGCTGCACAGTGCTCTAGACAGTCTGAGGCCTGTAATGCTGCACAGTGCTCTGAACTGAGGTCTGAGGAGGTCTGTAATGCACACAGTGCTCCAGGCAGTGGTCTGAGGAGGCCTGTAATGCACACAGTGCTCTGTACCGTGGTCTGAGGAGGCCTGTAAGGCAAAGTCAGTGCTCTGGAAGGTTTGAGGAGGCCTGTAATGCTGCAAAGTGCTCTGAACTGTGGTCTGAGGAGGCAATGCACACAGTGCTCTGGATGGTGGTTTGAGGAGGCATTTAAGACACACAGTGCTCTGAACGGTGGTCTGACGAGGACTGTAATGTTACACAGTGCTCTGGAAGGTCTGAGGAGGCATGTAATGCTGCACAGTGCTCTAGACAGTCTGAGGAGGCCTGTAATGCTGCACAGTGCTCTGAACGGAGGTATGAGGAGGCCTGTAATGCTGCACAGTGCTCTGGACAGAGGTCTGAGGTGGCCTGTAATGCTGCACAGTACTCTGGATGGAGGTCTGAGGAGGCCTGTAATGCACACAGTGCTCCAGGCGTTGGTCCGAGGAGGCCAGTAATGCACACAGTGCTCTGGACAGTGGTCTGAGGAGGCTTGTAATGCACACAGTGCTCTGTATAGTGGTCAGAGGAGGCCTGTAATGCAAAGTCGGTGCTCTGGAAGGTTTGAGGAGGCCTGTAATGCTGCAAAGTGCTCTGAACTGTGGTCTGAGGAGGCTGGTAATGCACAGCGCTCTGGATGGTGGTCTGAGGAAGCCTGTAATGCACACAGTGCCCTGGACGGTGGTCTGAGGAGGCCTGCAATGCACACAGTGCTCTGGATAGTGGTCTGAGGATGCCTGCAATGCACACAGTGCTCTGAATGGTGGTCTGAGGAGGCCTGTAATGCTGCACAGTGCTTTGGACGGAGGTCTGAGGAGGCCTGTAATGCACACAGTGCTCCGGATGGTGGTTTGAGGAGGCCTGTCATGCACACAGTGCTGTGGATGGTCTGAGGAGGCATGTAATGCAAAGTGAGTGCTCTGGACAGTTTGAGGAGGCCTGCAATGCTGCAAAGTGCTCTGAACAGTGGTCTGAGGAGGCTGGTAATGCACACAGTGCCCTGAGGATGCCTGCAATGCACACAGTGCTCTGGACGGTGGTTTGAGGAGGCATTTAATGCACACAGTGCGCTAAAGGGTGGTCTGAGTAGGCCTGTAATGCTGCACAGTGCTCTGGTCGATCTGAGGAGGCCTGTAATGCTGCACAGCTCTCTGGACGGTGGTCTGAGAAGGCCTGTAATGTTGCACAGTGCTCTGAACGGTGGACTGAGAAGGCCTGTAATGCTGCACAGTGCTCTGAACGGTGGTCTGAGGAGGCCTGTAATGCACACAGTGCTCTGAACGGTGGTCTGAGGAGGCCAGTAATGCACACAGTGCTCTGGATGGTTTGAGGAGGCCTGTAATGCACACAGTGCTCCGGACAGTGGTTTGAGGAGGCTTGTAATGCACACAGTGCTCTGGATGGTGGTCTAGGATGCCTATAATTCCCAATGCTCTGGACGGTGGTCAGAAGTGGCATGTAATGCACACAGTGCTCTGGATAGTGGTCTGAGTAGGCCTGTAATCCCCAGTGCTCTGGACGGTGGTCTGAGGAGGCCTGTAATGCACACAGTGCTCTGGACGGTCTGAGGAGGCCTGTAATGCTACACAGTGCTCTGGACGGAGTTCTGATTAGACCTGTAATGCTGCACAGTGCTCTGGAAGGAGATCTGAATAGGCCTGTAATGCACACAGTGCTCCAGGCGGTTCTCTGAGGAGGCCTGTAATGCACACAGTGCTCTGGACGGTGGTCTGAGGAGGCCTGTAATGCTGCACAGTGCTCTGAACGGTGGTCTGAGGGGGCCTGTAATGCTGCACAGTGTTCTGTACGGTGGTCTGAGGAGGCTTGAAATTCTGCACAGTGCTCTGGACACACAGTGTTTTGCACACCACACCACTAAGCACCACTAAGCACGCTACGGTCACTACCTTACTTGCTGGGAAGGCTTTATAGGCGGAGCTTTAAGGAAAGTGGAAGTTTACTTGGGTAAACGTCTCTCCTTCACATTTTCATTCAGTTTTCGTTCGTTGACGAAAATATTTTTTCATCGACTGAAACAGCTTACTCTGATTTTGCCACACACTGTGAGATTCTCACAATGGGCATTAGAAGCTGTGGCAAATTAGATAGAGCCCGCCTCATTTCCTGACTTGGGGACGTCCAGCGTCATCTAACCCTTTCCTCCCCACTCTGAGTGTCCCTGGCCTGCCTAGCATTAGTAAAGGGAAAAAAAAAAAAAAAAACAAGCAGAGTAAACTTCAGCTTTAAGGCTTATAGTGCATCTGGCCGGCTCACGTATCCTCAGGCTGCTGGAAGGGGTTACACAACTTGGTAAAAATAGCGGATGGCGGAGCGGCCTGCTGCTTGTCACGTTAGAGATTGAGTCACGGCGGACAATTTCTATAGTCATCCAAATCATTTCATAATATTGTCTCTTCCACCAACGTTCACCCCACACGGTGACTCATTCCGCTTCCGATTCATGTGGCTGCAAGCCGCAACCAACGGATCCCACACAACACAGAGCGCTGATATAGATACGTCCCGCAATTCCAGCGCCATGAAAACAGGAAACGTTTTTTATTGCATCACGGTGGGGAGAGATAAAGTGGACCTGTCATTACCACTTATGGTAACCCTAATGAACACATCAGGTCTGCAAAGTCTTGCTGTTTGTTGTTACTGTAATGCAGCCACAGCCATAATAAAGCAGCTTCTCCCCCACCAGGCAAGCAGCGGTCTCTCTGCAGGGGTCAAACATGCCTCCCCGGCTGAGACAGAACTAGAGCTCTTCAATGAGCAAAGTACATGCTTTCTGCTGATTGCTTAACTCTGACTCAGGAAGGAGAGTGGCTGACTGCTGCAGAGAGGCCACTGCTTACATGGATAGCATTGGTCTGACCACTGTGGGGAGGCCACTGCTTACACAGATAGCACTAGTTTGACCAATGTGGGGAGGCTGCTGCTTACACAGGTAGCATTAGTTTGACCAATGTGGGGAGGCTGCTGCTTACACAGGTAGCATTAGTTTGACCAATGTGGGGAGGCTGCTGCTTACACAGATAGCATTAGTTTGACCAATGTGGGGAGGCTGCTGCTTACACAGGTAGCATTAGTTTGGCCAATGTGGGGAGGCCGCTGCTTACACAGGTAGCATTAGTTTGACCAATGTGGGGAGACTGCTGCTTACACACGAGCATTAGTTTGACCAATGTGGGGAGACTGCTGCTTACACACGAGCATTAGTTTGACCACTGTGGGGAGGCTGCTGCTTACACAGGTAGCAATGGTCTGACCAGGACAAGGGGTGGGCAGAAGGGACGGCTGCCCTGGGCGCAGCTTGTATTGTAGGGATGGGGTGTGGAAAGTTCCTTCTACTATAAGACTGACAGGAGTAGTGACAGCAGCATCACTACTTCTGTCATCCCAGCACTGGAAGCAGCAAGAAGAGGAGGAGAGAGCCGGGAGGAGGTGCGGGCTGTGTTTTTTCTCCCCCCTCCTCCACATAAGCTTGCACATAGTCTGTGCTGGGATGATCTTCTCCCAGCAATGGGTCTGACCACTGCGGGGAGGCTGCTGCTTGCACAGATAGCATTAGTTTGACCACTGTGGAGAGGCCGCTGCTTACACAGATAGCAGTGGTCTGACCAGGACCAGGACAAGGGGTGGGCAGAAGGGAGGCTGCCCTGGGCGCAGCTTGTATTGTAAGGATGGGGAAGTGGAAAGTTCCTACTGACTGACAGGAGTAGTGACAGCGGCATCACTACTTCTGTCATCCCAGCACTGGAAGCAGCAAGGAGAGGAGGAGAGAGATGGGAGGAGGTGCGGGCTGTGTTCTCTCTCCCCTCCTCCACATAAGCTTGCACATAGTCTGTGCTGGGATGATCTTCTCCCAGCACTGGGTCTGACCACTGTGGGGAGGCTGCTGCTTGCACAGATAGCATTAGTTTGACCACTGTGGAGAGGCTGCTGCTTACACAGATAGCAGTGGTCTGACCAGGACCAGACAAGGGGTGGGCAGAAGGGAGGGCTGCCCTGGGCGCAGCGTCTATTGTAGGGATGGGGGTGCTTCAAGTTTCAATAAGGCTGACAGGAGTAGTGACACCGGCATCACTACTTCTGTCACCCCAGCACTGGAAGCGACAAGGAGAGGAGGAGAGAGCCGGGAGGAGGTGCGGGCTGTGTTCTCTCTCCCCCTCCTCCACATAAGCTCATGCATAATGAAGGAGGGGCGCAATTTGCCCTGGGCACTGAATAATCTTGTCCCAACACTGAATCTGAACACTGCGGGGAGGCTGCTGCTTACACAGATAGCATTGGTTTGACGACTGCACAGAGGCCTCTGTAAGCCTGTCCCCCAACCAGGTAAGCAGCAGTCTCTCTGCAGGGGTCGAACATGCCCCCCTGCCCCAGCTGAGACAAAACTAGAGATCTTCAGTTGGCAAAGTCCATGCTTCCTGCTGATCTCTGACTCAGGAAGGCTGCTGCTTAGACAGATAGCAATGGTCTGACCACGGCAGGGAGGCTGATTCTTACACAGATAGCAATGGTCTGACCACGGCAGGGAGGCTGCTGCTTACACAGATAGCATTGGTTTTTCCGACTGCACAGAGGCCTCTGTAAGCCTGCCCCCCACCAGGCAAGCAGCAGTCTCTCTGCAGGGGTCGAACATGCCCCCCCGCCCCAGCTGAGACAGAACTAGAGATCTTCAGTTGGCAAAGTCCATGCTTCGTGCTGATCTCTGACTCAGGAAGGCTGCTGCTTACACAGAAAGCAGCGGTCTAACCATGGCAGGGAAGCTGCTGCTTACACAGATAGCAGTGGTCTGACCACAGCAGGGAGGCTGCTGCTTACACACATAGCAGTGGTCTGACCACTGCAAAGAGGCCGCTGCTTACTTGTCACCCACCAGGCAAACAACAGTCTCTCTGCAGGGGTCGAACATGCCCCCCCTCTGCCCCGCCTAGCTGAGACACAACCATAGATCTTCAATTGGCAAAGCCTGCTGCTTACATGGATAGTAGTGCTCTGACAACTGCACAGAGGCTGCTGCTTACAGCCTGTAAACCTGTCCCCCCACCAGGCAAGCAGCAGTCTCTCTGCAGGGGTCCAACATGCTCCCTTCTACTGAGACAGAACTTCCTGCAGATTGCTCAGCTGTCAGAAACCTTGAAATCAGACCGAGACAGAAGTATAGTTAAATCACACTTGTTTAATAATAAAAGTAAATAGAACAAAGTAGTCAAAACATAGCCAAAGTTCAGTAACCGGAACAGATAGTCAGCCAAGCCAGAAGTCAGGGATCAAAGTAGTGAATCAGCAAGCAGGATCTGGAGCCAGAAGGGATGTCAGCAAAGCAAGTCTTAAAACAGGAACGCAGGCGATCGGCTCTGTGATGTAGACCAAGGCGAAGGCAGAGCGCCTCTGGACTGGACGGCTTAAGTAGGCAGGACTGACGAGCAGGATATCATCAACAGCTGAGTAACTGTGGAGAGATAGGAGCTGGCAATTAGCTGACAGCTGAGCGGCCAGCTCAGAGAAGGAAGGGCTGAGCCCAGCCCAGACATCAGCTCTGAATCAGGAAGGAGAGTGTCTGACTGCTGCACAGAGGCCGCTGCTTACACAGATAGCGGTGGTCTGATCAGTGCATTGAGGCTGCTGCATACTTTTTTTGTCCAGGGGTTGATTTATAACCAATTCATATAGTCATCCACCCAGTGAAAGTGCATGTATATTTGTTCCGTCATGAGCAAAATATCAATGTAAACAGGCCACAGCCTGTGCAGTTTAAATGTAAATCGTTGCGTTAAAATGGAAAATACCGCATTTGGCCACTAGATGGTATCATTATCATAGGAATGTCCCGATAACACTTAGCTCCATCTAGTGGCCAGATTTGGTATCTTCTTTTTAAAATCAATGGTTTACACTCAAACAGCACAGGCTAAAGCCTATTTACATTCGTGTTTTTTTCCCTTATCCACACAGAACGAATATAAATGCGCTTTTACCAGGCTGATTCCTATGTGAATGGTTTATAAACAAATCTTTCTTCTTTAAACGTTTGCCACAAATAAAAAAAAAAACACTATTGCTCTTAAATTTGCCAATCACAACCATATCAGAGGGGAGATAGGAGGATCGATACGACCGGCGCCCATGTATATAGAGAGTTACAAAGTGTACAGATAAGGGTTATTAATAGAATAACACACATCGATAAGATTGTTTAAATGAAGCCGATCCCTTTAACACGCAGCTCCTTAGTAAGGAATTTTTTTTTCCGCGCACGTCAAAGCGCGTCGTTAAAAATGCATGATGGTCAAAGCCCAAAAGGCTGCGCGAGCCTCTTTGGCGCACTCGCCGCGCATAAGGCATCCTATTGAAATGAATGGCCCTATGCATGTAGCACGCAAACGCAAAAAATGCACGCGCATGTGAACCCAGCCTTGCACAGCACGCGTTTAGAAAGCATTACTAGCCGACGCGATAGTACGAAAATCCATACAATAGAAAAACAGCACAAAAGAGGCAATTGACAAGCTTTGTTTACCGCAATGCTGACGCATGCTAACACAATAGGCGCAATAATGGGAGTACATGATAGTTATCATTTCCAAGGACATCTAAACTAGCCCTGATGATGGCCACGTGCATAACAACATGATGAAAGAATGGGATTTTTAGATATTTTATTCACAAAAGGTTCAATCAGTAAATGATCATAAAGAGCAGGGAGGGGTCTCCAAATTACGGCCTGGGGGGGCCCCCAGCTAGGGTCAGAGGCATGTTTCCTAGTGTGCACAGATTGAGGACTAAGGTCACCAGAGGCTGCCTATGGTCTCTACTTCTGATGTAAGGATGAGGACCGTGATATAAGGGAGGGGGCTCTGATAGGGACCGTGCTATAAGGGGGGAGTCCAATGGGGAACATGATGTAAGGGGGAACTTTGATGGAGAACCTGATGTAAGGGGGAACTCTGTTGAGGAGCCTGATGTATGGGGAAACTCTGATGTAATGGGGTACTCTGATGAGGAACCTGATGTATGGGGGAACTCTGATTGAGGCTCTGATGTAATGGAGGAACACTGATGAGGAACCTGATGTATGGGGGAACTCTGATGGGGACTCTAATGTAATGGGGACTCTGACGGGGAACCTTCATGTATGGGGGGGACTCTGGTTGGGACTCTGATGTAATGGAGGAACTCTGATGAGGAATCTGATGTATGGGGGGAACTCTGATGGGGATTCTGATGTAATGGGGACTCTGATGAGGACCCTGATGTTAGAGGTAACTCTGATTGGGAATCTGATTTAAGGGGGCACTCTGATTGGAATTCAGATGTAATGGAGGAACTCTGATGGGGAACCCAATATAAGGGGGAACTCTGATGGGGACTGTGATGTAATGGGAGACTCTGGTGGGTACCTTGATGTAAGGGGGAACTCTGATAGGGAACCGGATGTATGGGGGAACTCTGAAGGAGAACCTGATATAAGGGGGAACTCTAATGGGGACTCTGATGTAAGGGGGAATTCTGATGGAGAACCTGATATAAGGGGGAACTCTAATGGGGACTCTGATGTAAGGGGGAACTCTGATGGAGAGCATGATATAAGGGGTTACTCTGATGGGAAACCTGATGTATGTGAGAACTCTGATGGTAACTCTTTAATAAGGGGGAACTCTGATGGAGACTGTGATGTAATGGGGGACCCTGGTGGGTACCTTGATGTGTGGGGGAACCCTGATGTAAGGGGGAATTCGGATAAAGAACCTGATATAAGGGGAAATCTGATGGGGACTCTGATAAAAGAGGGAACTCTGATGGATACTCTGTAATAAGGGGGAACTCTGATGGAGACTGTTATGTAAGGGATGACTCTGGTGGGTACCTTGATGTATGGGGGAACTCTGATGTAAGGACAAACTCTGATGGAGAACCTAATATAAGGGGGAACTCTGATGGGAAACCTGATATATGGGGGAACTCTGATGGGGACTCTGATAGGGAACCTGATATGAGGGGGAACTCTGATGGAGACTGTTATGTAATGGAGGACTCTAGTAGGTACCTTGATGTATGTGGAAACCCTGATGTAATGGGGAACTCTGACGGAGAGCCTGATGTAAGGAGGGACTCTGATATAAGGGGAAACTCTGATGGAGATTGTTATGTAATGGGGGATTCTGGTGGGTACCTTGATGTATGGGGGAAACCTGATGTAAGGGGGAATTCTGATGGAGAACGTGATATAAGGGGGAACTCTGATGGGAAACCTGATATAAGGGGGGACGCTGATGGGCACTGTGATGTTATGGGGGGCTCTGGTCAGTACATTGATGTATGGGGAAACCCTGATGTAAGGGGGGATTCTGATGGAGAGCCTGATATAAGGGGGAACTCTTATTGGGACTCTGTAATAAGGGGGAACTCTGATGGGGACTGTGATGTAATGGGGGACTCTGGTCAGTACATTGATGTATGGGGAAACCCTGATGTAAGGGGGGATTCTGATGGAGAGCCTGATATAAGGGGGAACTCTGATGGGGACTGTGGTGTAATGGGGAACTCTGATGGTACCTTGATGTATGGGGGATCTCTGATTTAAGGAGAAAAAACTCTGATGGAGAACCTGATATAAGGGGGAACACTGATGGGAAACCTGATGTATGTGGGAACTCTGATGGGAACTCTGATGGGGACTCTGATATAAGGGGGAATTCTGATGGAGACTGTTATGTAATGGAGGACTCTGGTGGGTACCTTGATGTATGGGGGACACCTGATGTAAGGGGGAACTCTGATGGAGAACCCGATATAAGAGGAAACTCTGATAGGGACCCTGATATAAGGGAGGACTCTAATGTAATGGGGACTCTGATGGGGACCCTTCTATAAGGGAGGATTCTGATGGGGACTCTGATGTAAGGGGCATGCTGATGGGGACCAAAATGCAAGGGGAACCTTATGTAAGAGGGGACTCTGTTGGGGACCCTGAAATAAGGGAGGACTCTGATGGGGACCCTGAAATAAGGGAGGATTCTGTTGGGGACCCTGAAATAAGGCAGGACTCTGTTGGGGACCCTGAAATAAGGGAGGACTCTTATGGGGACCCTGAAATAAGGGAGGACTCCGATGGTGACCCTGAAATAAGGCAGGACTCTGATGGGGACCCTGAAATAAGGGAGGACTCTGATGGTGACCCTGAAATAAGGGAGGACTCTGATGGGGACCCTGAAATAACGCAGGACTCTGTTGGGGACCCTGAAATAAGGGAGGACTCTGATGGGGACCCGGAAATAAGGGAGGACTCTGATGGGGACCCTGAAATAAGGCAGGACTCTGATGGGGACCCTGAAATAAGGCAGGACTCTGATGGGGACCCTGAAATAAGGGAGGACTCTGATGGTGACCCTGAAATAAGGCAGGACTCTGATGGGGACCCTGAAATAACGCAGGACTCTGTTGGGGACCCTGAAATAAGGGACGACTCTGATGGGGACCCTGAAATAAGGGATGACTCTGATGGGGACCCTGAAATAAGGCAGGACTCTGATAGTGACCCTGAAATAAGGCAGGACTCTGATGGTGACCCTGAAATAAGGCA
The DNA here is from genome assembly GCA_028564925.1 of Lithobates sylvaticus. Lineage (NCBI taxonomy): Eukaryota > Metazoa > Chordata > Amphibia > Anura > Ranidae > Lithobates > Lithobates sylvaticus. Next base: position 538,666,366 of record CM053028.1, read on the forward strand.
GGACTCTGATGGGGACCCTGATGTAAAGGGGATTTTTTCCAACCTGTCTATATTTGCAGATTGTACGGCGTGGCCCTTTTCCTGAACATTTTAGAGACCCGCAATATAGATGCATGAATGGTCCTGGAAGAAAATTTAATCATTTTTTCATTTTTTATTTCTTAGATAAACAATTATTATTATTATTTTTTTTACATAGTAACATTTGCAGTGATGAAATCCGTCATTGGGGTTTAAGTCCAGCCAGCGTCAGACACGTTAGGGAAGCTGCTTTATACCGAGTCACATTTAGGATTTTAGATGCTTGCTTGCAGCGTTCTTTTCTTGCCAGAAATGCTTTTTTTTATTGACTGTGCACAACTGATTGGCTGCTTCCCTTGCTCTCAGTCTGAGCTCTGCTGTAGCTGTGTTGATTTTGTATCTTTTCTATGTGGCTAGAGTTCAGCTTTTACCTATACTGTATGAATGAATGGAGGCAAAGGGGTCTCTATGTATAGGTGGGCTCTGGTCAGGAAGGCGGTTGGCTGCCCCGTAGGATCCAGTTCCAGCTTGCAGGGAATGTCTCTGTGGAAGGGTATGGCACTCCATTGTAGATGCCGTCACCCGACACTCTTCGTGTTCCGCACTTTTTTCATTTGATCCTTTAAATCCTCCATTTATTCCTGCAAGGATTTCTCCATTGTAAGAGCTGTTTGTGCTTTGTGCTCCTGCCATGGTTATTAGGGGGGTCGTCAGATCACAGGAGCTCCCCCTTCCATTACGTTATTGTGGGGAAGCTGGATTACATCTGTCAGGGCTCCTTATGACTGAGACAAGCCAAACCCCCTTCTTCTCCTTCCCACACCATTCTCCCTGAATGGGAGGAAGGAGAGCAAATTGCAGCAAATTTAGATTTAAAGGATCAGTCCACCCTAAAGTGATATTTTAGTTATATGTGCAGCCTGGTGGGCTCAGTCCTTGGCTTCTTATATACTGTATATTTAATGCTTCAGCAGCTGAGATCTCCTGGTCATAATACCCAAATCTGTTCCTGTCCCTCTAAAGCCCCATACACACGGTCGGACAATCCGCGGACCAGGTCGGTCGGATCCTGTCCGTCGTACTTTGTCCGATGTTGGTGTTGCATACACACGGTCGGACAAAGTTGTCGGAAAATCCGATCATTCTGAACGTGGTGACGTTTGTTGCCTACGACGGGACTACGTAGAGGCTAGTAGCCAATAGCTTTGGTCTTGTAATGTGATCTGAGCATGCGTAGCACTTTGTCCGGTCGGACAACCGTACACACGATCGGATTTGGTGTGATCGGACCGTGTTGTCGGCAAATCTATCCAGCAGGAGATAGGACTTGGTCCGTCGGACAATCCGACGTACACTGTCCGATGGTGCATACACACGGTCTGATTTTTCAACAACATTGTCCGATCGGACAGAATCCATGAAAAAATCCGACCGTGTGTATGGGGCTTAAGACTTTTGGGTGTGCTGCCCACCTTTGGGTGTCCCAGCTCCTTCTGTAACATTCTACATCATATGAAATAAAAGAAAGTCAAGTATGGATGGTGGGAACCCCTCATAGGGCCTACTGCAGGTATGCAGAACTAGGGACTCATCACAGGGATGGTGGGAATGTCTCATAATGGGCACAGCAGGTGTACAGACCCAAGAACTCAGCACAGGGATGGTGGGAATGTCTCATAATGGGCACAGCAGGTGTACAGACCCAAGAACTCAGCACAGGGATGGTGGGAACCTCTCGTAATGGGCACAGCAGGTCTAAAGACCCAGGAACTCAGCACAGGGATGGTGGGAACCGCTCGTAAGGGGCACAGCAGGTTTACAGACCCAGGAACTTAGCACAGGGATAGTGGAAACCCCTCATAATGGGCACAGCAGATGTACAGACCTGGGAACTCAGCATAGGCATGGTGGGAACCCCTCGTAATAGGCATAGCAGGTGTACAGACCCAGGAACTCAACTCCGGGATGGTGGGAACCCCTAATAATGGGCACAGCAGGTATACAGACTCAGGAACTCAGCACAGGGATGGTGGGAACCCCTCATAATGAGCACAACAGGTGTACAGGCCTGGCAACTCAGCACAGTGATGGTGGGAACCCCTTATAATGGGCATAGCAGGTGTATAGACCCAGGAACTCAGTACAGAGATAGTGGAAACAGTTCGTTTTGGGTACAGGGGTGGGTAGGAAGGGTGGCTGTCCTGGGCACTGTGCACTGTGGTACCATGTGAGGTGGGGGATGCCACAAGGAGATTAAGGGGGGATTTGTGTTGTGAGGGGGAATTTGGGGGCGGCAGGAGGTAAGAATAAATAAATTGGGAAGGGAGGGGTGCTGTGATGGGGGGAAAGGATTTAGGCTAGGAGAGGGGATGGGGATTTGTGCTGGGAGGTGGAATTTGGTGTGGGTGGGGGGATGTATACTCAGAGAGGAAATTTCAGGGGCAGTACATCTTGGGGTGGGCGCACTTTGGCACGTACGCCCTGAGCTCTACTGTAGATGACTTTGTCTTGTCACTGGGCACAGCATGTGTACAGACCCAGGAACTCCGTGCAAGGATGTTGGGAAACCCTCATAATAGATACAGCAGATGAGAAGACCCGGGAGCTGTGCACAGAGTTCCATCCAAAGCGTCCAATACAGATAGTAGATACCGCCACAGAAAAGTCTACTCCAATTATTTTCTAGGAATGTATTCCACTATGGAACATAGGAAATGTTTCTAAAACTACAATGAAAGCAAAGTAGACTTTATTTCCCAACCAGCAGTGTCCTCTGGTTAGCGTTGTTTGGAACAGGCCAAAAAACATAGAAGAGACCAGGCATATAAAAAAATATGGAGTCCTTCATTGCAAATCTCAATGCTTTGGCTTCAATACCTTTAATACCTGAAATCTACAACTTGTAAGTATAACCAGTGGAGAAAACCTGAGACCTACGACTTGGGACTTTAACCACCGGAGAAAACCTGAGATCTTCAACTTGGGACTATAACCAATGGAGAAAACCTGAGATATACAACCTGGGACTATAACCAGTGGGGCACAGCCTGATGTCTACGACTTGGGACTATAACCAGTGGGACACAGCCTGAGATCTACAACCTGTGACTATAACCAGTGGGATACAGCCAGAGAGCTACGACTTGGGACTACAACCTGTGGGACACAGCTAAACGTCTTTGATTTGGGACTATAACCAGTGGGACACAATCTGAGATCTACAACTTGGGACTACAACCAGTGGGACACAGCCTGAGGTCTGTATTTTGGACTATAACTAGTGGGGCACAATTTAAGGTCTATGCTTTGTACCTCTCTCAGAGAGGCACAATCTGAAGTCTACAATTTGGGACTATAATCGGAAGTCTACAATTTGGGACAATAATCTAAAGCCTACAATTTGGGACTATAATCTGAGGTCTACAATTTGGGACTATAATCTGAGGTCTACAATTTGGGACTATAATCTGAGGTCTACAATTTTGGACTATAATCTGAAGTCTACAATTTGGGACTATAATCTGAAGTCTACAATTTGGGACTATAATCTGAAGTCTACAATTTGGGACTATAATCGGAAGTCTACAATTTGGGACTATAATCTGAAGTCTACAATTTGGGACTATAATCTGAAGTCTACAATTTGGGACTATAATCGGAAGTCTACAATTTGGGACTATAATCGGAAGTCTACAATTTGGGACTATAATCTGAGGTCTACAATTTGGGACTATAATCTGAAGTCTACAATTTGGGACTAAATTCTGAGGTCTACAATTTTGGACTATAATCTAAAGTCTACAATTTGGGACTATAATCTGAGGTCTACAATTTGGGACTATAATCTGAAGTCTACAATTTGGGACTATAATCTGAGGTCTACAATTTGGGACTATAATCTGAAGTCTACAATTTGGGACTATAATCGGAGGTCTACAATTTGGGACTATAATTTGAGGTCTACAATTTAGGACTATAATCTGAGGTCTACAATTTGGGACTATAATTTGAGGTCTACAATTTGGGACTATAATCTGAGGTCTACAATTTGGAACTATAATCGGAAGTCTACAATTTGGGACTATAATCTGAGGTCTACAATTTGGGACTATAATCTGAAGTTTACAATTTGGGACTATAATCTGAAGTTTACAATTTGGGACTATAATCTGAAGTCTACAATTTGGGACTATAATCTGAGGTCTACAATTTGGGACTATAATCTGAAGTCTACAATTTGGGACTAAATTCTGAGGTCTACAATTTTGGACTATAATCTAAAGTCTACAATTTGGGACTATAATCTGAGGTCTACAATTTGGGACTATAATCTGAAGTCTACAATTTGGGACTATAATCGGAGGTCTACAATTTGGGACTATAATTTGAGGTCTGCAATTTAGGACTATAATCTGAGGTCTACAATTTGGAACTATAATTTGAGGTCTACACAACTTGGGACTATAACCAGTGGGGCACAACCTGACTTCTGCAGCTTGCAACTGTTACGAGTGGGGCACAACCTGAGGTCTGCGACTTGCGACTCTCATCAGAGGGGCGAAACCTGAGGCTTGTGAATTTCATTAAAGGTCTACAGCAGGGAACTCCAAACTTTCTAAACAAAGTGCCAGTTTATTGTCCTTCAAATTTAGGGGGACTGTGGCCAGTATGAGCAGAAATTTTCCTGGAATCAATGGGAGTAAAAATTGGAGGAGGAATAGTGCCCTATCATTGAAAGGAATAGTGCCCCATTATTGATATCAGTGGGAGGAATAGTGCCCTTTCATTGGATTCATTGGGAGGAATTGTGCCCCAGCGTCTGTGTCATTGGGAGGAATTGTGCCCCTTTATTGGTGTCATTAGGAGGAATTGCGCCCCATCGTTGGCGTCATCGGGAGGAATTGTGCCCCTCCGTTGGTCTCAGTGGAGGGGAATTATGCTCCAATGTTGGTGTCAGAGGATGAAATTTTGCCCCAAGACCTGAAGGAGGAATAGCGCCCTGTCGTTGGTATCATTGGGAGGAATAGTGCTTCATCATTGGTATCATTGGGAGTCAGTGGGAGAAATGGTGCCCCATTGTTGATGTCAATTGGCAGAATAGTGTCTCGTATCAGTGGGAGGGATAGTGCACCAAGGGCCGTACAAAGGCAAGCAGGGAGCCGCATCTGGCCCCTGGGCCACAGTTTGGAGACCACTTGGTCTACAGCTTGGGACTCTCTTCCAAACGTTCCCAGTTCTTTTAATCTCTTTCAAAACTTCCAAGGTATGTGTATCGAATAGGAGAGATCAAGCCTTAAGTATTCTTTATCTTCTTTTGCATGGACACTTTTTTAAAATTCACTAAAAAGTCACTAAAATTTCACTTTAAATAAAATAAAAGTCTTGACCCTCGTTTTCTGTTCCCATGTTGTCTCAAACTTCTTCCTTTCCCTTTTAAAGAGGACAGATCTGACTCTGTCCACAAGCGCTACATAAAATAACTATGTTTTCTCTCATGTTGTAGTTTTTAAGTCAGACAAGAGAAAAAAAATTCCAGCCTTTTACACAACTTGCTACTTGGCAGGGGAAGGCAGAGCTTTCTTGTAGCTCTGCGTGTTCGGCGATGGCATGGAATCTAACCGTGCCATGTTGTGGGCAGATGTAGCCAGACCCAACCGTCTGTCTTCTATTTATTCAGCATTAGGCTTGTTGCCTCCTCCTGGGTTTTGGTTATGTGATTTTTTCTTGTAAACTATTTGTAGGATATTGTTGTTTTCAGATGAGGAAGTGGTCTGAGGAAGTAGAATTTGTTATGTTACAATTTTCATTTTTTGTATAAGTTTGTGGATACATAAGAAGCTTGAAAGTAAAGAGACTTTACCGTGAAGGAGCAATAGTTAGTAGTCTGTTATCTGAAACCCCCACAAGTTTTTGGTCTGCAATTTACTATATAGGGCAGAAAAAATATGGATTTATAATAATCTGGACCCCTGATGAATTCTTCTGTGATAAGGTGACCAAATGTCCCTTGTTTCCTGGGACAATCCCTCATTTTAAGGGGCTGTCCCCAGGAAAAAAATGTCCCCGACTTTGTTCTTGGTTAAAAAATATAATAAAGTCTTCTGTGATAGGGTGACCAGATGTTCCTTTTTTTCCTGGGACAGTCCCTTATTATAAGTCCCAGGAAAAAAAAAATGTCCCTGGTTAAAAGAATGTAAAGTCTTCTGTGCTAGGGTGACCAGATGTTCAGATACCGTAGTTTGGTGCCGTTCCACGGGCGTACACAATTTTAATCACTTTCAGACCTGACCATTTTGCTGGCTTAAGACCAGACCCCTTTTTGCGATTCGGCACTGCGTCGCTTTAATTGACAATTGCGCGGTTGTGCGACGTGGCTCCCAAACAAAATTGACGTCCTTTTTTTCCCCACAAATAGAGCTTTTTTTTGGTGGTATTTGATCGCCCCTGCAGTTTTTATTTTTTGCGCTATAAACAAAAAAAGAGCGACAATTTTGAAAAAAAGGCATTATTTTTTACTTTTTGCTATAAAAAAATATCCCCCAAAAATATATATATAAAAAAAAATATTTTTCCTCAGCTTAGGCCGATACGTATTCTTCTACATATTTTTGGTAAAAAATTGCAATAAGCGATTATTGATTGGTTTGCGCAAAAGTTATAGCTTTTACAAAATAGGGGATAGTTTTATAGCATTTTTATTAATGATTTTTTTTTTACTAGTAATGGCGGCAATCGGCAATTTTTATTGTGACTGCGACATTATGGCGGACACATCGGACATTTTTAACACATTTTTGGGACCATTGTCATTTATACAGCAATCAGTGCCATTTAAATGAACTGATTCCTGTGTAAATGACACTGGCAGTGAAGGAGTTAACCAGGGGGTGGCAGTGTAGGGGTTAAGTGTTCCTGAATGAATGAATGATTTGTATAGCGTTAAAAATGCGAACTGAATCGCCTCAAGGCGCTTTGTCTGTCCTTGTTATTCTGCTTTATTAGAAGAGGTAGGTCTTGAGTTTTTTCCTGAACGCCCGATGGTTTTCTTCCAAGCGGATGTTGTTTGGTAGAGCATTCCATATCCGAGGTCCCTGTACTGCGAATCTTCGTTCTCCCTTCGTAGTGGGCTTTGGGGGGCGTGTTACTAACTGTGGGGGGCGTGGCTGTGTTTTAGTGAACACTGATCTCTGCTCCAATCACAGGGAGCAGAGATCAGTGTCACTAGTTGCTAGGCAGAACTGGGATATGCTGTTTACTTCCGCATCTTCCCATTCAGCCTTCCCGTGAGACGATCGCGGGTATCCCCGCGGCGATCGAGTCCGCGGGACCCGCAGCCGGACTCACGGGGGTCCCGACTGGCGCGCGCACTCGATGGCATGGCGGCATTCTTAAAGGGACGTACCTGTACGCCCTTATGCCTGTCCGTGCCATTCTGCTGACGTACATCGTCGTGCGCCGGTCGGGAACCGGTTAAAGCGTTACATGTTTGGTATCTATTTACTCAGCATAACATCATCTTTTATATTTTACCAAAAACATTGGGTATTATTTTGCATTTGTGTTCACTGTAGGGGGGCTTTTAAAGCGTTGCCTATGGAAAATATAGGGTACTGAAGTCGTGTTTTTGCTAATGCAACACACAGTTTGGCGATTCATTTCATGTATGTGGTACACGTGGTTATGTATGATTGCAATTGGTGATATACCGTAGGTACATGGGTACATAGTATAGGATTAGTTCATTTGTATTTAGCATGGCGTAGTTTATATGTAGCACCCTCTAGTGTTCTACTAGCAGTAGTACAAGCAAATTTTTCTTGCCCATGGATAAACCTGAGGCATGAAATCAGGGTCAGGGTTATTTGAGGTCAGGACTGAATGACTCATCTTGGCAGCTCTCTGGTGCCTCCCTTCTGTTTTTAGAATGTTGGAGAACATTCTAGAAAATAGTGGGCGGAAGCTAGGAGGGGGTTTCCTTGAATATTCAGTGGCCCTTAGCCAAACCCCAGAAAGTGGGCCTGGCAGGGGACTAAGGAGCCCTGAAACAAGAATGAGCCATGCCAGTCAGGGGGTCAGGGTTAAAAAATGGAGAAGCAGTGCTGAGGGGAGTCTGTCGGTGGAAATATATTCAAATATCAAGGATAGTGCTTGACTTTCATCTGTGGTTGGCTGTGCAAACTACATGACTGCTCACTTTGTTCATAGTACAATAAAAAGTTTAAGGAAACATGAAAAGTCATCATCTACCCATACCCGTACTGAAATCCTTGGTGTTCCAGTTGGGTCAGAGTTTGTGCTGTCCGCTTCAGCAAGGTTGAACTCTCTCCCAATGGTATTTTTCCTCTGCTGAAAGTTCTGTGCCAATGTATTTAAAGAATTGAGGGGATCCTTTGGAGGGCCGTCATCTACCCATGTACGGAAATCCTTGCTGTTCCAGTTGGGTCAGACTTCCCCTTGAGGAAGGTTGAACTGTCTCCCATTAATAATTTTTCCTCTGCCGAAAGTCCTGTGCTAATGTGTTAAAGGACTGAGAGGATCCTTTGGAAGGGGAGGATGTGATCATCAGATTTGATTTATAGCAGAGTGCTACCCCTCCTTCCTTGGCTCTTGTCTCTGGCAGTTTAGCAATGTCCAACATGGGCCTAGATGTTTATCCAGCCAGGTTTCTGTTATAAAGGCCACGTTCTAGAATTTAATACAAGGCCATGCGTAATCCTTGTTTTGTTTATGGATTTTGGCTTATATAGAACAGATTAAATAAGCTTTTAGTTACACATACACACACGTATACACATACATACATACATACACACACACGCATATATATACATACACATATACACACATATATATATACATGCACCTACATACACATACGCCTGCACATACAAGCACATATATACACACACCTACGTGTATCCCTGTGTGTTTATTTAATTAGGGGGAGGGGACTCATTCCTCCCTAAGTGTTTTTTATAAAAAAGTGCATGTCCCGATTTCCACCGTCCGTGTTCCTATCTCAAGTTTCCCTTCTCAGCCTCCCCCCATTACTTCTCCCCTCCTCCCACCCCTCCTTCCCCTGCACACCACTCCATCTAGGTGTTATTTTATTTTCTCCTTATACCCCTTCCTTATGTCTACCTTATCATGTGTGATTTGTCTTATATTTGTGAGATAATAAAAAAAAAAAAAAAAAAAAAAAAAGAAGGAGGAAAACCTTTAAAAGGTTTTAATCTGCTCCACAACCCAATGGTCCATGGCCGCCGATAGCGCCCCTCTCCCCCCACAACAAGCATCCATCAAGTTTGTATTCAGCTTTACCTTGTACATTACTAATTTTTAAAAACACATCGCAAATAAGACAAGCTTATACTTTCCCCGAATAGGTTACCCAGGCTGTGGTCTCCTCCCCGTCTTTTTACTTCAGTCCCCTTCGTTTTTCCTAGCTTGTATTTCAATTTCTATTACCTTGGCCTGTTCTTCCCATCCCTCCCAGATTGCGTCATATTTCTCTTGTTCATTTCTTGTTTTATATACCCATCTTTCTGCCTCTTGCATTTTATCCACCTCTCTTTTCCAGTCCTCCAGTGTTGGGACCTTGATCTGTTTCCAATTTCTTGGTATTAGTTTCTTGGCTGCGTTCAGTAAATGCTGTATCATATTTTCTTTATATACTGCCTTGGTGTTCATAGCCCCATGGAACAGGTAGTTTTCTGGTTTCATCTCATTCCCTCCTTTTTCCATTTTCCTGATCCATGGGGCTATTTCACACCAATATTTCTTTATCTCAGGGCAGGTCCACCATATATGGAGGTGAGTTCCCTTCTCTCCGCATCCTCTCCAACAGGAGCTCTCTGCGGTTGGGTATATTTGTGCCAATCGGGCAGGGGTTCTATGCCATCTGGTTAAAAATTTATATGACATTTCCTGTGTGGCTGAGCTTGTTGACGAGTAGGTGGCTTCAATTACCTTTTTTATTTGTAGTGTCGTGAATTTATACCCTAGTTCTCTTTCCCATTCCCTTATAAAGTGTGGTATTGTATTTTTTTCCTCACTGAGTACTATTTTATACATCTGGGATAACAAATGGTTGGGCTTTAATATACTTATGCACATTTTCTCGAACACCGTTAAGGAATCCTGTGATCGAGTTTGTTTATCTATTTTCTTGTAAAACTGTTTCATTTGATTATACCTCCAGCCCGTCCAGCTCGTGCTTCCGAACCTTAGTTCTAATTCCCTCTGTGACAGGATTACCCCTTCCGGGGCATATTTTAGACTCATTGTGTTTCCTTCTATTTCCCAGGGTCCTAACGCTCCTTTTTCCTCGCCTGGAGGGAACCATGGGTACCCACCCAGTGGGGCTAAGGGTGATATTTTCGGGGCGTATCTTCCTGTTTTATTCATACTGTCCCACACCGACAACGTGTTCTTCGTTAATGGTGATGTCCATACCGATAGCCCCCTATCTTTAGTTGGTATCCATGGTGCCCCTGCTAGATCTCTGCCTGCCAAATTCTTTTCCAGCAACACCCATGCTTTATTATCCTGATCGTGACACCAGTTCAAGATTCTCACGAGTGTCATTGCTCTATAATACTTTAAGATGTCTGGTAGGCCTACCCCTCCTTCTCCCTTATTCCTACATAGAGTCTTATGTGCTAGCCTTGCTCTCCCGTTTTCCCATATGAAGGCAATGAATATTTTCCGTATTTTTTTAAAAAAAATTTGGGGTATTGGGATTGGTAGTGTGTATAGGACGTATAGAAGCCTGGGCACTATATTCATTTTTATCGTGTTTATTCTACCAAATAAAGTTATTATCTTTCCTTTCCATTTTTTCAGGTCTTCTTCTATCTTTACTAGCAGAGGGCTGTAGTTTTGTTCGAACATTGTTTTTACTTCTGCTGAGATATGTACTCCTAGATAAAACAGTGATTTTTCTTCCCATTTAAATGGGTAATTGGTTTGTATTTTTGATCTCAGGTCTTTGGATAAGTGTATGGGTAGTATTATTGATTTCTCTACGTTAATCTTAAAATTTGAGAGATTTCCGAATCTCCTCACCTCCTCCATCACTTCTCTCACTGACTCTTGTGGATCTGACAGGAAGAACAGTAGATCATCAGCATATGCTGAGACCTTGTATTCCTTGATACCCATTTCTACTCCTTTTATCCTCCTATTCTCCCTTATTTTGCACAGGAAAGGCTCTAGTACCAATGAGAAGAGTAAGGGGGATAGTGGGCAGCCTTGTCTTGTTCCATTTGTTATTTCGAATCCTTCTGATAGTGCTCCGTTTACTTTAACCCGTGCTCTTGGTCCGGTATATAGTGCGGTTACCCATCCCATCATCCGTTCTCCCAGTCCCATTTCCCTTAATACCTCTAACATAAAGCCCCAGTTCACTCTGTCAAAGGCCTTTTCGGCATCCATTGACAGAATGACTCTTGGGATCTTTTTGGGTCCATTTTGCATCCAATGTAGCAGGTGTATTGCTCTTATAGTGTTGTCTTTTGCTTCTCTCCCTACCATAAAGCCTGTCTGATCGGAGTGCACCACCCGAGTTATTTTTTCTTGTAGTCTGTTTGCTAAGATCTTTGCTAATAGTTTCGTGTCTGTATTCAACAGGGAGATGGGTCTGTAGTTAGAGCAATGTTTCAGATCTTTTCCTTGTTTTGGGATTACTGTCAAAAAGGCTGTCAGGGATTCTGGGGACATTTTCTGATTGACTGTTATCTGATTAAAGTATTCGCTTAACGGTGTTGCCAATATATTTTTAAATTTTTTATAGTATGCACTCGTCAGCCCATCAGGGCCTGGGCTCTTACCATTAGGGAGACTTTCTATTGTGTTTTTTACCTCTTCCTCGGTTATCTGCACTTCCATCCCCTCTACCACTTCTCGTGCCAGGTTCGGCAGGGAAGACTCTCTGATATACTCCCTAATTTTTTCAGCTTGTACCTTCTTATCCCCATCTCCTCCTTCCATTTTTATGTTATATAATTTTTTGTAGTAATTTTCAAATTCTTTTGCTATTGATTTGGTGTCTATTATTAATTTGTCCCTGGATTGGATACCGTGTACATGGGAAATTTCTTGTTGCTTTTTAAGTTGGTTGGCCAGTAACTTGCCACACTTATTCCCGCTTTCATAAAATTTATGCGCCGCATATCTGTATTTGTTTTGCGTTTTCCTATCCAGGTACAAATTATATTCTACTCTGTATTTTTCCAGCTGTCTGGCCTCTTCCAGGTTCATACTACTTTTATGTTTCTGTTCCATTTTATGTATCTTTCTGGTTAGTTCCTCCAGCTCCTTTTTATTTTCTTTCTTTTTCCTGATTCCTTGGGCTATTAAAACTCCTCTTACCACTGCTTTATGGGCGTCCCATCTTACTTGTTCTGATGTTTCCCCCGGTCTATTTTCTTCGAAATATCCCACCAGTTTTTTTTCTATTTCTTCCGATATCTGGTTGTCATCTAGTAGTGACTCGTTTAATCTCCAGATTCTTTCCTTTTGACCTCCAGATATCGGACGAAACCTCATAACTACTGGAGCGTGATCTGAGATTGTTATAGCTTTTATTTTCACTTCTTGTACGTGGTCCAAATAATACTGGTCTACCATCAAGATATCCAGCCTTGAGTACACTGCGTGGGTCTTAGAAAAATAACTGTAGTCTCTTTTTCCCTCGTTGAGTATTCTCCAGGTATCCACCCAGTGCACTCGTTTCAGATATTCTTTCATCCGCTTCCATATCTTGAATGGTAGTCCCGTTCTCTGGGATGTGGTGTCGAGGTCGGGGTCCATAATTATATTATAGTCCCCTCCCAGAATCACACAACCCTCCTTAAACCCATCTAACTTTTTCCAGGTTTTTAATAAAAATTCTGCCGTGCCCACGTTTGGTGCATATATAGATGCCAACGTGTAAATTGATCCCAGAAGAGTCCCTTTTATAAATATAAACCTTCCTTCCGGGTCCGCCTGCACCTCGGTTATCCTCATGGGGCAGGTTTTCCCGAGGGCTATGGATACCCCTCTGGCTCTCGCTATTGGGGATACAGCATGGAACCATTGATTATATATGAATACCGGTAGTTTGGGGATCGGTCCTGGCCCGAAGTGTGTCTCCTGAAGGAAGATTATATCCACTTCTTGGTGACTCACCTCGTGCCACAGGCGGTCCCTTTTTTTGGAAGAGTTCAGCCCTCTCACATTATATGTCATTATTTTCACCATCTTATCCATCCTCTGGTTTTTCTTTGAAATACGTTTTCCTATTTATCTTTTTTCCTTTGGGGTTTTTTTCTTTTCTTTCTGAGAGTTTCTGTCCCACAGCCTGTCTTCCTATTCCCTTTCGGCCCATTTTCCCTATCCCGGGCCCACTAATAGAGGGGGTCCCCTGCTCGGGCAACCCTTGCCCTTCCCTCCCCCTCCCTTTTATCCGCATACTGCGGATTACAAGTCCGGCCACCGGACCGTCCTAATTGTATTGAAAATACTAAAGTTTAACCCACCCTTATCCTAGAGCCCCCCTCCCCACCCGGACCTTTTGCTTTTATTCGTCTTCTTATAATACGCCTTTTCACCCTTTATTATTCCCTTTCGCCTTCCCTCCCCTCACCCCATCCTTACCCCCCTCTAACGCCTTTATTACCTTACCCCTTAAACGGGGATACCAGCAGTGAGAAGAGATTATTATTGCCTTGTATAGACCCCTAACAGCAAAAACCATCATTAATTTCTTGTATAGTCCTTGCGAAGAGATTAAAAAAAAAAAAAAAAAAAAAAACAAGGGGGTCAAGGGTTGAGAGGAGGGGGGGGGGGGCCCGAATAGCTCCTATTACCCCATCCCCTCCTTATTTCTTTGTCACAGTAGACCATTGCGTGGGGGGTTGTTTTGTGTTCATCTTAGTGTCTACTCTCCAGTCCTCAAAATCTGTTTGAGGTAATTCCAATGTTTCACAAAACTTTGTTAAGTCGTCTTTGGTACGTAACACCGCAGTTTTACCGTCTTTTGTTGCTATTAGTGAGAAAGGGTATCCCCATTGATATCTTATTTCCTTTTTTCTCATTGCGTCCAACAGGGGGCGTACCATCCTACGCTGCATTAATGTCCTTCGTGTGATATCGGGATATAGTGAAATCTCCGCCCCTTCAAAATTAATTATTGCTAATTCTCGCGCTGCTTTCATGATCTTCTCTTTTTCAGTGTAGTTATGTATTTTACAGATTATATCCCTTGGCCTTTCTTTATTCTGTCTTGTCTGGGTAGCCCGGTAAGTTATGCGGTGTACTCTGTCTATCTCGATATACTCCTTCCCGTTGAGCCCCACTATTTGTTGAAAGATCCTCTGTACTATTTCGGGTAAGTCCTTATTACTATGGGCCTCAGGTAGGTCTTTTATCCTGATGTTCTGGCGGCGGTCTCTGTTCTCTAAGTCATCTAACTGGTCTCTATAAGAGTTCATTGTGTCTTCTTGTTTCTTAATAAGCCCTTGTACTTCTCCTACTGTAAGTTTTATCTCATCCTGTTCCGCTTCCAAGTTTTCCACTCGGTAGCCCACCGCCCCGTGTGTGTATGTGTATGTATATATGTGTATGTATGTGTGTATGTGTATGTATGTGTATATATATATATATATATATATGTATGTGTATATATATGTATATATGTACTCATCAAGATATTTATCTTATTTTTATTTCTTATTTTATTTATTTTTTTTTTATTTTCACAACAAATTCAAGAAATACACATTTGAGTAAGAAAGCACAAGGATGGAGCCCTTACACAGAGGGTGGGAGGAGGGGAAGGTTGAGGGGGATGATGGGAGACTTAGAATCGGTAGGGGAAGACTGCAGGACACACACACTTTCATAAGGAATAATTTTAGACACCTTTATTCGGCAGAGGGGATGACACTAAGGACACGTAGGAAAAAACCAACTCCCAACACTTAGGGGAGAGGTATTACAACACCTGAATTAAAGAACTTGAACTTTTTCAGTCCTTTTTTTTTTTTTTTTTTTTTTTTCTCCTCTCTCTCTGCCAGCACATCCCTCCGGGGACGGGGGCCGCCGGAAGGGCCAATCTCCAGACCACGGGGGTAATAAATGATGGGACAGACTAATGAAATGTAATCAGCAAAATGTAAATGGTATAAATAAAATTATTAATAAAGACTTAATTATAAAAAAAAAATAAGCTTTTAGTTGAGTTCTTGAAATAAGTCTTACTTGGAAGGTGGTTTATGGACACTGGATTCTAACAGGACCTAAAGAATATAGCACCCAAAACCTGACCTTAAAAACCGGACACCGCACAAAGCTGGATGTATGGCAACCCTAGATGTGGCCAGAGCATAAGAAAACTATGTACAAATAGTCACCTCTGTCTCCCTGATGCCAAACATTTCAGGCTCTACCAGTGCTCCAGGTCGTCTGACCAGGCCAGGACACAGTGGGTTGCACAGGCCAACAAAGGCCACCTGCTGGGCACCAGGGCCTTACATAACTTTTCCAGAGCCTCTCCAATCCTATGGAATGCCTTACCCCAATCTGTCCGCCTATCTCCTACTTTATTAGCTTTTAGACGATCCCTGAAAACCCTTCTCTTCAGAGAAGCCTATCCAGCCCCCACCTAACAACTGTATTTTCACTTTCTCCATCAGCTCATCCCCCACAGTATTACCTTTTGTTCCATTTGACCCTCCCTTCTAGATTGTAAGCTTCAACGAGCAGGGCCCTCTGATCCCTCCTGTATTGATTTGTATTGTATGTGTACTGCCCTCATGTTGTAAAGCGCTGCGCAAACTGTTGGCGCTATATAAATCCTGTATAATAATAATAATAACCCATGGTGCTCTGTGAATTCTTTCTTAGATATCAGATGTTTCTTTGTAAAACAAAGATTGTGTTAAAACAAATATAAAACCGTTTAAGAACCTGTTTAAAGCTGATGTCCATGTTTCATATCACTATAAATAGTTTGTTTGAACCAAGCTGGTTTAAATTAACTTTTTTGATTCGCTAAGTGCTGCAGTGTCTCTAAGCATGAATGTACGGTATGCAGCTTCATCTACATACAGTACACAGTGCTGGGTTACGGCTGTGAGACAGGGACTTGGCTGAGCGGCACTCTTTTTTTATATTCTATAATTGAAGGCAAAGCTTCCTCTGATTGACTGAGTCTGAGAACATGACGTCATCAGCCCGCCCCTCCCACTCAGAGGAAGCTTTGTTTTCATTCACAGAATGCAAAGCTGCCTATGAATGGCCGATTGGACAATTCGATCGTGTGTGGGCTCCAGTGGACTTTTTCTTCCCAAAAGTCCGGCGGACCTAGAAATAAGTCTGGCTTCAAAATTGTCCGCCGGACTCGAGTCTGGTCAAAAAATCCGGTCGTCTGTTTGCTAGTCCGACGGACTAAAACCGACGCTAGGGCAGCTATTGGCTACTGGCTATGAACTTCCTTATTCTACGTCATCATGTTCGAATCCGGCGGACGTTTGGAGTGATCGTGTGTGGCCAAGTCCGTTCATTTGAAAGTCCGATCGTGTGTACGCGGCAATAGAAAACATGCTTTATTGTTTCAGTGATGTAAAATGAAATTGACTTAAATGTATTATAGTTTCCGTTTATGGCTAATTATAAACGAAACCCCAGCCTAACTCCTAATCTTAACCTCAAGCAAACTTCTTAACCCCAACACAGCTCTTTGCCCTAGACCAGACTTTCTCAACTTTTTGAACACAGAGGAATCCTTGAAATAAATTTCCAGTCTCTGGGAACCCCTACTAATAACTACTATATCTACAACTCTACATTGGTGTGATGGACAGTGAGAAGAACACTCCTTACACTTGTGGCCATTGGGATGAATTCCCCCCCTTACAGATAGCTAAAAAGATCAATGGTGTCAGTGGGAACTTATCTGAGAGGCAGAAATCGTTGATTGCTCAAGGAACCTCTAGCAACCTCTGGAGGAACATTGGTTGAAAAACCCTGCCCTAGACCTTAAATGAACACTTAACTCTAGTCCCAAACCTCCAGCTTGCTCCAAAAAAGTAACTTGCAAGTAGACCTTTAAACCAACTTCCAGAAACTTTTAAAGGAGACAGATGTTCTGTAGACATGTGCGATTAGTTTTGTAACATTCGTACGAATTTCTGGAAATTCGTACATCCGTACGAATCCGAAATACTAATTTTTATGCATACGAATTCCGTACGAAATACGAAAATTCGTTTACGAATTTCAGATCCAAATTCATAACGAAAATTCGTAATTGTTACGAAAAGTTAACGAACCTAAAAGTTAAAAACCCAGTAAGTCAGCACAGCACAGGGATGGTGGGGAGCCCCTCATAATGATAAATTCATCATAACAAAAATTCATAATTGTTATGAAAAGTTAACAAACCTAAAAGTTAAAACCCCAGGAAGTCAGCACAGCACAGGGATGGTGGGAGCCCCTCATAATGATAAATTCATCATAACGAACTTTGGTTATTTTTACGAAAAGTTAACAAAACTAAAGGATAAAAACCCAGGAAGTCAGCACAGCACAGGGATGGTGGGGTAAATTCATCATAACGAACTTTCGTTATTTTAACAAAAATTTTACGAATCTAACGAAAATTCATCTTTCGTACGAATCCGAATTGAATTTCGTACACGAATTACGAAATACAATTTTTTTTTTTCGTACGAAACGGAACAAAACAAAACAAATTTTTTGGCGGCGCCCATGTCTAATGTTCTGTCAACACTTCCCTATTTGTGGATATTTCCTCCCCCTTCTTGTTAGGTCTCCATGACAGGAAGTGAACAAACTCTCCCTCGCAAGATAAACACACAAAAAAAAAAACCATAGGGATTTTAAAGCTGAACACCAGGGCAATGAAAAAAACTGTCCTTGAAGTAGGGCTGCAACTTTGTCTAGGGTACCATCAAAAAGTACTTTTACCTACCTTAAAGTGCTTGTAAAGTCACCAGAGAAATCCTGTAATCCTCTCTGTTACAGGATAATATAACGTGCAGTGTGTGTGTTTGTTTAAAATTATTGCGCAAAATACCAAAATACTAGTTACAGCACCGCTGAGCGCTCACGTGACCTGCCGGAGTTCTCCTTCCCCGCTCCGAGCACTACAGCGGGAAGGGCCAAGATTTTCCTCTGACGTCAGCTGGGAGGAGATGAGGAGAGGGGTGGGAGGTCATGTGAGCATCCAGCGGCACTGTAATAAGGTATTTTGTGCAATAATTTTAAACAAACACACACACTGCACATTATATTATACTGTAGCAGAGCAGGTTACAGGATTTTTTCTGGTGACTTTACAACCACACTGAGTCTAGGAGTTGGGCTGTGGTTTAGATTTAGGGGGAGAGGTTACATTGGGTTAAGTTTACGAGTTGGGCTTTAACAGAGCGGATTACAGTATTTCTCACTAATACTGTTACAGAGCTGACAGCCAGAGAGGGAAGGGGAGAGGGGGAGAGAGGAGAGCAGCGGGCTGTCGTGACACGTAGTGTCAGGGCTCCACTTGCGACGTACGGTCGAATCGGCGCGCGCGCATGCGCACACGCGCCGCTGATTCGTCCGGGCGTCGAAACGAGGGTACGCGCCGTCGTACTCCTCAGGCGCGCGCGCGTGCGCAGCGAGCGCGGGCACGTGCGTCGCGGGCGCACACGTGACGCGTTAGCGCTGTTTGGCGCCAGTTGGCCTTTAAAAGAATGACAGCTGCACATGTCAAGTGCTGTTCGTCTGCAGTTTGCCCCTTGTTTAACCTGCCTCTGTTGTGTACTCCTGTTTACCTGATCCGGCTTCCACTTGACTCTGCTGCCTTCTCCACTCCTGATTCCGGCCTGTTGACTCTGCTTTGGACTGATACCTGAACGCTGATCTCCTGCCTGTCTGACCTCTCCGTTGCCTGTGCCCACTTACCTGCCTGCCAAAGTGTATCCAGACCCGGCCTGCCTGACGACCCCTCTGCCTGCTCCCTGCATGCTGCATACTTCCAGAGTTGCTGACGCCATCTCGGGGTCACCCTACATCCGGACCCTGCTCCGCTACCTGCCAGTCTCTGCTGCTTCAACATCCAGGAGATCGCTACTGATCAGCTACGTCTCCCACAGCATCCATTCCAGGCACTCCTACCCCGCTGTGCTCACGGGACCACTGTCTCCACTCCAGTGGGCCCTGAACCAGAGCCGTAAGAGAGGCCCTCTCCCAGCGAAGTCAGGCTCACCACTCAGGTACCTAACAGTACGAACAGCCATGACTGAGCCTGCGGGAGAAGCCTCTGCCATGAAGGAGTTCTGCTCACACCTGGCAGCCCTCACTCAGGCGGTGCAATCCCTGCAAGAAGGGTATACCAGACTGGAAGGTCGAGTGCAGCAACTTGCTGACCCCAATGTTGCGGCTCCTTCATCTCCGCAACCTTCTGCAACACCTGCTACTCCTCCTGCGGTGGTGATGCTGCCTCCTGAACCCAGAGTACCTGTTCCTGATCGCTTCTCCGGAGATCGTTCCAAATTCCGTGTCTTCCGCAACGCCTGCCAGTTATACTTTGCTCTTCAACCCAGAACCTTCTCCCTAGAGGCCACCAAAGTGGGGTTCGTAATCTCCCTGCTGCAGGGCGAACCTCAGATTTGGGCTCATCGCCTGCTGGAGGGAAATAGCATGCTGACGCAGTCCCTCTCGTCTTTCCTGGAAGCCATGGCGCAACTTTACGAGGACCCCCAGCTAACCACCACAGCCGAGTCTGCTCTATCTGCGCTCCAGCAAGGCCGCAGAACGGCCGAGGACTATGTGACAGACTTTAGACGATGGAGCGCAGACACCCAGTGGAATGACTCGGCTTTAAGGCATCAGTTCCGCATGGGCCTCTCCGAAGGCCTAAAGGATGAACTTGCCCGAGTGGGCACCCCAGACACTTTGGAGGGCCTGATAACTTTGAGCATACAAATTGACCGTCGGCTCCGGGAACGCAGAGTCGAGAGATCCGCTCAAGTCCACCGTCCGGCTTGGATGACCGCAAGGGCTCCATTACCGGCTGGCCGTTACATGCCCGCTCAGCCAATGGCCCCTGCCCATCCTCTTCCCGATGCCGGCGAGCCGATGCAGCTTGGTCTCATGCGACCCACTCTGTCTCTGGAGGAACGTGCCCGACGCCGTCAACTAAATTTGTGCCTGTACTGTGGTGGGCCCGGACACTTTGTGAACAGTTGCCCGAGCAAGCTGCGTAAGTGCCTTTCGTCTGTGTCAATCAACTCTGCTCACTTACCAGTCCATGCCACCCACATCTCTCTACCCCTGTCTTTTCAGTTCCTGGGAAGGACGATTCGCACCAACGCCATCCTTGATTCAGGAGCCTGCAGCTGTTTCATCGATACCACCTTTGCCAGCCGGCACGACATTCCTCTTCAGAGGAAGGCCCGCGGACTATCCGTCTTCCTGGCTGACGGTTCCCGCATTAAATCGGGCCAAGTTGTCCAGGAGACCCAACCTCTGTTCACTATCTCTTCTCTCCACCACCAGGAACTGTTAACCTTGGACGTAATCTCGTCCCCCCTGTTCCCAGTGATCCTGGGCATCCCCTGGTTGCAGGCACACGATCCGACCATCTGCTGGTCCACAGGGGAGGTCAAGTTCCAGTCCCCCTACTGCCTGGAACATTGCTTACACGAAGCTCCGGTACAACCCGCTACGCTTCTTTGTCTGGACTCTGATACTGACCTGATCCAAGCGGTACCGGAACCATACCATGAATTCTTAGACGTCTTTAGTAAACGGGGAGCGGACACCCTACCCCCACACCGCACCTATGATTGTCCCATAGAACTTTTGCCGGGGGCCGAGATTCCGTTCGGGCGTATCTTCCCCCTTTCCGAGAAGGAACAAGAGGCCCTGAAGGCCTACATTTCGGAGAACCTAAAGAAGGGGTTTATACGTCACTCCACCTCACCCGCAGGGGCCGGCATATTCTTTGTAACCAAGAAAGACCAGTCACTCCGACCCTGTGTGGACTACCGGGAGCTAAATAAAGTTACAATTAAAAATCGCTATCCCTTACCCTTAATACCGGAACTGTTTCAAAAACTAAGAGCGGCCACCATATTCTCCAAACTGGACTTAAGAGGGGCCTATAACCTGGTTCGCATCCGATCAGGTGATGAATGGAAGACTGCATTTCGTACCCGTTTTGGGCATTACGAATACTTAGTTATGCCCTTCGGCCTTTGTAATGCCCCGGCTACTTTCCAGCACCTCATAAATGAGGTCTTCAGGGACTTCCTGGACATTTTTGTCATTGTATACTTGGATGACATCCTAATCTTCTCCAGAACGCTTGAGCAGCATCGGGGGCATGTGGGCCGAGTCTTACTCCGTCTTCGTCAGCACGGATTGTACGCGAAAGCAGAGAAGTGCACCTTCGAGCAGCAGAGCATCCAATTCTTGGGTCTTCAGATCTCCCCAGCAGGCATCGAGATGGACCCGCAGAAGGTAACGGCTGTGCTGGACTGGCCGCCACCCTCTGACAAGAAGGGTGTGCAGCGTTTTGTCGGATTTGCTAATTTTTACAGAAAGTTCATCAAGGGGTTCTCGGCCATCATCTCACCAATCACACAGCTAACAAGGCAGAATGTACGGTTTCATTGGGGTCCAGAGGCCCAGGAGGCGTTTGTGAAACTCAAGGAGCGATTCACATCCGCTCCCATCCTCAGTCACCCTGACCCATCTCTCCCATACATCCTGGAAGTGGATGCCTCTGAGGTAGCAGTGGGGGCCGTGGTCTCCCAACGCCAGGGCAATAAGGACCTAATGCACCCTGTGGGCTTCTTTTCCCGGAAACTTTCACCCGCAGAAAGGAACTACGATGTCGGTGACCGAGAACTGCTAGCCATAAAATCAGCGCTGGAGGAATGGAGGTACTTGCTGGAGGGGGCAGTCCACCCTGTACTAATTTACACGGACCACAAGAATCTTGAGTACTTAAGGACGGCAAAACGTCTAAAACCACGACAAGCCCGCTGGGCCCTCTTCTTTTCACGTTTCAGCTTCCACATTACCTACCGGCCTGGATCTAAAAATGTAAAGCCAGATGCGCTTTCACGCATGTTCGACTGCCCTAAAGACTCCACACCTCCTGATACCATCCTCCCTGCAAGCAACTTCCTTCTACTACAGCCGGATTTACTGTCCCAGATCAGGGAGGCCTCCCTGAACCCGCTCCTTCCCCCAGGACTTTCACTAAATCGTAGAGAGGGGCTTCTCTGGAAGGACAGCCAGGTGTTTGTTCCCGAACCCATCCGGGTTAAAGTATTGGCCCTCCTCCACGATCACCCACTAGCAGGACACTTTGGGGCCCGAAAGACTCTTGACTTGGTGCAGCGCACCTTCTGGTGGCCTGGTCTGAAGGAATTCTGCTCCAAGTATGTCAGTTCATGCCCAGTGTGCTCCCGAAGCAAGACTACTAGGGGCCGGGCCTGGGGCCTACTCAAGCCTCTACCTGCACCTGATCGACCCTGGCGTATGATAACGATGGACTTTATAGTCGAGCTGCCCCCCTCTGAAGATCACACGGCCATCTTTGTAGTCGTTGACCGACTCTCAAAGATGGCCCACTTCCTACCCCTAAGGGGAACCCCATCTGCAGCAGAGACGGCCCGTGTTTTTATCCGAGAGATCGTTAGGTTACACGGGGTACCCAAGAATATAGTCTCGGACAGGGGAGTCCAGTTCACCTCGCGGTTTTGGAGGGCACTGTGTGATAGTCTAAAGATTGAGCTGGCCCTATCCTCAGCTTACCACCCTCAAACTAATGGGCAGACTGAGCGCACAAACCAGACCCTCGAACAATATATTAGGTGTTTCACTTCATTTGTGCAAGATGATTGGGTTTCTCTGCTGCCCTTAGCAGAATTCGCGTACAACAACGCCAGCCACTCGACCACGGGACAGTCCCCGTTTTTCGCCAATTATGGGTTCCATTTAACATTTCTACCAGATTTTCTTACAGAGTCCTCAGTTCCAGCGGTCCAGGACGCAGTGACCTTCCTAAGCCGCAACAACCAAATCCTCCAGGAAGCCATAACCAAGGCCCAGGCGGACAGTAAGAAAGCCTTTGACCAAAAGAGGAGGGGAGAGTTGAATCTGCAAATCGGGGATCAGGTATGGCTTTCCTCTTCTAATTTAAAGTTAACCTGTCCCTCTAAGAAGTTGGCACCCAAGTTCCTGGGCCCTTTTCCTGTAAAGAGGAGGATTAATGAGGTGTCCTATGAACTGTCCCTGCCAGACACCATGAAGATACATCCTGTGTTTCATGTCTCTCTATTGAAACCCTCGGTACCCGATCCCTTCCCCAATAGGGAGTCCGGGCCTCCTGAACCTGTCCTAGTGGATGGAAACGAGGAGTACGAGGTAGAAGTTGTTCTAGACTCTAGAAGGCGACAAGGGCAAAGACAGTTTCTAATCAAATGGAAGGGCTTCGGCCCAGAAAGCAATTCTTGGGAACCTGAGGACAATATACATGCTGGAAGACTAATTCGTGCTTTTTTCATTTCACACCCTGAGAAGGATGACCAACTGGGCACCCGGAGGTTGCCCCTTGTGGGGGGGCAATGTCAGGGCTCCACTTGCGACGTACGGTCGAATCGGCGCGCGCGCATGCGCACACGCGCCGCTGATTCGTCCGGGCGTCGAAACGAGGGTACGCGCCGTCGTACTCCTCAGGCGCGCGCGCGTGCGCAGCGAGCGCGGGCACGTGCGTCGCGGGCGCACACGTGACGCGTTAGCGCTGTTTGGCGCCAGTTGGCCTTTAAAAGAATGACAGCTGCACATGTCAAGTGCTGTTCGTCTGCAGTTTGCCCCTTGTTTAACCTGCCTCTGTTGTGTACTCCTGTTTACCTGATCCGGCTTCCACTTGACTCTGCTGCCTTCTCCACTCCTGATTCCGGCCTGTTGACTCTGCTTTGGACTGATACCTGAACGCTGATCTCCTGCCTGTCTGACCTCTCCGTTGCCTGTGCCCACTTACCTGCCTGCCAAAGTGTATCCAGACCCGGCCTGCCTGACGACCCCTCTGCCTGCTCCCTGCATGCTGCATACTTCCAGAGTTGCTGACGCCATCTCGGGGTCACCCTACATCCGGACCCTGCTCCGCTACCTGCCAGTCTCTGCTGCTTCAACATCCAGGAGATCGCTACTGATCAGCTACGTCTCCCACAGCATCCATTCCAGGCACTCCTACCCCGCTGTGCTCACGGGACCACTGTCTCCACTCCAGTGGGCCCTGAACCAGAGCCGTAAGAGAGGCCCTCTCCCAGCGAAGTCAGGCTCACCACTCAGGTACCTAACACGTAGCCTGACCGCGGTAATCAGGATCAGCAGCCATGATTGCCGTGGTCAGCCAAGACGGGGGACAATGCTTCAAACCACTTTAACCCAATGTAATCTCTGAGCCTAACTCTTAACCTAATGAAACCACTGGCCCTCAAACCCAAAACACAGCTCAACTCCTAAACGTAACCCAATATAACCTCTGGCCCTAAACCTAAACCACAGCCCAATTCCTAAACTTAACCCAATAAAACCTCTTACCTTAAACTTAAACCCCAGCCCAACGCCTAAACCTAACCCAATGTACTCTTTGGCCCTAAACTTAAACCACAGCCTAATTCTTAACTCAATGTAACCACAGCCGAATGCCTAAACTTAACCCAATATAACCTCTGGTCCTCAACCCTAAACCATCTGAGCACCACAAAGCAAAAATGGTATTTCATTCATTTTTAATATTCAAAGCAAACTCCCCCATCCATGTCTTCATGCTTTATTTTGCAGAGAAATAGCTTTGAAAAACACACGCCTAGCAATTCTGTCCAGTCCATGGCCATCTTGAGAAAGGGCAGATGATTCATGTAGCATTGACATCCCGGAATCCATCTGCCCTTAGTTCATGCATACAAGCAGGAGGGCATGCTTATCTGAGAAAACCCCTCCTCCCCTCCAGAAGACTACTGGGATGTATGACATCATTTGCCTAGGCAAGAAACAGGAAGTAACTGAAAAAAAATGTAAAAAAAGTAGTTCAAAACAAGTATGGAGCATAAGGATTGAAAATAGCCAATATTGATTGAGAGAGTGAAGTTCAACTTTAATGAATCTGGGTCTCAAAGCTAAACCACAGCCCGATTCCTAAACATAATTCAATGTAATCTCTGACCCTAAACCTGAAACACAGCCCACCTTCTAAACTTAATTCAATGTACCGGTAATCTCTGGCCCTTAACCTAAAGCACAACCCAACTCTTAACCTTAATCCAAGTAACCTTTGACCCAAAACCTAAACCATTTTCCAACCTCTAAACTCTACACAATGTAACCTCTCCCCCTAAACCTAAACCACAGCCCAATTCATGAACTTAACTTAATGCAATCTCTAGCCCTGAACCTAAACCACAGTCAAATTCTAAACTTAACCCAATGTAAACTCTGGCTCTCAAGCCTAAACCAAAGCCCAATTCCTAAACTTATTTCAATGTAATCTCTGGCCCTAAACCTAAATCACAGCCCAATTCCTAAACTTAACTCAATGTAACCTTATGCCCCCCCCCCCCCCAAACCTAAACCACAGCCCAATTCCTAAACTTATACCCCAAATCTAAACCACAGCTCAACGTCTAAACTTAACCCAATGTAACCTCTGAACCTAAACCTAAAGCACAGCCCAACTCCTAAACTTATCCCAATGTAACCTCTCCCCCGAAACCTAATCTACAGCCCAATTCAAAATTGTAACTTAATGCGAACTCTGACCCTAAACCTACACTGCACCTTCATTTTTAATTCTTAACTTAACCCAATGTAATCTCTGGCCCTGAACCTAAACCACAGCCCAACTCCTAAACTTAACCCAATGTAACCTCTGACCCTAAAACTGGACTCTAAAAATTAACCCTAAGCTTCAAAGCCAGCCGTAAACTTTTTCTTGACTTTACAGTCACAAAGAATGTTTCTTCTAGTACCAATAATACTGTGGCTGCAAATGTCCTGTTCCAAAAATGACGTACCCTAATATATCAACTGAGGTAACTGTGCCCACCTGATCTGGGAATGTACCGTGCTATTAGTGTTGCTTGAACATGCCCTTGTTGGATTGGGTGGCAATTCAGCCTAACAGCCCAAAAAATCTGCAAAAACACTGAACCAAATCCAAATATGAGGGCGTCCCCATTAGTGAGGGAGCCGGCATCTGCAATTGTCTGTGGCGGGAAGACGCCATGTTCCCCCGACCTGAGCGGAACATTTCTGGTATATTGTGTCCCTGAGTCCCGGGTGGTTCCCTGGGGGATCGGGAACGGGAGGCGGAAGAGTTCCGTGATGCAGTCCCAATCTAATCGGCTAGTATTGGGGTGTTATTACCTCCGTTAGGCTGGTAGCAGGTCGTGAGGTAGCAGGAGCCTCAGAGCTAAGCGGCCATCTCCATGCCAGGTCAGGACACGCCCCCTCAACCCCTAAACTTTACCCAATATAACCTCTGGCCCTAAACCTAAACCACAGCCCAATTCCTAAACTTAACCCAATATAGCCTGTTACCTTGAACTTAAACCCCAGCCGAATGCCTAAACTTAACCCAATATAACCTCTGGCCCTCAACCCTAAACCACAGCCCAATTCCTAAACTTAAGCCAATGTAACCTTAAACTTAAACCCCAGCCCAATGCCTAAACTTAACCCAATGTGCTCTTTGGCCCTAAACTTAAACCACAGCCTAATTCTTAACTCAATGTAACCTCTGACCCTAAACCTAAACCACAGCCCAACTCCTAAACTTAACTCAACGTAACCTCTGGCCCTAGAACCTAAAATATATCTCAACTCCTAAACTAAACACAATATAACCTCTGTCCCTCAAATATAAACCACAGTTAACCACCTAAACTTAAAGCAGAAATACACTGCATCTGAGCACCACAAAGCAAAAATGCTATTTTATTAATTTTTAATATTCCATGCTTTATTTTGCAGAGAAATAACTTTGAAAAATAACTTTGAAAAACACCCACCTAGCATTTCTGTCCATGGCCATCTTGAGAAAGGGCAGATGATTCATGTAGCCTTTGACTGAAAACCTAAACCATTTCCCAACAGTCTAATTCTAAACTTAACCCGATATAACCACTGTCCCTCAAATCCACCTAAACTTAACCAATGTAACCTCTGGCTCTCAAACCTAAACCAAAGCCCAATTCCTAAACTTAATTCAATGTAATCTCTGGCCCTAAACCTAAATCACAGCCCAATTCCTAAACTTAACTCAATGTAACCTTATGCCCCCCCCCAACCTAAACCACAGCCCAATTCCTAAACTTATATCAATGTAACCTTTTGACCCCAAACCTAAACCCCAGCTCAACGTCTAAACTTAACCAAATGTAACCTCTGAACCTAAACCTAAAGCACAGCCCAACTCCTAAACTTATCCCAATGTAACCTCTCCCCCGAAACCTAATCTACAGCCCAATTCAAAAACTTAACTTAATGCGAACTCTGACCCTAAACCTACACTGCAACCTAATTCTTAATTCCTAACTTAACCCAATGTAATCTCTGGCCCTGAACCTAAACCACAGCCCAACTCCTAAACTTAACCCAATGTAACCTCTGACCCTAAAACTGGACTTTAAAAATTAACCCTAAGCTTCAAAGCCAGCCGTAAACCTTTTATTGACTATACAGTCACAAAGAATGTTTCTTCTAGTACCAATAATACTGTGGCTGCAAATGTCCTGTTCTAAAAAATGGCGTGCCCTAATATATCATCAGGTAACTGTGCCCACCTGATCTGGGAATATACCATGCTATTAGTGTTGCTTGAACATGCCCTTGTCCCTTGTTGGATTGGGTGGCAATTCAGCCTAACAGCCCAAAAAATCTGCAAAAACACTGAACCAAATCCAAATACCATTGAAGTCAATGGTGATAGAATTTGGGTGGGCTGTACACACTGTACTCCCACAACTAAATGACAGATTCCTTGAGGTAGTAGCTTTAATTTACCGCCAGGAATCCTGAATGAAGTAATTGACCAAATTTGGGAATGCGAATTACAACCAGGAATCTGACATTTAGTGGTGGAAGTGTGTGATCGACGGGCAACGGGGTCATTGTCATTGACATGGGTTGCCTCACTGGAAACTGTAATTTGCTATGAATTTATTGGGGCATTTACTGGGGGCATTAATATACTTTATTTAAAAACCCAGTATGTGTTTGTCTTTTATTAAAGGATTTTAATTTAGTGTTGGTGTGGGTATGGGGCACTAATGTACCCCTGTACTTTTTACCCTGGGAGGAGGTAAATATCTGGATATTACAAAAGGGGCTTCCAGATTCCACCATAATCCCTTCCCATTTACTATTACCCCCTTTTTTCTTTTGAGGCACACAGAGGTGGCGTACAGGCCCTTGTCCCTCAACGTTAGGACAAGGGTACTTTGCAAGGTGGGGAACCCCTATTTTTAACTACTACATTCCCCTAACAGCAGTGTGTGGGGCTTTCTATGGAGTAGTAACAGTATCTTTTTAATTTATCCGTCTCTCTATTGTTTCACACTTGGTCTTCCAATCCGAAAAAACTAAAAGGGATACAAATATTGGGAGGGTTGGAAACCCTCCACATTGGACCATTTGGTCCACCACTAATAAGAATGAAATTCCTTGTGGAAATGTTACCTGAGATAAAGACTGCAAGTCAACATCTCCTCCCCGGTGGTGAACCTCACGAGTGATAAATTATGGAATTACCTCTCCATCTAGGCTTGAGAAAGAATGGGGAGTTTCTGCACACAGAAGTCTCCCCGAGGGTATCTTTATCAAACACGGAGAGCTGGAACAACTTTAAATAACACATTGAATGGATTGTGAAGTCACTGTAAATTTTTCAGCAAGGTGATATATTATTGATGCAGCATTTTATGTATATTTCATTCTATTTTCATTACTCGCAATTACTGTTGAGGAGCGGAGCTTAGCGTATGCTGTGCTGGGTGTTCTTTGACACTCCGGAGTTCATGCAGAGTTCAGTTCGGAATCTGTTGTTCTGGAGAGTTAGTCACAAAGGAGCAGTTGATTTCCAAACACGGTACAGTTTGTTTTTAAAGTGGAGCTCTTGCCAGATGGCCAAGTGCACGGGTGAAATAAAGAATACTTAAGAAAAATATCAGAAATTCTTGACTTCTACAAACTTTATTGGTAGATGTAAGTCCAATCTATTCAAAGGTCCCTTTTATGCGGCGTACACACGAAGGGACAATCCCGCGGGATTATCCTCTGGACTCAAGTCCAGCGGACAATCCCCTCGTGTGTGGGCGCCGGCGGACTTTTTGGCGCCAAAGTCCGGCGGACCAAAGTTTTAAGTTTGGTTTTAAAATTATCCGCTGGACTTGGCAGTCCGGCGGACAATCCCGCCGTTAGTAGGCTAGTCCGCCGGACTTTTGAAAATGAACGGACTTGCCGCTCATCGGCAAGTCCGTTCAGTTAGCACAAGACTTCAGGTTACGTAGCTAGCGTAGGCAGTAAATGCCGCCGCGCTAGCTCCGTAACCTGGCATGGATTTAAAGGGACTCCCCACGCCGAAAAACGGCGTGGGGGTTCCCCCCAAATCCATGTCAGACCCTCATCCGAGCACGCAGCCTGGCCGGCCAGGAAAGGGGTGGGGACGAACGAGCGCCCCCCCCTTCCTGAGCCGTACCAGGCCGCGTGCCCTCAACATGGGGGGTGCCCTGGGGAAAGGGGGGCCGTGCGGCCCCCCCACCCCAAAGCACCTTGTCCCCATGTTGATGAGGACAAGGGCCTCTTCCCGACAACCCTGGCCGTTGGTTGTCGGGGTCTGCGGGCGGGGGCTTATCGGAATCTGGGAGCCCCCTTTAATAAGGGGGCCCCCAGATACCGGCCCCCCACCCTATGTGAATGAGTATGGGGTACGATGTATCCCTACCCATTCACCTAAGGTGTAAAATGTAAAGTACAAAAACACACACACTTTTGAAAAAATATTTTATTGCACTGCTCCGGGGGTCTTCTTCCGTCTTGGGGGTCTTCTCGCCGGACTCCTCCGCCATTTACGTGGCTCTTTTACCGAGCGGAGAAGTCCGGCTACCTTCTTCGTCGTCGCCGCCGTCGTCTGGGGGTCTCGATCCGCCTTCGGGGGTCTTCCGGGGTCTCTTCTGTTCTTGCGGCGGTCGTCGTTTTCCGCGCCGCCGGCGCCTCTTCTTCTTATTCTTCTTCTTGTTCTTCTTCCGATGTTGACCCGTCACTGTCTCTGCCCGGAATGCCAGAGCCGCGCTGTGCTGGGACTTATATAGGGACATGGGGACAGGGTCACATGCTCATGTCCCATGGTGACCCCGCCCCCTTGTGATGTCACAGTCCCAGCATCCTCCGGATGAGGGTCTGACATGGATTTGGGGGGAACCCCCACGCCGTTTTTTTCGGCGTGGGGAGTCCCTTTAAATCCATGCCAGGTGACGGAGCTAGCGCGGCGGCATTTACTGCCTACGCTAGTTACGTAACCTGAAGTTACGTTCTAAATGAACGGACTGCTCCGTGTGTGGGCAAGTCCGTTCATTTTCAAAAGTCCCGCGGACTTTGGCCAGCGGATAGTCCGCCGGAGAAGTCCGGGCGTGTGTGGGCAAGTCCACACGCTCGGAAAGTCCGGCGAAGCCAGCTGCAAAGTCCAGAGGATTGTCCGCTGGACTAGGTCCGCCGGCAAAAGTCCGCACGTGTGTACGCGGCATTAGTGATCCTTCCATGAAGGTCCTTGTTCAGGCACTCAGGGTAAAAATGCTTTGTCCTTGTCTCCAAGTTGTGTTATAGACATGTGCACAATAGAAAAATTTGTATACTTTAGTTTCGTTTCTGTTCGTTTCCGTTGATTCGTAACGATTCGTAATTTCGTAAGTCGTCGGTGTTCGTATTCGGACTCGTTCGTATTTTCGTAAGTCATCGGTGTTCGTATTCGGACTCGTTCGTATTTTCGTAAGAGTTATTTTTTAGTTGATTCGTTTTTCTGTTAGTCTAATTTTCATTTATTCGAAATTCGTATTTTCGTATTTTCGTTATATTTTGTATTCGGACGCATTCGTATATTCGTAGATTTATTTACATTCGTACTTTCGTAAGATTGATTTATTCGTACTTTCGTAACATTGTTTTCCTAGATTCGTAATCGGAGCATAATTCAAAATTGTATGTAATGTGTATGCTATTACATTTTAAGAGACACGGAAAATTACGAATCAACAAAAAAAAAAAAAAAAAGTTACGAATGTACGAATTTTTTCATTCAATCCATTTGAAGCACGTTAAGCAGCGCCATTGTAAGAGACACGGAAAATTACGAATCAACAACAAAAAAAAAAAGTTACGAATGTACAAATTTTTTCGTTCAATCCATTCGAAGCACGTTAAGCCGCGCCATTGTAAGAGACATGAAAAATTACGAATCAACAAACAAGAGAAAAAAGTTACGAATGTACGAATTTTTTCGTTCATTTTGATTTTCGTTATTTTTGAATCTTTGTTCGGTATTTTCGTTGTTTCTGTTTTCATTTTTCGGATTTTCATTCATTCGTAGTTTCGTTGTTTCTAATTTAATTATTTCGTATTTTCATTGTTTTTCATATTCGTTCGTTTCGATAATTCGTTATTCGTTAGAATTTTTACTAAATCATTCGTTCATTCGTACGATAACGAATGAACGAATATAACGAATTTGAACGGAAAACGAATTCGTAACTAAACGAATTGCACATGTCTATTGTGTTACTAATTAGTTACTGTGCCCCCCGTACACTACAGAAACCACAGTGTCCCCAATTACTTCAGTGGTCTTGTGTCTCCAATGACTCTGTGTCCCCTGTACACTCCAGTAACCTTAGTATCTCCAGTGACCCCAGTGCTCTTGGGCCTCCAGTGACTCTGTGCCCCCCCGTACACTACAGCAACCACAGTGTCTCCAATGACTTCAGTGGTCTTGTGTCTTCAATGACTCTGTGTCCCCTTGTACACTCCAGTAACCTTAGTATCTCCAGTGACCACAGTGCTCTTGGGCCTCCAGTGAATCTGTGTCCCCTGTATACTCCAGTAACTTCATTGTCTCCGGTGACCCCAGTGCTCTTGGGCCTCCATTGACTCTGTGTCCCCTGTACACTCCAGTAACATCATTGTTTCCAGTGACCCCAGTGCTCTTAGGCCTCCAGTGAATCTGTGTCCCCTGTATACTCCAGTAACCTCATTGTCTCCAGTGACCCCAGTGCTCTTGGGCCTCCAGTGACTCTGTGTCCCCTGTACACTCCAGTAACATCATTGTCTCCAGTGACCCCCGTGCTCTTGGGCCTCCAGTGAATCTGTGTCCCCTGTATACTCCAGTAACTTCATTGTCTCCGGTGACCCCAGTGCTCTTGGGCCTCCATTGACTCTGTGTCCCCTGTACACTCCAGTAACATCATTGTTTCCAGTGACCCCAGTGCTCTTGGGCCTCCAGTGAATCTGTGTCCCCTGTATACTCCAGTAACCTCATTGTCTCCAGTGACCCCCGTGCTCTTGGGCCTCCAGTGAATCTGTGTCCCCTGTATACTCCAGTAACCTTATTGTCTCCAGTGACCCCAGTGCTCTTGGGCCTCCAGTGACTCTGTGTCCCCTGTACACTCCAGTAACATCATTGAGTCATTTGAGGCACAGGAACTCCAGTGACCCCAGTGCTCTTGGGCCTCCAGTGAATCTGTGTCCCCTGTATACTCCAGTAACATCATTGTCTCCAGTAACCACAGTGCTCTTGGGCCTCCAGTGACTCTGTCCCCCCTGTACACTACAGCAACCACAGTGTCTTCAATGACTTCAGCGTTCCTGTGTCTTCAATGACTCTGTGCTCTCCAGTGACCTTAAGGACTCATGCACACTGGACGTTTTTGGACATTTTTACAGCTGCTGTTTTTGGCTTCAGAGTTTTTTTTTCTACAGTCAATAAACACTCCAGCGTGTTATCCTACGTGTCCACGCACACATAGGCTGTTATAAACTGTTTTTGGCTGTAAAAAAAACACCAAAACCAGTGGGTTCTGGGAGGAGTTTTTCAGCTGTAATAAAATGCCATTAAACGCAGATAAACGTTCAAAAACTGGACTCACCAGCATTTTTTTAATGTTTTTTTATCCATTTGATTTTAAAAAAAGAACGCTAAAAAACGTATTGCAAAAACTGTGAAAAACTTTAAAAAAATCTCTGCAAAGCTACTGCCGTTTTTATAACGTTATTATAACGTCCAGTGTGCATTATGTCTACCACTCCTGGGCCTCCTAAAAAGCTTTGGCCATATTTCTCTTTTAAGCATCAGTTTTGTTTGCTTTTTTGGTTGGCCACTGTAGCACGTCTCCATTATGACACATGCATGTGTCCCAGCAATCATGCAGTTGCTTATTGATGTCACTTTCTTGTAGAACATAACTTGTTTGCATAGACAAATTTTTTGTAGGGATGAGCTTAAAGTATAGCTAAATATGAACCTTTTTTTATTAGTTTTGGATAAAGTGGAGAGGGATTAGAATGCTTGTCAGTTTTTATGGCTGTCTGTGCCCCCTGTTAGGGAGATTTCCCCTCTCTATTTGTCCTGTTTACCATTATCATGACATGTGAAGGACCTAACCCACAGTCGCTTAATCCACCCGTTAAACATAATATCCAACCCTCCAAATCCCCTCACAAATGACATGACAAGATCTTGGAGTAAATAACCTTGACTGCCTTTTATTAACAATTACTTTCAATTAAACAAATAACATTTTAAATAACTCTTAACCCAACTTTTATTTCCTATTGGGGTCTTCGAGGGTAACACAAACCACTGGTCACTGCGACAAACTTCTTTTAACTTTAGGCCTCCAGTCGCAAGCCCCCAGACCCAGAGACGGTACTCAATTTCGCAGTGACCTACCTTTTCCCCCTTCCAGGTTAACCCCTCGTTAACCGGAAGGTACCTGATAACCCCATCCACAGATGGGTACCAACCATGTTAACCCCATACTACAAGATGGGTACCAACCATGTTAACCCCATACTACAAGATGGGTACCAACCATGTTAACCCCATACCACCTATGGGTACCAACCATGTTAACCCCATACCACCTATGGGTACCAACCATGTTAACCCCATACTACAAGATGGGTACCAACCATGTTAACCCCATACCACCTATGGATACCAACCATGTTAACCCCATACCACAGATGGGTACAAACCATGTTAACCCCATACCACAGATAGGTACCAACCATGTTAACCGCATACCACAGATGGGTACCAACCATGTTAACCCCATACCACAGATGGGTAACAACCATGTTATATATGCATATAACATCCATATTATCCTCCTCCAAAGACTCAACCACTGCCAGGGGCTGTCCTTACCACCACTATTATAATTAACCATACTCGGGAGGGTGGGTGGGAATCTTCTCCACTGTCGCTCACTACTGATGTCACTCCCCCTCCTTCCTCCTAGCTTCCTAACCCAAGCACCTACCCTGCTCCAGCCACTCCCCTTTTCTTAAAGGGGACAATTTTTTCTTTTCCAATAGCATGACTGTGCTGTCCACACCTGTCATGCTGTCCCTGCGCTAATCCTCTTCTCTCCTTCTGCTCCGGGACTCTCTTTGAAGTCCCTGGAAAAGTAATAGAGGGGAAATCTTCCAATGGGGACACTAATTCTAGTGACTTGGGGGTCCCCAAGGCATTCCCTTAATTTGCAGATACTGTATTTCCTCCCACTTCCTGTTTGGCTATGGGACAGGAAGTGAAGAGAGATCTCTGCAATGGGACACAGATGGCGAGAAAAAAAGGCTGACACCAGCTATAATCCTCCCTTACTCTATCCAAAATGCAAAAAAACATTAAGGTCCGGTCTGAATATCATGCACAATTGTGCTATTACATATGCTATTACACATGCTCCAATCTGTCAATGTTTTTTAAGGATGCAAATGGGTGCAGGCACTGCTGAGTCCTTAAAGAGGAGCTCTGGGCTGCCCAAGGTCAGTTTACCACAGTCTAAACCAGATCCTCCCTCCCCCCATAAAAGGTGCCAAATGTGGCAGCGGAGGGGGAGAGAAGGCAGATATGCAGAGCTTCCCCTTTTGGGTGTAGCTCTGCTTCAACAACCAATGACAGACCGGCCCCATTCACTTATATGTAATCCCTAGTCTTGTAAGCAAAGGGGCAGGGATAGTTTAAAAAAAAAGGCAGGAAGTTCCCTATAATTGACACCAGGCCCTTTAGGCCTGGTCAGAATTTCAAGAAGGACCCAATCAAAAAATAACAAAAAACTGTGAGGCCCCCCTCCAAAATTCTATTCCAGACCCTTCGTGTCTGGTACGACTTTTAAGGGAGACACCATGAAAAAAAAACAAAAAAAAAAAGCTTGAAGTCCCCTAAAAAACATACCAGACCCTTAATCCAAGCATGCAGCCTAGCCAGTAAGGGAAAGGGGCTAAAAGTCTCCTTTCTCCTGAACCATACCAAGCCACATACCTTCAACATGGAGGGTTCCTTGCAAGGAAGGATCTCCCTGGCAAAGCACCTTGTCCCAATGTTGATTAGACCATGGGCCTCAACTCTGGCCTGGGGGTTTGTAGAGAGAAATTCCATCCCGATGGCCGCACTCCAACAATAATTAATTTATTGGTTAAAAACCATACAGCAAGAGATGGAATCAACAGCTAACATGTTTCACGCCGTGACTACTGGTGCTTACTCATAGCTTACTCTATAGGGAAAAGACAAAGATTTATATACACATGCCAATACAAATACAAAAGTATATATATCTTTGTCTTTTGCCTATAGAGTAAGCTATGAGTAAGCACCAGTAGTCACGGCATGAAACATGTTAGCTGTTGATTCCATCTCTTGCTGTATGGTTTTTAACCAATAAAGAAATTTTTGTTGGAGTGCGGCCATCCGCATTGAATTTCTCTCTACATGCTACTTTACATACTGAGCCAGCACCCGTATCTGAGGAGGAGGAGGTTTTTGTGGCCCAGACAACTGGAGCTGGTTCCTTTTTTTCTGTTTGTCTATTTATCTGGCCTGGTGGTTGTGGGGGTCTGTAGGCAGGGAGCTTATCGGAATCTGGAGCTCCCTTTAATAATAAGACCGGGTTCACATATGTGCGTAATTGAAATTAGAGGAAAGTATGGGATTTAAAGACTTAAAAAATGTATTATGCCGAGTACACACGTTCAGACCTAGTCCGGCGGGACTTCCCCACACACGCCTGGACTTCCGAACATGTGACTTGCCCACACACGCCCGGACTTCTCCGGCGGACAATTCGCTGGAAAAAGTCCGCCGGACTTTTGAAAATGAACGGACTTGCCCACACAAGGAGCAGTCCGTTCATTTAGAACGTAACTGCAGGTAGACGGAGCTAGCAAAGGCAGTGAATGCCGCCGCGGTAGCCCCGTCACCTGGCATGGATTTAAAGGGACTCCCCACGCCGAAAAAATGGCGTGGGGGTCCCCCCCAAATCCATCTCAGACCCTTATCCGAGCACGCAGCCCAGCAGGCCAGGAAAGGGGTGGGGACGAGCAAGCGCCCCCCCTCCTGAGCCATACCAGGCCGCATGCCCTCAACATGGGGGGTGCCCTGGGGAAAGGGGGGCCGTGCGGCCCCCCCACCCCAAAGCACCTTGTCCCCATGTTGATGAGGACAAGGGCCTCTTCCCGACAACCCTGGCCGTTGGTTGTCGGGGTCTGCGGGCGGGGGGCTTATCGGCCCTCAGATCCCGGCCCCCCACCCTATGTGAATGAGTATGGGGTACGATGTACCCCTACCCATTCACCTAAGGTGTAAAATGTAAAGTAAAAAAACACACAATTTTGAAAAAATATTTTATTGCACTGCTCCGGGGGTCTTCTTCCGTCTTGGGGGTCTTCTCGCCGGACTCCTCCGCCATTTACCTAGCTCTTTTACCGAGCAGAGGAGGCCGGCTACCTTCTTCGTCGTCGACGCCGTCGTCTGGGGGTCTCGATCCGCCTTCGGGGGTCTTCCGGGGTCTCTTCTGTTCTTGCGGCGGTCGTCGTTTTCCGCGCCGCCGGCACCGCCTTCTTCTTCTTCCGATGTTGACCCGTCGCTCTCTCTGGCCGGAATGCCAGAGCCGCGCTGTGCTGGGACTTATATAGGGACAAGGGGACAGGGTCACATGCTCATGTCACATGGTGACCCCGCCCCCTTGTGATGTCACAGTCCCGGAGGATGCTGGGACTGTGACATCACAGGGGGGCGAGGTCACCATGTGACATGAGCATGTGACCCTGTCCCCTTGTCCCTATATAAGTCCCAGCACAGCGCGGCTCTGGCATTCCGGCCAGAGAGAGCGACGGGTCAACATCGGAAGAAGAAGAAGAAGAAGAAGAAGAAGAAGAAGGCGGCGCCGGCGGCGCGGAAAACGACGACCGCAGCAAGAACAGAAGAGACCCCGGAAGACCCCCGAAGGCGGATCGAAACCCCCAGACGACGGCGTCGACGACGAAGAAGGTAGCCGGCCTCCTCCGCTCGGTAAAAGAGCTAGGTAAATGGCGGAGGAGTCCGGCGAGAAGACCCCCCAAGACGGAAGAAGACCCCCGGAGCAGTGCAATAAAATATTTTTTCTAAATTGTGTGTTTTTTTACTTTACATTTTACACCTTAGGTGAATGGGTAGGGGTACATCGTACCCCATACTCATTCACATAGGGTGGGGGGCCGGGATCTGAGGGCCCCCTTATAAAAGGGGGCTCCCAGATTCCGATAAGCCCCCCGCCCGCAGACCCCGACAACCAACGGCCAGGGTTGTCGGGAAGAGGCCCTTGTCCTCATCAACATGGGGACAAGGTGCTTTGGGGTGGGGGGGGCCGCACGGCCCCCCTTTCCCCAGGGCACCCCCCATGTTGAGGGCACGCGGCCTGGTATGGCTCAGGAGGGGGGGCGCTCGCTCGTTTTTTCGGCGTGGGGAGTCCCTTTAAATCCATGCCAGGTGACGGGGCTAGCGCGGCGGCATTCACTGCCTTCGCTAGTTCCGTCTACCTGAGCGGCAAGTCCGTTCATTTCAAAAGTCCGGTGGACTAGCATACTAACGGCGGGATTGTCCGCCGGACTGCCAAGTCCAGCGGACAATTTTAAAACAAAACTTAAAACCTAGTTCGCCGGACTTTTGGCGCCAAAAAGTCCGCCGGCGCCCACACACGAGGGGATTGTCCGGTGGACTTGAGTCCAGCGGACAATCCCGCGGGATAGTCCCTTCGTGTGTACGCGGCATTAGTCCGCATAAAAATATAGTAGTACAGTAGAAAACATAGAAATATAAAAATACAAATTGGACTTAGATATACAAGTACACCCCTCACATTTTTGTAACTATTTTATTCCATCTTTTCATGTGACAACACTGAAGAAATTACACTTTTCTCCAAGGTAAAGTAGTGAGTGTACAGCTTGTATAACAGTGTAAATTTGCTGTCCACTCAAAATAACTCAACACACAGCCATTAATGTCTAAACCGCTGGCAACAAAAGTGAGTACACCCCTAAGTGAAAATGTCCAAATCGGGCCCAAAGTGACAATATTTTGTGTGGCCACGATTATTTTCCAGCACTGCCTTAACCCTCTTGGGCATGGAGTTCACCAGAGCTTCACAGGCTGCCACTGGAGTCCTCTTCCACTCCTCCATGAAGACATCACAGAGCTGGTGGATGTTAGAGACCTTGCGCTCCTCCACCTTCCATTTGAGGATTCCTCACAGATGCTCAATAGGGTTTAGGTCTACAGACATGCTTGCCCAGTCCATCACCTTTACCCTTTACCCTTACTCCCCTTTAGCAAGGCAGTGGTCATCTTGGAGGTGTGTTTGGAGTCGTTATCATGTTGGAATACTGCCCTGCGGCCCAGTCTCTGAAGGGAAGGGATCATGCTCTGCTTAAGTATGTTACAGTACATGTTGGCATTCATGGTTCCCTCAATGATCTGTAGCTCTCCAGTGCCGGCAGCACTATTGCAGCCCCAGACCATGACACTCCCACCACAATGCTTGACTGCAGGCAAGACACACTTGTCTTTGTCCTCCTCACCTGGTTGCCGCCACACACGCTTGTCACCATCTGAACCAAATATGTTTAGTTTATCTTGGTCTCATCAGACCACAAGACATGGTTCCAGTAATCCATGTCCTTAGTCTGCTTGTCTTCAGCAAACGGTTTTCAGACTTTGTTGTGCATCATCTTTAGAAGAGGCTTCCTTCTGGGACTTCTGGGTTATGCAGACCAATTTTATGCAGTGTGCGGCGTATGGTCTGAGCACTCATAGGCTGTCTCCCCCACCATTTCAACCTCTGCAGCAATGCTGGCAGCACTCATACATCTATTTCCCAAAGACAACCTCTGGATATGACGCTGAGAACGTCCACTCAACTCCTTTGGTCGACCATGGCGAGGCCTGTTCTGAGTGAATGAATGAATGAATGAATGATTTGTATAGCGCTGCAACTGCGAACTGAATCGCCTCGAGGCGCTTGATCTGACCTGCGTTGATTCCTTCTTAGAAGAGGTAGGTCTTGAGTTTTTTCCTGAAGGCCCGATGGTCTTTTTCCAAGCGGATGTTCGTAGGTAGAGCGTTCCATAGCCGTGGTCCTTGGACTGCAAATCTTCGTTCTCCCCTTGACTTGTACCGGGATTTGGGGGATTTGAGTGGAACCTGTCCTGTTAAACCGCTGTATGGTCTTGGCCACCGTGCTGCAGCTCAGTTTTAGGGTCTTCTTATAGCCTGGGTCATCTTTATGTAGAGCAACAATTATTTTTTTTTAGATCCTCAGAGAGTTCTTTGCCATGAGGTGCCATGTTGAACTTCCACTGACCAGTATTAGAGAGTGAGAGCGATAACACAAAATTGAACACACCTGCTCCCCATTCACACCTGAGACCTTGTAACACTAACGAGTCACATGACACCGGGGAGGGAAAATGGCTAATTGGGCCCAATTTGGACAGTTTCACTTAGGGGTGTACTCACTTTTGTTTCCAGCGGTTTAGACATTAATGGCTGTGTGTTGAGTTATTTTGAGGGTTCAACAAATTTACACTGTTATACAAGCTGTACACTCACTACTTTACATTGTAGCAAAGTGTCATTTCTTCAGTGTTGTCACATAAAACGATAGAATAAAATACTTACAAAAATGTGAGGGGTGTACTCAAGGGTATGCCCCCAAGAGGAGAGCATATTGTATAAAAAACTAAGCACACCAAGATGCTATAATATTATGTATTCTCAATTATTAGGGTATCACTTGATGGAATCCGCTGTACATGTTTTGCAACTTTCGTTGCTTCTTCAGGTGCTTTAAAGGATCTATTACAGATGAAAACATACATATTATTGTCAAAATATATAACACAACATTACACTAAATATATATCATCTTCCAAGCACAGGCACTCACTTGTTGGGTCTGGTTCAGGTGCCAATTCAGGCAAAAGCTTCAGACCCGATTCGCACCTGAAGCGGTGAACAGAAACGCACTAGACCCCGTGCTGTATACCGCGGCCACACATGTGAACCTGGCCTAAGGGTGTCCTTAAATACCAGTCTCCCCCTTGTGGATGAATAGGGGTACATGGTACCCCTACTCATTCCCAAAATAAAAACAGTAAAATAACACAAAAATATAGTTTAAACTTTTATTGGAATTATCTCATCATTTGCTGGCTTCTTTAAATAATAAAACAATAAATAAATACATAGACCCTAGTCAAATGGATTTATTATTATTATAATTTTTAGATATGTGCACAATAGAAAAATTTGTTTATTTTCGTTTTGTTTCTGTTCGTTTTCGTTGATTCGTAACGATTCGTAATTTCGTAAGTCATCGGTGTTCGTATTCGTAATGATTCGTAAATTCGTAAGTCGTCGCTGTTCGTATTCGTAACAAAACGTATTTTCGTAAGAGTTATTTTTTCGTTGATTCGTTTCTCCGTTAGTTTAATTTTCGTTTATTTGAAATTCGGACGCATTCGTATTTTCGTAGATTTAGTTACATTCGTACTTTCGTAAGATTGATTTATTCGTACTTTCGTAACATTGTTTTCGTAGATTCGTAATCGGAGCATAATTCATAATTTTATGTAATGTGTATGCTATTATTACATTGTAAGAGTT
Organism: Lithobates sylvaticus; assembly: GCA_028564925.1. Taxonomy (NCBI): domain Eukaryota; kingdom Metazoa; phylum Chordata; class Amphibia; order Anura; family Ranidae; genus Lithobates; species Lithobates sylvaticus. The sequence goes on from CM053028.1 coordinate 538,707,653, forward strand.
ACTGAAAATTACGAATCGAAAAAAAAAAGTTACGAATGTACGAATTTTTTCGTTCAATCCATTCGAAGCACGTTAAGCAGCGCCATTGTAAGAGACACGGAAAATTACGAATAGCAAAAAAAAAGTTACGAATGTACGAATTTTTTCATTCAATCCATTCGAAGCACGTTAAGCAGCGCCATTGTAAGTGACACGGAAAATTACGAATCGAAAAAAAAAAAGTTACGAATGTACGAATTTTTTCGTTCAATCCATTCAAAGCACGTTAAGCAGCGCCATTGTAAGTGACACGGAAAATTACCAATTCAACAAAAAAAAAAGTTACGAATGTACGAATTTTTTCGTTCATTTTGATTTTCGTTGTTCCTGTTTTCGTTTTTAGGATTTTCTTCTTTCGTAGTTTCGTTTTTTCTAATTTGGTTATTTCGGATTTTCGTTGTTTTTCATATTCGTTCGATTCGATAATTTGTTATTCGCTAAAATTTTTAGCGAATCATTCGTTCATTCGTACGATAACGAATGAACAAATTTTAACGGAAAACGAAAAAAAACGAAAAGAATTGCACATGTCTAATAATTTTTTTTGCATTGGTTTCCAGGGCAGTGCCCACCACACATGCTATATTTTTGACAACCACTTGCTTATTAGCCCATTTTTAATTTGACAGATTCAGCTCCCATTGATTTCAAATGGGGTATGGGTCCCACATCCGAACTTTGAAGCTCGCCTTATCTCTGCTTGAACTGAACCCGGGGCAGTTCGACTCATCACTAGTCTTCTGTAAGGCACTGACAGGTCCTTAGTAATTAGTGATAATAACATAATCCTGTGTTGTGCTTTTATCTGTCAAGCTGAGTGACAGATCAGTTGGCAGTACTCTTTATCTTTCACCGAGAAGCTCATTGTGCTGTGATATCAGGATATAGGAACCCGCTGATTTCATCCTACTACAGCCTAGATTTGTGGAAAGTCACCCATAGTTCTACAAGAGCGCCTAAATGTGCATACGCAACACAACAGCCCCCTAGGCACAAGGATTGGTCATTGGGTGCACAGATGTAAGCAGTTGGCCTGTTTTTTTTTTTAAGGACGGGTTAGAGGCGATATATGACACTAGCAGAAGCATTCAGTTCACATCTCTGTATTTAATACACACAGTGCCTAATGCCTCTCTGTTAGACGAATGCCGCGTACACACGAGTGGATTTTCCGTCGGAAAAATCTTGTATGGTTTTTCCGACGGAATTCCACTCAAACTTGGCTTGCATACACACAGTCACACAAAAGTTCTCTGAACTTTTGACCGTCAAGAAAGCGGTGACGTACAACACTACGACAAGCCGAGAAAATTAAGTTCAATGATTCCGAGCATGCGTAGGAATTTTGCGTGTCGGAATTGGTACAGACTATCGGAATTTCTGATCGGAACTTTTTCCGACCGACTCTCAATCCGATGGAGCCTACACACGGTCGCATTTTCCGACCAAAAGCTCTCATCGGACTTTTGCTGGCGGAATTTCCGCTCGTGTGGGGCATTACAGTAGTGCCAAATGCCTTTCTTGTACATGCAGTGGCTTACATCTCATTACTACACCAAGTGCCTAATGCTTCTCTATTATATGCAGTGCCCCATACCTCTCTATTATATGCAGTGTCGCAAACCTCTCTATTATATGCAGTGCCCCATACCTCTCTATTATATGCAGTGTCGCAAACCTCTCTATTATATGCAGTGCCCCATACCTCTCTATTATATGCAGTGTCGCAAACCTCTCTATTATATGCAGTGCCCCATACCTCTCTATTATATGCAGTGTCGCAAACCTCTCTATTATATGCAGTGCCTCATACCTCTCCATTAAATGCAGTGCTTCATACCTCTCCATTATATGCAGTGCCCCATACCTCTCCATTATATGCAGTGCCCCATACCTCTCCATTATATGCAGTGCCCCATACCTCTCCGTTATATACAGTGCCCCATACCTTTCCATTATATGCAGTGCCCCATACCTCTCTATTATATGCAGTGCCCCATACCTCTCCATTAAATGCAGGGCTTCATACCTCTCCATTATATGCAGTACCCCATACCTCTCTATTATATGCAGTGCCCCATACCTCTCCATTAAATGCAGTGCTTCATACCTCTCCATTATATGCAGTGCCCCATACCTCTCTATTATATGCAGTGCCCCATACCTCTCCATTAAATCCAGTGCTTCATACCTCTCCATTATATGCAGTGCCCCATACCTCTCCGTTATATACAGTGCCCCATACCTCTCCATTATATGCAGTGCCCCATACCTCTCCATTAAATGCAGTGCCCCATACCTCTCTATTATATGCAGTGCCCCATACCTCTCCGTTATATACAGTGCCCGATACCTCTCCATTATATGCAGTGCCCCATACCTCTCCATTAAATGCAGTGCTTCATACCTCTCCATTATATGCAGTGCCCCATACCTCTCTATTATATGCAGTGCCCCATACCTCTCCATTAAATGCAGTGCTTCATACCTTTCCATAATATGCACTGCCCCATACCTCTCCATTATGTGCAGTGCCCCATACCTCTCTATTATATGATATTATATTGGGCACAGAAGACAACCGATTCACAAGAGGCGTAAAAGTGGCCATCTACATCAAAACAGAGCAACCATCACTGAACAGGGGTAGGGGCCTTTGACACCATGGGGTTTATTTGCTAATGCCCCGTACACACGATCGGAAATTCCGCCAGCAAAAGTCTGATGTGAGCTTTTGGTCGGAAATAAGTGCCTCCCAACAAAAAGGTTTTCATTTCTCAATCTAGTATAGTTTGGTAATACTTTCCTCCTCGTCACCGGTCTGTGACCATAAATAAGTTGTGTATAACGTTGAAATGGAAGAATGCAAACTATGTACTTTGTAGGCATATATATTATAAGGGTGGACTTTGTCCTTGAAAAACGCCCTAATGGCTGCCTCAAATTGGTGACTGGTGTGAGTTGGTGTTCTCACTGAGTAATGGAAACCCATGTCCAGATGGTGGAACCCAACAAGAGATGACCTTTGCCAGACAGCAGACTCGGCAGCAGTTGTTGTGTTGACCTGTTAGATGAGGAGCCTATGCAGATCACATGACCTCCAAGACACTCAACTGTTGACTCGTCCATTGTTGGTGTTAGTGTCTGTCAAGGACTGTCTGAAAGTTCCTCATAATTTTCTATATTTTTTTTTTGCTTCAATTACAGCTGTTGGAAAAAAAAAGTGAATTATTCAAAGAAAACGTAAAAATAAATAAACAATTGATATATATATATATATTATACAGTGCCTTGAAAAATGATTCATACCCCTTGGAATTTTCCACATTTTGTCATGTTACAACCAAAAACGTAAATTTATTTTATTGGGATTATATGTGATAGACCAACACAAAGTGGCACATAGTTGTGAAGTGGAAAGAAAATCATAATGGTTTTCCAATTTTTTTACAAATAAATATGTGAAAAGTGTGGCATGCATTTGTATTCAGCCCCCCCCCCCCCCTTTACTCTGATACCCCTAACTAAAATCTAGTGGAACCAATTGCCTTCAGAAGTCACCTTATTAGTAAATAGAATCCACCTGTGTGTAATTTAATATCAGTATAAATACAGCTGTTCTGTGAAATCTTCAGAGGTTTGTTAGAGAACCTTAGTAAACAAACAGCATTATGAAGGCCAAGGAACACACCAGACAGGTCAGGGATAAAGTTGTGGAGAAGTTTAAAGTAGGGTTAGGGTATAAAAAAATATCCCAAGCTTTGAAGATCTCACGGAGCATTGTTCAATCCATCATCCGAAAATGGAAAGAGTATGGCCCAACTGCAAACCTACCAAGACATGGCCGTCCACCTAAACTGACCGGCCGGGCAAGGAGAGCATTAATCAGAGAAGCAGCCAAGAGGTCCATGGTAACTCTGGAGGAGCTGCACAGATCCACAGCTCAGGTTGGAGAATCTGTCCACAGGACAACTATTAAGCCCCATACACACGCGCGGATTATCCGAGGACCAGGTCCGTCGGATCATGTCCGTCGTACTTTGTCCGATGTTGGTTTTGCGTACACACGGTCGGACAAAGTTGGCGGAAAATCCGATCATTCTGAACGTGGTGACGTTTGTTGCCTACGACGGGACTACGTAGAGGCTAGTAGCCAATAGCTTTGGTCTTGTAATGTGATCTGAGCATGCGTAGCACTTTGTCCGGTCGGACTACCATACACACGATCGGATTTGGTGTGATCGGACCGCGTTGTCGGAAAATCTATCCAGCAGGAGATAGGACTTTGTCCGTCGGACAATACGACGTACACTGTCCGATGGTGCATACACACGGTCTGATTTTTCAACAACATTGTCCGATCGGACAGAATCCATGCAAAAATCAGACCGTGTGTATGGGGCTTACGTCGTGCCCTCCACAAATCTGACCTTTATGGAAGAGTGACAAGAAGAAAGACATTGTTGAAAGAAAGCCATAAAAAGTCCCGTTTGCAGTTTGTGAGAAGCCATGTGGGGGACACAGCAAACGTGGAAGAAGGTGCTCTGGTCAGATGAGACCAAAATGGAACTTTTTGGCCTAAAGCAAAACGCTATGTGTGGAGGAATATTTATGCCCTGTACACGCGGTCGGACTTTCCGGCGGAAAATGTGCGATCGGAGCTTGTTGTCGGAAATTCTGACCAGGTGTAGGCTCCATTGGACAGTTTCCATCGGAATTTTCGTCACACAAAATTTGAGATCTGGTTCTCAAATTTTCCGACAACAAAATCCGTTCACGCAAATTTCGAATGTGTGTACACAATTCCGATGCACAAAGTTCCACGCATGCTCAGAATCAAGCAGAAGAGCAGCACTGGCTATTGAATTAATTTTTCTTGGCTCGTCGTACATGTTGTACGTCACCGCGTTCTTGACGTTCGGAATTTCCGACCAACTTTGTGTGACCGTGTGTATGCAAGACAAGTTTGAGCCAACATCCGTCGGAAAAAAAACATTGGATATAGTTGTCGGAATGTCCGATCGTGTGTACAGGGCATAACACTGCACATCACCCTGAACACACCATCTCCACTGTGAAACATGGTGGTGGTAGCATCATGTTGTGGGGATGCTTTTTTTCAGCAGGGACAGGGAAGCTGGTCAGAGTTGATGGGAAGATGGATGGAGCCAAATACAGGGCAATCTTAGAAGAAAACCTGTTAGAGTCTGCAAAAGATTTGAGACTGGGGTGGAGGTTCACCTTCCAGCAGGAAAACGACCCTAAACATACAGCCAGAGCTACAATGGAATGGTTTAGATCAAAGCACATTCATGTGTTAGAATGGCCCAGACAAAGTCCAGACCTAAATCCAATTGAGAATCTGTGGCAAGACTTGAAAATTGCTGTTCACGGACGCTTTCCATCCAATCTGACAGAACTTGAGCTATTTTACAAAGAAGAATGGGGAAAAACTCACTCTCTGGATGTGCAAAGCTGGTAGAGACATCCCCAAAAAGACTTGCAGCTGTAATTGCAGTGAAAGGAGGTTATACAAAGTATTGACTCCGGGGGGCGCCATACAAATGCCCCCCACACTTTTCACATATTTATTTGTAAGAAATTTGGAAAACCATTTATCATTTTCTTTCCACTTCACAATTATGTGCCACTTTGTGTTGGTCCATCACATAAAATCCCAATAAAATACATTTAAGTTTTTGGTTGTGACATGACAAAATGTGAAAAATTTCAAGGGGTATGAATACCTTTCAAGGCACTGTATATATTATAATATAAATATGTTACAAAATAGATATATTATAGTGAATATATTCTAAATAAGTAAAAATAAAAATATATTTTTTTAAACAATTTAAAAATGTAAATATTTTAAATAGATATATTAAAATAAATATATTACAAAAATAAATATATAATAAAAATGAATAATAAGATAAAATAATAATAAGAAGAAAAATAACTTAAAAAAAAATGTTTGTTTAGCCAATTTCTGTATCCAGGCCAAACACTTGCTTGGTCCATTTATTTAGTTGACAGGATATCAAAACAGTCTTTTTATGCAACAATGATGCAAAAACCCTTTGAGTACCAGTCTTGATAATTTGACTGACAATGACTCCATCATGTAACCCCAACAACCGCATGCAGCCACCCTTTCCAATGCATCTCAATGGTTTGCTGTGTGCAGCGCACGTGGGTCCTGGGATGTCATTACGTATGTGATGTAAGGTTCACTTTAAGACCCCTCCCTGTCCATTTTAATCTTTGTAGGTCCCAGCCATTTGTCTTGTTCATGTTACATTCTTGTTCGGGCACACTGGAGCTGTCTGGGTTATATAAACTGAATGACATATGCATGTAGCAGGTTGGATTTAGTAGATGTTCTCTTTGTTTCCACAATAAATAGAAGTGACATAACATCTTGTTATGGGAAATCAGGTTACCAGAGATGGACAGCAGTCAGTGTCATTAAGAAGCAGAAACGCATCGTACCCACATTACTGAAAGCTGAACTCCGGGATCAGCAAATATTGTGCAAATATCATGTGTTATCTTCCTTGAATATTGGTGTGCTAACATTAGCATATAAACGCTTGATATTACCTAACATTGGCATATAAGCACTTAATATTACCTAACATTGGCATATAAGCACTTAATATTACCTAACATTGGCATATAAGCACTTAATATTACCTAACATTGGCATATAAGCACTTAAAAAAGCCTAAAACCCTAAAGTGGAATTTCCGCTTATCGGATTCCTCCCCCCCCTCCGGTGCCACAATTGGCACCTTTCAGGGGGGAGGGGGGGGGTGCAGATACCTGTATAATACAGGTATCTGCACCCACTTCCGGGACTAGCTGACCCGCTCCTATCCGAAGATGCCCGCCCATATCCGAGGGTTCCCGTTGTATCTTGGGAAACACACAGTTCCCAGGACACAACGGGGACCAATAAAGACGCGCAGCGCGACTCGCGCATGCGCAGTAAGGAACCGGGCAGTGAAGCCGTTGCGTCTTCACAGAGGATGGCAGTGGGGTAGCCGAGAGACGAGCGATCGCTCGTCACATTCTGCCGACACCGCTGGAACCTGGAACAGGTAAGTGTCCATTTATAAAAAGTCAGCAGCTGCAGTATTTGTAGCTGCTGACTTTTAATATTTTTGGTGCGGGTGGACCACCTCTTTAATATTACCTAACATTGGCATATAAGCACTTAATATTACCTAACATTGGCATATAAGCACTTAATATTACCTAACATTGGCATATAAACACTTAAAGTGGTGTTTCCCCCCCAAAAAAAAAATATGATTAAAATTCCTAAAAAAAAAAAAAAAAAACATTTGGAAAAATAAATAAATTTAACTCACCTCTAAATGCCTGTTGCTAGGGGGTCCCTCGTAGTCTGCCTCCTTCAGTGCCCGGGCTAAGTGACATCACTTCCCCTCGGCGCAGTCAGTCATCTGGAACACGTGACAGGTCCCAGATGACTGCGCGGCCAATCGCCGAGCGTAGCGGGGAACGAGCGGGACTTCGTTCCCCCGTATCGCTGGACCCTGGGACAGGTAAGTGTTGGAGTATTAAAAGTCAGCAGCTGCAGTATTTGTAGCTGCTGACTTTTCATTTTTTTTTAAGGGGCACACCTCTTTAATATTACCTAACATTGGCATATAAACAGTTAATATTACCTAACATTGGCATATAAACAGTTAATATTACCTAACATTGGCATATAAACAGTTAATATTACCTAACATTGGCATATAAGCACTTAATATTGCCAATTCACTGTTAGTAAACCATCTAATAATTATTTTCCTTTATAAGTCTGCTTTGTGTATTTCTTCCAGGTCTGTGCAGTAATCCAGTGTGAGACTTTCCTGTAATAAAGACCACTCACTGCTGCTCTCTCTCCTTGTGCAGGGTGACTGGTCTTGTCTCCGCCTCCCTCCTGTCGTTTTCTGCAGGCAGCCTGAGTGGGGTGGAGCCTGCTGGGCCCCTCCTACAGCTCTGCGCTCTGCACAGCCTATGTACAGCACATTGATGATGTGGCTGCTACTTTTACAAGGTAACATCTGGGTTTGCAAAAAGCCTTTGGATACCAAACGCCTTTCGGGAAACAATGGAGACATGCAAAAAACACTGAATTGCATAAAAGTTTTTTAAAAAAAGGGGGAAAAAAAAAAAGGAAGCACTGCAATGTGTGCACACCGCACAGGTGATATGCGCACAACAACGTGAGCCTTAAATCTGTGACTGAAAGCAACTGTAATGTAACAAACAATCAGCTTCTTAGCCCCAGACATCAGCCGGCAGGAACTCTGTCTTCAGCTAGCGAGAGCTGACCCACTAAACTTTCACCCTCACGGCTCTCTGAGCGTCATGTGACCCACTGAACTCTGCCGTAACCCGTTGTGTGCCGGAATGGTAGTCATAAGCATGACCATAGCTCCCAACTGTCTTTCCTCTTTATTTGCCCTTCGATTTAGTCTGACAAATAGACCTCCATTAAAAACGTTCGATGTAATCCAAGGAATAGTATACAGCATTCATACTTTTGTATCCAGACTCTTAGGTATGGCATTTTGTTATATTGAAAAGCCAGTATAAGGGGAAAGTACTCACTATAGAGAGAGACGTGCCCAGGGCCGTCTTTAATATTCATTGGACCCTGGGCAAAACTTTTCTTGGGGCCCCCCATGCAGTTTTGCTCTCCACCTGCTCTGAGACATACAATAAATAGCAGCTAGACTCAAAATCTGTTTACTGATCAGGCAGCTATTGCAATTGGTTGCCAGAGGTTACAGTGTATCATTACCGCTCACTGACTGGTTGCTAGAGGTTACAGCACACATTACGGCTCACTGATTAGTTGCTAGAGGTTACAGCACATGATTTCTGCATGTTGATTGGTTGCTAGAGATTACTGTGGATATGATCTCAGGGGGTCATGATATATATATCAATGCCGCCGGCCGCCCCTATTTACATATGAATGCCGCCGCTATTTACATATGAATACCGATAATTTACATGTAAACACAGGGTCTGCAGGTGAGTCATCTTTACGCAACAATAGGGCAGAGCTTGGCAGCATTAGTAGCAGCACTTCAAACTGAGATATTGGGACACAGCACAGGACTAAAACCTCAAGGGACGAGTTTATTTAAACCAGGATAGTTGGCAAGTATGAGGCAGCTGCTTTGGCCCCACAACAATGACAGGGCCCAGGGCAGCTGCCCCTTTTGCCCTGCCTTAAAAACGGCCCTGGACGTGCCAGACTATATAGTACAACCGTATTTGCCAATTTATTCATCGGTGGGTAGACATCAACTTCATATTGTAAATGTATGAAGAAAGGGAATGTAAAAGGTGGTATACCCATCAATTATTGCCAACGAATCTACATACTATATATAATAATATATAATTTTCTTTATATATATATATATATATATATATATATGTATACACACAGTATCTCACAAAAGTGAGTACACCCCTCACATTTTTGTAATTATCTATTATATCCTTTCATGTGACAACACTGAAGAAATGACACTTTGCTACAATGTAAAGTAGTGAGTGTACAGCTTGTATAACAGTGTAAATTTGCTGTCCCCTCAAAATAACTCAACACACAGCCATTAATGTCTAAACCACTGGCAACAAAAGTGAAAATGTCCAAATTGGGCCCAATTAGCCATTTCCCCTCCCCGGTGTCATGTGACTCGTTATTATTACAAGCTCTCAGGTGTGAATGGGGAGCAGGTGTGTTAAATTTGGTGTTATCGCTCTCACTCTCTCATACTGGTCACTGGAAGTTGAACATGGCACCTCAGGGCAAAGAACTCTCTGAGGATCTGAAAAACATAATTGTTGCTCTACATAAAGATGGCCTAGGCTATAAGAAGATTGCCAAGACCCTGAAGCTGAGCTGCAGCACGGTGGCCAAGACCATACAGCAGTATAACAGGACAGGTTCCACTCAGAACAGGCCTCGCCATGGTCAACCAAAGAAGTTGAGTGCACGTGCTCAGCGTCATATCCAGAGGTTGTCTTTGGGAAATAGACGTATGAGTGCTGCCAGCATTGCTGCAGAGGTTGAAGGGGTGGGGGGGTCAGCCTGTCAGTGCTCAGACCATACGCCACACACTGCATCTAATTGGTCTGCATGACTGTCGTCCCAGAAGGAAGCCTCTTCTAAAGAGGATGCACAAGAAAGCCCGCAAACAGTTTGAAGACAAGCAGACTAAGGACATGGATTACTGGAACCATGTCCTGTGGTCTGATGAGACCAAGATAAACTTATTTGGTTCAGATGGTGTCAGGCGTGTGTGGCGGCAACCAGGTGAGGAGTACAAAGACAAGTGTGTCTTGCCTACAGTCAAGCATGGTGGTGGGAGTGTCATGGTCTGGGACTGCATGAGTGCTGCCGGCACTGGGGAGCTACAGATCATTGAGGAAACCATGAATGCCAACATGTACTGTGACATACTGAAGCAGAGCATGATCCCCTCCCTTCAGAGACTGGGCCGCAGGGCAGTATTCCAATATGATAACGACCCCAAACACACCTCCAAGATGACCACTGCCTTGCTAAAGAAGCTGAGGGTAAAGGTGATAAACTGGCCAAGCATGTCTCCAGACCTAAACCCTATTGAGCATCTGTGGGGAATCCTCAAACAGAAGGTGGAGGAGCGCAAGGTCTCCAACATCCACCAGCTCTGTGATGTCATCATGGAGGAGGGGAAGAGGACTCCAGTGGCAACCTCTGAAGCTCTGGTGAACTCCATGCCCAAGAGGGTAAAGGCAGTGCTGGAAAATAATGGTGGCCACACAAAATATTGACACTTTGGGCCCAATTTGGACATTTTCACTTAGGGGTGTACTCACTTTTGAATGCTTTAAGATAAAAAACCTTCTACCTTTAGAACCACTTTAATATTATATATATATATATATATATATATACACACTATATTACCAAGAGTATTGGGACACCTGCCTTTACACGCACATGAACTTTAATGGCATCACAATCTTAGTCCGGAGGGTTCAATATTGAGTTGGCCCACCCTTTGCAGCTATAACAGCTTCCACTCTTCTGGGAAGGCTGTCTAAAGGTTTAGGAGTGGGTCTATGGGAAAGTTTGACCATTCTTCCAGAAGCACATTTGTGAGGTCAGGCACTGATGTTGGACGAGAAGGCCTGTCTCACAGTCACTTCTCTTATTCATCCCAAAGGTGGTCTATTGGGTTGAGGGCAAGACTCTGTGCAGGCCAGTCAAGTTCCTCCACCCCAAACTCGCTCATCCATGTCTTTATGGCTATTGCTTTGTGCACTGGTCCAAATAATTTGGTTCAGGAGGGATTATGGTATGGGGTTGTTTTTCAGGAGTTCTCTACCCCGGGGTAATTAGTACTCACAGGGAAAAGATCTCTGCAGTCACCTCCATCATAGGTACACTTCTCCAGGGACCCTCCTGGGGTATAGCCTCACTCCATAGAACTCTTGGCCAGGCCTACATGGCTTCTCGGAAACCCGCCCTAGCCACCGCCTCCATAAGTGTCAGGAAGTCCACAGCCAGCTCTCCTGGGTGCAGTCTACGTCTCCCTGGCCTCCAGCTCTGTCCAGGGCCTCCACTTGCTGGCTACATCTGCCTAGATGTGGGGTAACATTAAAGGGGGTGCACCTACCCGCGCAACACACATGTTTGGCTCCCATGCACTAACCTCACTAGGGCTCCTCCTAACCTGGCTTATAACTAGGCACTAACTCACCCATAACATCACTACAGGAGGGCCCTAACTAAAAGGGGCCTAGCACCTGATGACACACTACCTCCTGTAACCAGACACTATTCAGGAACAGAGACACCTAGTGGCAGACTAGCTAGCTGCACTTGCCTACATGCATACTCCCTTGAGCCTAGTACACACGGACCAAATGCAGTGTTGGTCATCTTACTTTAAAAAAGTAATTAGTTAAGTTACAAATTACTTCTCCCAAAAAGTTGCGTTAGTAACTCAGTTACTACATTGGAAAAGTAATTAGTTACGCAGCAAAGTAACTGTGACTTTTTTTTTATATTCTATACGTGTAACTAAGGGGCGTGTCTAGTATTACTGTAACCAAGGGGCGCATTTATTATTGTTATATATCGTGTAACCAAGGGCTGCTCTATTATTACTCTAACCAAGGGGCAGATCTGTTATAGCGTGTAAGCAAGGGGCGGGTCTATTATTATTATATCGTGTAAGGGGCGGATGGCTACAGAAGAGGGCGAATGTTAAATTAATGGGCAGAGCTCGATATATAACAATAATAATAAATGCGCCCCTTGGTTACAGTAATACTAGACCCGCCCCTTAGTTACACGATAGACGCCCCTTGCAGAGTAGCACGAGCATCGGGAGCGCGCGGCATCGCCTCGTACAATTACATGTTAACTGCGCCTGCGCGGTGTAGAGTTCACTCAGAGCTGTTTAGGTTCGGCAATTTTCGTAAGCTCCGTAGTCCTTCGTACTGCGCAAGCGCTTCACCTGCGCAGTACAGGGGGTCCTTATCCGGCGGGGGAACTTTTTCGTCAGGACACCGGAATTACACTACTGCCATCTAGTGGCGGTAGATGTAATTGCGGTAACGCCGCCCAAGTAATGGGAACTGCGTTACCATGAGGGGAAAAGTAATCAGTAATGCCCCGTACACACGGTCGGATATCTGACTTTTTCCGATCGTGTGTAGAGAATTCCGACGCACAAAGTGCCACGCATGCTCAGAAGAAATTTGGAGACGAAAGCTATTGGCTACTGGCCTCTGCGTAGTCCCGTCGTACATTTTATACGTCACCTCGTTCGGAACGATCAGATTTTCCGACAACTTTGTCCGACCGTGTGTGGGCAACACCAGTTTCGGACAAAATCCGTCGGAAAAAAATCAGACGGATTTTGTGGTCGGAATGCCCGACCGTGTGTACGGGGCATTAGATTACTTGTTACCCTCTAAAGTAACTGCGTTAAGTAACTCTGTTTATTTTAACTCAGTTACTTACATCACTGACCAAATGTGGGGCGGCATCAGCTGGTTCAATAAATACAGGCTGACATTTGGCCTGCTTGTACTGCTGTTCAGTGGGGGCTGGTGCTCCAAATTTTTGGGGGGGCGCAAACAAACAGCCTCACTGTGCCATCAAACGCTGCCACTGTGCCCATTAAACGCTGCCACTGTGCCCATCAATCGCTGCCACTGTGCCCATCTAACGCTGCCACTGTGCCCATTAAATGCTGCCACTGTGCCCATTAAACGCCGCCACTGTGCCCATTAAATGCTGCCACTGTGCCCATTAAATGCTGCCATTGTGCCCATTAAACGCTGCCACTGTGCCCCAAACGCTGCCACTGTGCCCATTAAATGCTGCCACTGTGCCCATTAAATGCTGCCACTGTGCCCATCTAACGCTGCCACTGTGCCCATCTAACGCTGCCACTGTGCCCATCTAACGCTGCCACTGTGCCCCAAGTGCTGCCATTGTGCCTCAAATGCTGCCACTGTGCCCATTAAATGCTTCCACTGTGCTCCAAACACTGCCACTGTGCCCCAAGTGCTGCCACTGTGCCCATCTAACGCTGCCACTGTGCCCCAAGTGCTGCCACTGTGCCCATTAAATGCTGCCACTGTGCTCCAAACACTGCCACCGTGCCCCAAGTGCTGCCAATGTGCCCATCTAACGCTGCCACCATGCCCCAAGTGCTGTCACTGTGCCCATTAAATTCTGCCAATGTGCCCTCTGCCCGCCATCTACCGGCACTTACCTTGTCTCGGTGTGCAGTTGGTGACGGCGTCAGGCGGGGAGCGCTGTCTCCTCATCGACCCGATATCTTCTCCCGCGCTCCTCCTGTCTTCAGCAATGATTGGACGCCTAGGCGTCCAATCACAGCGCCTGTGACTTCAGCCAATCAGGTGACAGGTAACACAGACCCGGCAACCTGATTGGCTGAGAGGCGGGTCTGTGTTAGGGAAGCGATGTACAATACTGTGTAAGCAGCGAACGCACAGCATTGCGCCCGCTGTTTACACTTATGGAAGCCTATTAGAGCACACCGCTCTAATCAGGTCCCCTATTAGAGCTTACAGCTCTAATAGGGCGCTTCCAAAAACACCCCCCCTCCGCTGTAATTCAGATGCCCGGCGCCCGACAAGGGGCCGGACACCTGAATAGGGGGCGGCAGCGGTGACAATAGATAGATTCATGCAATGCATGAATCTATCTATTGGTGATAGAGCGGTGCAGGAGAGAGGGGGCGGCGCTCCTGCGCCCTCTATGCACGCACTGCCACTGCTGCAGTTGGTCCGACAGAAGCTGGCTTCTGTCGAAGGGGCGTGACCGAAAAAAAAGTTCTGCCGATCGGCTCCCAATCAGCGCTCTCAGCCAATGGCACCACCCTGCCCTGTCCTGCCCAGCTGCAGCAGATGTCAGGCTCCCACAGAGTTTAAAAGGCTCCCAGCAGCAGGGCTGGGTGGTGTGCCTTTGCCCTCAAGACCCAGCTAAACGCCATAGTCTCGTGCACCGGGTCTAAAAGCCCAGTGTGCATGAGCCCTGACTGGTTGCATGGCAGGGGTTGGTGCTTTGCCTACACATTGGGGGGGGGGATTTACTAAAGGTGTAGATCATGTTCACTTACTGACTTCCCCTATCCAATTTTTTCTAAATCATCCTTGCATGTGATTGGGGAAATTTCACCACATTCACTAAGGAAAATTCCCTTGCAACATGAGAATTCAATTTGCTAAGTTAACATGTGCAGCTCCTTTAATAAATCAACCCTTGTCGTGTCAAAAGGTGTCCCTCTTTGTCAATACATTTGGGATATATGGAGCTGACCTCATTAGTGAAGGGTCATCTCTGGGAATACCCAACATGAATGGAGCCTTAATTGGGAAAGGACAGGTGTTGCCCATAGCAAACAAGCTAAACCCGTTTCTGGTGGAAGAGCTATTCAGTGTGCAAACATTGCCTTCCCTGAGCTGCTCAGGACCCCCCCGGCCCCTTGTCATCGTCGGCATAGCACATAGCTTTACAGCTGGAGGTCTAATTATAGAAGACCCATCTGTGACAGCTGACCTACAGACCGACTCACTGGCATGTCAGAGAATGCCCACATTTATGTGGGTTTTATACATAGACGCACAGCAGGATGGGGCTTCTAGGGCACCAAAAGCAATAATTCTGGAGCAGAAATAACATGTTAGCACGGTCAGGTGCATGAAAGCTGATTTGTAATTGGTTGCTTCATGTTTCTTCAATGATTTGCCAAAAATGAAAACGACTACTAAACAAATTGCCTACTATAATGTACAAAATTCTCTTAAAGAGGAAGTAAAGCCGATTTAAAAAAAAAAAAAAAAAAAACGGAACCTGCAAGGCAAAGGCATAATGAGCTAGTATGCATAGCATACTAGCTCATTATGAATGACTAACCTGAGAACGAAGCCCCCGAAGCAGTCTTCATGTACGATCTTCTGAGCCGCCATCAAACCCGGAGTGACTTCCGGGTCTCGCCGCTCCAGCGCTGTCATTCGCTGGATGGCGTCACTCCCGCGCATGCGCACGAGAGCGGCATATCGCCGTGATCTCGGCTTGCTCAGTGCGCCTGCCCGCCACTGTCTACAGCGCATGCGCCGTAGATAGCGGTGCCTTTTTTTTTTTAAATATCTCCTAAACTATGTAGGTTTAGGAGATATTTATTGGACCTACAGGTAAGCCTTAATCTAGGCTTACCTGTAGGTCAAAGTGGTTTGTAAGGGTTTACAACCACTTTAAGCTGGCAAGTAATTATACTAGAAAGACAAGAAATGGGGGGTGCGTGTGCCCATGCACCAATGGCCAATAAGAGAGAATCAACCTTTGTTGGTTATAAAGTATATCATGAAAAGAAAGAAGACGCAAATGAGTGTATACTTGTAGGATGGGAAGCATATTGCTTATGTAGGAGAGCAGAAGATACATAGTTTGGTTGAAAAAAGTTCATCTAGTTCAACCAAAAAAATTAAAAATAAACCCCAAAAATAAGATAGAAAGATACCCCAGTAATGCTAATGCTAATAGCTTAGCTCTACATGTTTCGCTCACTAAATGAGCTTTGTCAGGAGTACCAAATAATAAACCCAAATCAAAATAATGTGACAAATATAAGGTCGGAGTAGGATGGGACGCATATTGATTATGTAGGAGAGCAGAAGATAGAAAGATATCCCAGTAATGCTAATCTGCTATTCTTTTTAAACCTGTCGATATGATATAGAAGTATCAGATAAATAGTCACTATCCATAGGGAGGTCTCCACAAACAATTTAACTGGCCAATTACCATGGTATGGTGTCAGGCATCCAAGCCACTCGTTGGTCTCAGTCAAAAAAGGTGGATCTCATATCTTGATTGTACCTACTAGGCAATTTGACTTGCCAATTACCGTGATATGGTGTCATGCGTCCAAGCCACTCATTGGTCTCAGTCAAAAAAGGTGGATCTTATATCTTCATTGTACCTACTAGGCAATTTGACTGGACATCTACCGTGGTTTGGTGTCATGCATCCAGGCCGCTCGTTGATCTCAGTCAAAAAAGATGGTTCTCATATCTTGATTGTACCTACTAGGCAATTTTACTGGCCAATTACCATGGTATGGTGTCATGCATCTAAGCCACTCGTTGGTCTCAGTCAAAAAAGGTGGATCTCATATCTTGATTCTACCTACTAGGCAATTTTACTGGCCAATTACCGTGGTATGGTGTCCTGCATCCAAGCCACTCGTTGGTCTCAGTCAAAAAAGGTGGATCTCATATCTTGATTCTACCTACTAGGCAATTTTACTGGCCAATTACCGTGGTATGGTGTCCTGCATCCAAGCCACTCATTGGTCTCAGTCAAAAAAGGTGGATCTCATATCTTGATTCTACCTACTAGGCAATTTTACTGGCCAATTACCGTGGTATGGTGTCCTGCATCCAAGCCACTCATTGGTCTCAGTCAAAAAAGGTGGATCTCATATCTTGATTCTACCTACTAGGCAATTTTACTGGCCAATTACCGTGGTATGGTGTCAGGCATCCAAGCCACTCATTGGTCTCAGTCAAAAAAGGTGGATCTCATATCTTCATTGTACCTACTAGGCAAGTTGACTGGACAATTACTGTGGTAAAGTGTCATGCATCTAGGCCGCTCGTTGGTCTCAGTAAAAAAAGGGTGGATCTCATATCTTGATTCTACCTACTAAACAATTTTACTGGCCAATTACCGTGGTATGGTGTCATGCATTCAGGCCGCTCGTTGGTCTCAGTCAAAAAGGGTGGATCTCATATCTTGATTCTACCTACTAGGCAATTTTACTGGCCAATTACCGTGGTATGGTGTCCTGCATCCAAGCCACTGATTGGTCTCAGTCAAAAAAGGTGGATCTCATATCTTGATTGTACCTACTAAGCAATTTGACTGGCGGCCAATTACTGTGGTATGGTGTCATGCATCTAGGCCGCTCGTTGGTCTCAGTCAAAAAAGGTGGATCTCATATCTTGATTGTACCTACTAGGCAGTTTGACTGGCCAATTTCTGTGCGATGGGGACTTGCATCCAAGCCAGTCATTGGTCTCAGTCAAAAAGAGCTCTCATATCTACATACAAAAACAGCTTATTCCCCATCCTAATAGACCATGTGACCCATGTGACACCCCAAAGTATGAAAAAATAGGTTTAAGAAATATCTTAGCTCTACATGTTTCGATCACTAAATGAGCTTCGTCAGGAGTACCAAATTATACACCAAAATCAAAATAACGGGACAGACAAACATATAAGGTCCATGGTGGTGAAAGAAAAATGGCATCCAATTGTTTGGTCACCCCGCATTTATACCATTATGGGAAAAATGGCCGCCATGCATCAACGTGTAGTGACATCACCGCACATTGGTGTTCGCGCATGAGCGAATAAAAAATCCTTTCACCACCATGAACCTTATATGTTTGTTTGTCCCATTATTTTGATTTGGTTTTATTATTTGGTACTCCTGACGAAGCTCATTTAGTGAGAGAAACATGTAGAGCTAAGGCATTAGCATTAGCATTACTGGGGTATCTTTCTATTTTTTTTTTTTTTGGTTGAACTAGATGGACTTGTGTCTTTTTTCAACCTGACTAACTATGTATATTTTGATCCCCTACATAATCAATATGCTTCCGATCCTATAAGTATACACATACTCTCATTTGCTTCTTCCTTCTTTTTATGATATACTTTATAAATAACAAAGGTTGATTCTCTCTTATTGGCTATTGATAAATGAAAACAAAGATAAGACTAAACGGGCAAGTTTACACTTTTGTGTTCAAAAATGCATGTGTAGCACCCTCCTGGTGTAGAGTAGGCTGCTAGATACATCTAGTCTGGTTTCACTGTAATTAGATGAGCAGGGGTTGATTAATTAGGGCTGCTCAGTGTTTTACAAGCCGTTGCTCTGTTACTTCCCCTGTCTTCTAGAGGATTCTAAAATCATAGTGGGAGGAAGAATAGAGCATGCAGCCAATCCCTGGGGAGGTGTGCCCAGTAGGTGGTGAGCCAATCCCTGGGGAGGTGTGCCCAGTAGGTGGTGAAAAAGCCCATGAATAGTCTGAGGCCTAGACAGCAGGGGCAGAGTTCCTGGGTCCGGTCTTGCTGGAGGAGAACTCTGTGCAGGGGGCTCTGCCCCTGGGACAGTCTCTAGAAGAAGCCATCAGGAAGACACCAAGGTCCTAGCTAGGCTTAGCTGGGGAGGCCTATTCGCAAGCTTGAGTCCAGGGATCGAGTTGAGTCCAGAATAGCTCACTGGAGAGAGCAAGGAGGAAATTGGTGGGAAAGAGTACAGCTGTCCTATGATGGTGGGAGTCTACATCTCCCTCACTAGGAAGATCCTTGTGGATATCAGCAGGAGGCAACCGATTAGACATGTGCACAACAAAAAAATGTGTTTATTTTCGTTTCGTTTTTTTCGTTTCCATTGATTCGTAACGATTCGTAAATTCGTAAGTCGTCGGTGTTCGTATTCGTAACGTTTCGTACATTCGTAAGTCGTCGGTGTTCGTATTCGTAACGATTCGTACATTCGTAAGAGTTATTTTTTGTTGATTCGTTTTTCTGTTAGTTTAATTTTCGTTTATTCGAAATTCGGACGCATTCGTATTTATTCGTACATTCGTAACATTCGTAGATTCGTAATCGGAGCATAATTCATAATGTTATGTAATGTGTATGCTATTATTACATTTTAAGAGACACGGAAAATTACGAATCGAAAAAAAAGTTACCAATGTACGAATTTTTTTCGTTCAATCCATTCGAAGCACGTTAAGCAGCGCCATTGTAAGAGACACGGAAAATTACGAATCGAAAAAAAAAAATTACGAATGTACGAATTTTTTCGTTCAATCCATTCGATGCACGTTAAGAAGCGCCATTGTAAGGGACACGGAAAATTACCAATTCAACAAAAAAAAAAGTTACGAATGTACGAATTTTTTCGTTCATTTTGATTTTCGTTGTTCCTGTTTTCGTTTTTCGGATTTTCTTCTTTCATAGATTCGTTGTTTCTAATTAGTGATTTTTGGATTTTCGTTGTTTTCGGATTCGTTCGATTCGAACGATTCGTTAAAATTTTTACCGAATCGTTCGTTCATTCGTACTATAACGAATGAACGAAAATAACGAAAAAAAAAAAACGAAAAACGAAAAAAAAAAGGAAACTAATTGCACATGTTTAGTGTGTAGCTTTTAAACTCTGGAAGGAATACTAGTCACCATTAGCATAGAGATCCTGTGGGACATTCCTTTTTGTACTGTACAACCAGAATGTTAAGAAATCCTCAAGTTATTCAGTTCTAAATTTTTTTGGAGTTATCCCATACTCCCTCATTCTATCCAAGTTCAATGTTCCCAATTAACCACTTAAGCCCCAGAAGATTCGCCCCCTTAACGGCCAGGCCATTTTTTGCGCTCGCTTTAACTGAGAATTGCGCGGTCGTGCGGCGTGGCACCCAAACAAAATTGATGTGCCTTTTTCTCCACAAATAGAGATTTCTTTTGGTGGTATTTGATCACCTCTGCGGTTTTTATTTTTTGCTCTATAAACACAAAAAAAACTGCCAATTTTGAAAAAGAAACAATATTTTTTACTTTTTGCTATAATAAATATCCCCAAAATTAAAAAAGAAATAAAAATGTCTTCCTCAGTTTAGGCCGATATATATTCTTCTACGTGTTTTTGGTAAAAAAAAAAAATCACAATAAAGCCCCATACACACGGTCGGATTTTCCGACGGAAAATGTCCTATCGGACAATGTTGTCGGAAATTCCGACCATGTGTAGGCTCCATCGGACTTTTTCCGTCGGATTTTCCGACGGACAAAGTTTTATCTCCTGCTCTCAAATTTTCCGACAACAAAGTCCTATCGGAACTTTTTCCGATCGTGTGTAGCGAATTCCGACGGACAAAGTGCCACGCATGCTCAGATCACATTACAAGACCAAAGCTATTGGCTACTAGCCTCTACGTAGTCCCGTCGTAGGCAACAAACGTCACCACGATCAGAATGATCGGATTTTCCGACAACTTTGTCCGACCGTGTGTATGCAACACCAGTGTCGGACTAAATCCGTCGGAAAAAATCCGATGGATTTTGTGGTCGGATTTTCCGACCGTGTGTACGGGGCATAAGTGTATTCTAATTGGTTTTGCGCAAATGTTATAGCGTCTACAAAATAGAGGATAGATTTATGGCATTTTTATTATTCTCTTTTTTTTTTATTAGTAATTGCGGCGATCTGTGATTTTTATCGGGACTGCGACATTGCGGCGGACAGATCGGACACTTTTGACACCTTTTTGGAACCATTTACATTTATACAGCGATCAGTGCTAAAAAAAAATACTGATTACTGTATAAATATCACTGGCAGGGAAGGAGTTAACACTAGAGGGCGATCAAGGGGTTAAATGTGTTACCTAGGGAGTGATTCTAACTGTGGGGGGGGGGATAGGACTGCCTGGGGGAGGAGACCGACCGCTGTTCCTAAGCATTAGGAACAACTGATCAGTCTCCTCACCCCTGACATAACGGAGATCTGTCTATTTACATGGACAGACCTCCGTTCTGTCTCTCTCCGGTGCGATCACATGTGCCCGGTGGACATCGCGACCGCCGCGCATGAGCATTAACTCCGTCATCGCGCTCCCCCGGCTGACGTGCAGCTACGATGGATCGCCCAAGGGAGCCAACCTGCCACAGTATAACTGCGGCGGCTGGTCGGAAACCAGTTAAAAAACAAAAAGAAACCCCTAGACTGCTCCCTGGAGCCAGTGGAAGAGTGAAGAAAATGCTGTGTGCCTGGCTGTGTGTGTCTTAATGGGCAAATAGGACCACATTCACCAGCAGCTCTTTAAAGGTTGCGCTACATATGTTGTTGTAAATACATATTCTGGAGGAATGAAGAGAAAGCGAGGACATGATCAAAACCTTTAATTAGCTGTTTGGAACTATGTAAATGTGTAAATGGGGGAAAATGGAATGTTCTCAGGATACGTTCTCTGCAGATGGCATGTGTGAATGCTGAAAAGACTGCATTATGGCCACTAGATGGTGCTGAGTATCAAAGGAAATTAGTATGCACCTTAGGGCCATCTAGTGGCCAGATTTTCTGCATACATTCTTTCTTCATCTGCAGAGATCTATCCGCCCTGGCTGTAGGTGCAGTTTTCATGCCCAGAGCGCAAAGGTGTAAACAGGTTCTAAAGCCGCGTACACACGATCGGACTTTCGGACGGGAATTGTGTGATGACAGGCTGTTGGCGGAAAATCCGACCGTGTGTATGCTCCATCGGACAATTGTTGGCGGATTTTCCGCGGACAAATGTTGGATGGCAGGTTTTAAAATTTTCCGCGGACATATGTCTGTTGTCGGATTTTCCGAGCGTGTGTACACAAGTCCGTCGGACAAAAGTCCAAAGTACAAACACGCATGCTCGGAAGCAAATAGAGCTTTCTTTTGGTGGTATTTGATCATCTCTGCGGTTTTTATTTTTTGCGCTATAAACAAAAAAAGAGCGACAATTTTGAAAAAAACGCATTATTTTTTTACTTTTTGCTATAATAAATATCCCCCAAAAATATATAAAAATAATTTTTTTTTCCTCAGTTTAGGCCGATACGTATTCTTCTATATATTTTTGGTAAAAAAAAAAACACAATAAGCGATTATTGATTGATTTGCGCAAAAGTTGTAGCGTTTACTAAATAGGGGATAGTTTTATTGCATTTTTATTAATAATTTTTTTTTTACTAGTAATGGCGGCGATCCGCGATTTTTATTGTGATTGCGACATTATGGCGGACACATCGGACATTTTTGGCCCATTTTTGGGACCATTGTCATTTATACAGCAATCAGTGCTATACAAATGCACTAATTCCTGTGTAAATGACACTGGCAGTGAAGGGGTTAACCAGGGGGTGGCAGTGTAGGGGTTAAGTGTGTCCTAGGGGCGTATTACTAACTGTGGGGGGCATGGCTGTGTGTTAGTAATCACTGATCTCTGCTCCAATCACAGGGAGCAAAGATCAGTGTCACTTGTTGCTAGGCAGAACGGGGAGATGCTGTCTACTTCCGCATCTCCCCGTTCAGCCCCCGTGTGAGAAGATCGCGGATATCCCCGCGGCGATCGAGTCTGCGGGACCCGTGACAGGACTCACGGGGGTCCTGACCGGCGTGCGCATGTGCCGGCGCACACACGATGGCACGGCTGCATTTTCAAAGGGACGTACCTGTACCCCTTATGCCTGTCCGTGCCATTCTGCCGACGGACATCTGCATGCGCCGGTCGGGAAGCTGTTAATGCATCCTAGGCATTAAGGTGAAAAAACACCTGTCAGTGACCAGCTACTTACCTGAACCCTCAAACTTTTCCCATGGGGACGCGTCCTCTCTCGGCTAGGGTGTTCTAGGTTGTTGATTGGATAGATTGATAGCCATTGGCTCCCGCTGCTGTCAATCAAATCCAATGACGCGGCCGCTGGGGGGTGGGGCCAAGTCCTGCATTTAGCGTCTATGGACGCCGAATGCTGGACTCGGGAGTGCGCCCCACAAGGTATTTCCCCGAGAGAGCGCTTCTCCCAGGGGGTTATCTAATGCGGGGAGGAGCCGAGAGAGCCGCCGAGGGACCCCAGAAGAGCAGGTTAGGGGCCACTCTGTGCAAAACCAGCTGCACAGTGGAGGTAAGTGTGACATGTTTGTTTAAAAAAATAAAAAAAGGAACCTTTAGCATCACTTTAACCAAAAAGTGCATTCTATGCATCCCAAAATATAGAAAATATAACAAATCAAATCATTATTCAACCAAAAAATAAAATAAAAGCCTCATGCACGTGTCCTGCTTC
Organism: Lithobates sylvaticus; assembly: GCA_028564925.1. Taxonomy (NCBI): domain Eukaryota; kingdom Metazoa; phylum Chordata; class Amphibia; order Anura; family Ranidae; genus Lithobates; species Lithobates sylvaticus. The sequence continues at coordinate 538,731,162 of CM053028.1, forward strand.
TTAATATAGGGGATACGCAATGCCAAGTGTTGGTGAAAGCAGGGGTCCGTCATCCGGAGATAATTCAGAAAATCATCCGGATTATTCTCCTGGAGCTCCCGCAGCAAAGGCATATGACATAATTGGTTACGATTAATAAAGCAACAAATTTTTGGTCCAAGAACTCCTCCTCCTCCTGTTCCTGGACTGGACTTGGGTCAAAGCAATAACTCCAAGGCCAATAATAAATAAGACGTTATCTCCTCTGATTCCGCAGCATGTCTGTTTGACGAACGGCCGCTCAGAAACGAACTGAAAAGCGCGAAATGAAAAGCGCAAAATTAAAAGCGTGAGTTAACATTCACCAAACTTCTACTAACACGAAATTAGCAGAAGGAGCCCAAAGGGTGGAGCTAAAGAGCTGAAAAAACACATAGTACGTCACTATGTTCGTGTTTGTTGGCCGACAATTCCTTGACGTTTGTATGCAAGACAAAATCCAGGCACACACCTTCAGACTTAAGCTAGAGGTTTTGTCTGTGGAAAATCCGATCATGTTTACGAGGCTTTAGGCTGACTATAAGTTATCAGTTGACCAGGTCTGATGGTCGATGAGACATCTGCCTGACGGCACTCACGTTGCTCTGAATGGACAGCCAACTTGTGACATGCGTTGCTGAGATCCTTTGCACAGTTTGATACAGGCGAGGTTGTATATCGCTCCCCTTTGTAAGCCTTAAGTACAACCAAAAAAAAAAAATGCATTTTAAAGGCTTAGCGTCATTCAGTGGTTTGGCGCAATAGTAAATAACAGACAAATACGTAGATATGAATCCTGCTCCAAATAGTCCACTTTGAACAATAAGTACTCAAAGAATAAAATCTTTACTGCCACCTGGTGGTCATTACAGGTATTGCATGCCCATGCTTCTACCATTGAGCCACCACAATCTATAATAAATACACTTAAAGCGGAAAAATCGAATGCAAAGGTGTTGGCGCTAAAAAACATTACAAAATAGAAGTGAAAAGGCAAATGGTGATTACAAAAGCAAATAAATATATAACAAAAGATTTTGCACTCACACGTGAGTACTGAAGATTCCATAGCTCCCAACTGTCCCTGATTTCGAGGGACTGTCCCTGATTTGGAGCAATGTCCCTCTGTCCCTCATTCCTCCTCATTTGTCCCTCATTTTGATTCTGATCTATATAAATGTATATGAAATGCACTTTTTATCTATCAAAAAGTGTTTTCCAGCACTAAACCTTTCATCTGATTTCTGCATTTGTACATTTCAAAAGCCAATACAAATGAATAGTAGTGGTAAAAAAAAGCCCTTGTGGGTTTAACCAATCTTTTTTTTTTTTTTACAATTCTCCTTTAACCACTTCAGCCCCGGACCAATCGGCAGCCAAAGGACCAGGCCCCTTTTTGCGATTCGGCACTGCGTTGCTTTAACTGACAATTGCGCGGTTGTGCGACGTGGCTCCCAAACAAAATTGGCATCCTTTTTTTCCCACAAATAGAGCTTTCTTTTGGTGGTATTTGATCGCCCCTGCGGTTTTTATTTTTTGCGCTATAAACAGAAATGGAGCGACAATTTTGAAAAAAATTCAATATTTTTTGCTTTTTGCTTTAATAAATATCCCCAAAAAATATATAAAAGAAACATTTTTTTCCCTCAGTTTAGGCCGATACGTATTCTTCTACATATTTTTGGTAAAAAAAAAATCGCAATTAGCGATTATTGATTGGTTTGCGCAAAATTATAGCGTTTACCAAATAGGGGATAGTTTTATAGCATTTTTATTAATATTTTTTTTTTTACTAGTAATGGCGGCGATCAGCGATTTTTATTGTGACTGCGACATTATGGCGGACACATCGGACATTTTTGACACCTTTTTTGGGACCATTGTCATTTATACAGCAATCAATGCTATTTAAATGCACTGATGCCTGTATAAATGACAGTTGTAGTGAAAGAGTTAACCACTAGGGGGAGGGGAGGGGTTATGGGCTGTGACGTGTGTGTGTTTTTTTACATTAGGGGGCGGGGCTGACGTCTGACGTCACTGATCGGCTTTCCCGATGACCGGGAACAGCCGATCAATGACAGGCAGAGTAGGAAGCGTGGCTAGAGGTTTGTTTACACAGACCTCTCCCCGTTCTTCAGCTCTGTGACCCGATCGCGGGACACCAGCGGCGATCTGGTCCGCTGGTCCCGCGGCTGGGGTCACAGAGCTCCCGACCGGGTCGCGAGCGCGCCGCTGGCGGCGCGCGCGACCCACGGCCAGGCAATTAAAGGGCCACGTACCTGTACGTGGTTTTGCCTGGCCGTGCCATTCTGCTGACGTATATATGCAGTGGGCGGTCGGGAAGCGGTTAAGGGGGCGTGGCCAGGGGTGTGTCCTATGCCTGCATACTTTTGCTGGTAGGTGTCCCTCATTCCCAGCTCAAAAAGTTGGGAGGTATGTGATGCCAGTACGGTGAAACGTACGTACAAGCGCGGACTCGTCACTTCCGGGTCCTCTAGGTGACATCGTATTTGGTATATCCAGAACGAGGCTTGGATCGCACGCTGCCGCAAATCTTATATATTCACCCGCACATGCTGTAGACACCTCAGTGCTGGGCATTGCACAGTCACATGCAAGTGCAAAATCTTTTGTTACCTTTTTATACATTTTTTATTAAACTTACTACACCATTAGAGTTATTTTTGTGTGTCCTTTGTGAAGTCTGTTCCCTTATCCTCAGCCGCCATCTGGAGGTGGTCACATAGTGGAGAGATGCCCACCTAGGATTCCTCTCGTCCATTGAATTTAAGCGCATTTTGACCTACTGTAAAAAGTGGTCGGACACCTTTGGTGAGTTGCCATTTATCTCATGAGCACTCGTGGTGAAGCTTTTATTTGAAGAAACATCAAACCAGAAGATTTTATTATCTAATGGTGTTGGGATTGTCACTTTGGACTTTAGATATTTATTTGCTTTTGTAATCACCGTTTGACTTTTCACTTCTATTTTGTATGTTTTTAGCGCCAACACCTTTACATTCGATTTTTCCTATACGGTTCAGTGTTTACACTTTCTTAAAGGGAAGGCTATGTTTTAAATGATTACACTAGGCGCCATTTTCAACCCACTTGTTATCACACTTAAAGCTGAGTTCCACTCAAAAGTGTAACTTCCGCTTATCTGTATCCTCCACCCCTCTGGTACCACCTTTCAGGGAGGAGGGGGGGAAGGGGTACCTGTTTTTTGACAGGTACCGTTCCCCACTTCTGGGAGACGGGGCCGCGGCCCCACCTCTAGGAAGTTCGGCCCCCTTCTTCTTCGCGCATGTGCAGTAGGGAACCAGCTGTGAAGCCGAAAGGCTTCACTACCGGGTTCTCTTAACCAGGAATGGCGGCAGCTGCACCCAACAGCAGATCCAAAGATCGGCTTTGGGGTGCCGACATTGCGGGCTCCCTGGACAGGTAAGTGCCCATATATTAAAAGTCAGCAGCTTCAGTATTTGTAGCTGCTGACTTTACATTTTTTGTGGGGGAGGGGGGGGGGCTGGACCTCCTCATTAAAGCGGAGCTCCACCCTAAAGTGGAACTTCCGCTTATCGGATTCCTCCCCCCCCCCCCCTCCGATGCCACAATTGGCACCTTTCAGGGGGGAGGGGGTGCAGATAGCTGTATAATCCAGGTATATGCACCCACTTCCGGGACTAGCCAGCCGCCCCTAGCCGAAGATGCTCCGCGAAGATGCTCCGCCCCTATCCGCAGATGCCCGCCCCCCCCCCCGATACAACGGGGACCAGTAAAGACATGCAGTGGGGAACCGGGCAGTGAAGCCGCAACGCTTCACTTCCTGATTCCCTGACAGAGGATGGCGGCGGGGGCAGCCGAGAGACGAGACGAGGAACCTGGAACAGGTAAGTGTCCATTTATTAAAAGTCAGCAGCTGCAGTATTTGTAGCTGCTGACTTTTAATATTTTTTTGTGCAGGTGGCCATCCTCTTTAAGTGTCCTGCACAGAGCCCTGACCTCAAAGCTAAATGAACACCTTTGTGATGAATTGGAATGCTTGGAATGCTGACTGTGAGCCAGGTCTTCTCATCCAACATCAGTACCCAACCTCAACCCTACTGAACACCTTTGGAATGAATTGGACCACCAATTGTGAGCCATGTCTTTTCATCCAACACAGATACCTGACCTTAACCCTACTGAACTCCTTTGGGATGAATTGGAATGCCAATTGTGAGCTAGGTCTTCTCATCCAAAATCAGTACCTGTTGTAAAAAAGAGCGGAGTGGGACTTTAAATGAGGTCATGACCACTAACTGTCAGGTACCTCCATCCCTAACTATTGGTTCAGAGAGAAAAGGGGTCGGGACTTTGAATGAGGCATTGGCTACAACCAGATAGAATACATTATAATGGTTTTTAATTCAATAGATATATATATAAAAAAATCAATTCATAACAATTCAATCATGAATGTATAACATATCATAAATACACATAATAATACATATAATACTTCTTATTAACACGTTTAATCCTCCCTAGTTCCACGTGGGCAATAAAAATTATATATATAAAATCCATAATTTTTCTGGAAAACCCCATGGGTATCCAGATGATATAAAAATGAGAGTGACGTCGCATCTAGGAAAGCTCTACGCGTTTCGTGGAACCCTCCACTCATCAGGAGCAATGCGGGGTACGTCTAGTTGCATCTGGAAAATATATAACCAGAAAACTGTGCCATAAGTGGAAGGGAGAGATGAGGTGGAAAATAAAGAAATGGCAAAAAATAAGAAAGCAAAACACAATGGATGCACCCCCACCGTACCTGGCGAGACAGCCCTATAGACCAGCCCCATGGGTATGGAACAGAGGATATGGCGGAAATATCTGGCACGGGAGCTGAGGTGATGGTCTGGCAGCAAAGAAAGTCAGCACACATAGCAGCGGGCAAGCATATGTGAAAAGAGGAAAGACCTGAAATATCCAAAAAACAAAAATAAATATAATAAAAAAGGAAAAAATAATGGAATGAAAAAAGTGGTGAATTGAATAAAAACCAGAAATAGAAAAAGATAAAGAAACTGAAGTGGGTTTGAATAGTGAATGTTAAATAGTGAATGTATGATGAAACCAAGGCCCCAAAGAATGTCAGAAACAGTGGAACTAAGTGCGTAGTTATAAGAAGTACCTGGGTGCATAGGAATGGTGGTAAATAATTGTTACTCACCATAATATATAGTAGAAAAATGTGTAAGCACCAAGGGAACCTATAGTGGCCCAATAAGGGAAAAAAAAACAAGTGATGACTGGAATCATATTGAAAGAGCATGGACGCAAATGTATGTGTATGCAGATGAGAGGAAAACAGAGGTGAAACAAAGCTGCTTCCCATGGTATATGTACCCTGCCGGAAGTCCACACCAACATCACGCAGAGCGTGCAGAGGAGACGTACCCCGCATTGCTCCTGATGAGTGGAGGGTTCCACGAAACGCGTAGAGCTTTCCTAGATGCGACGTCACTCTCATTTTTATATCATCTGGATACCCATGGGGTTTTCCAGAAAAATTATGGATTTTATATATATAATTTTTATTGCCCACGTGGAACTAGGGAGGATTAAACGTGTTAATAAGAAGTATTATATGTATTATTATGTGTATTTATGATATGTTATACATTCATGATTGAATTGTTATGAATTGATTTTTTTATATATATATCTATTGAATTAAAAACCATTATAATGTATTCTATCTGGTTGTAGCCAATGCCTCATTCAAAGTCCCGACCCCTTTTCTCTCTGAACCAAAATCAGTACCTAACCTCACAAATGGGCAGGCATTCCCAAAGACACCCTCCAAAATCATGTGGAAAAACCACAAGATTCCCAAAAGAGTAGAGGCTGTTATAGTTCCAAAGGGGGATCCAACTCCATATTAATGGCCATGGTTTTGGAATGGGAAGACCAACAGGCTCATACAGGTGTCATAATCAGTAGGGATGAATCCTGAAATCGAGGTTTGGTCTGAACACAAGTTGGCAAAGTTGTCAAGTTTGGCAAACACCTGAACATTGACCTTTTCAGTGGGAACCAAACATCAGTGGTTGTTAAGGAGGCCAATGGGTGCAGGCGCTGTTGAGTCCTTAATGACCAGTGACATCACCAGTCCCATTCACTTACATGGGTGGGGATTCCAAATTCAATAAAATGGGCGGAAATAGTTTAATGAAAAAAAAAATGGTAAGGGTATGGGTAAGGGCTGTTTTTCATTTCAGGCCTTATAGGTCTGATATGAATTTTAAGGAGGACTTAACGGAAAAAATATATATAGATATATACCATATATACTCGAGTATAGGCCAACCCGAATATAAGCACCTAATTTTCCCACAAAAAACTAGGAAAACGTATTGACTCGAGTATAAGCCTAGGGTGGGAAAATGCAGCAGCTACTGGGTAAACAATGCCCATCTGAAGCCTCACTGTGCCCATTTGAAGCCTCATTGTGCCCATTCGCAGCCTCATTGTGCCCAATTGCAGCCTCATTGTGCCCATTTGCAGCCTCATTGTGCCCATCTGCAGTCGTACCTTTGATTACTAAAACAGCGGGTGTGTCCCGCAGTGATATGCAGTCTGTTGTAACAAAGCCCCACCTCCTCCTCGTCCGTGATAGACGGAACACTGATACAGTTTCCCAGCATTGTATCAGTGTTCCTCTATCACGGATGAGGAGGAGGCGAGGCTTTGTTACAATGGACGGCCGCACAGACTGCATAACACTGCGGGAGACACCCGCTGTTTTAGTAATCAAAGGTATGGCTGCTGTACGGCTCACTCGAGTATTAGCCGAGCGGGGGGGGGTTTTCAGCCTAAAAAATGGGCTGAAAAACTCAGCTTATACTCGAGTATATACGGTGTATATATATGTGTTGTTAAAAGTTTGTAGAATGCACCTCCGTAACATCTCTAAAATTCGCCCCTTTTTAACAAATGACACCACCAAGCTCCTCATTCACTCCCTCGTTATATCTCGCCTTGACTATTGCAACTCCCTTCTCATTGGCCTGCCTCTCCATAGGCTATCCCCTCTTCAGTCTATCATGTATGCTGCTGCCAGACTTATACACCTTACCAACCGTTCAGAGTCTGCCAACCCTCTCCTCCAATCCCTACACTGGCTTCCAATCACCCAGCAAATTAAATTCAAAATACTAACCACAACTTACAAAGCCATCCACAACTCTGCCCCAAGCTACATCGCCAACCTTGTCTCCAAATATCACCCAAATTGTCCTCTCTGCTCTTCTCAAGATCTCCTACTCTCAAGCTCTCTCATCTCCTCCCATGTTCGTCTCCAGGATTTCTGCAGAGGCTCTCCCATCCTCTGGAACTCGCTACCTCAACCTGTCCGGCTATCCCCTACTCTATGCCTAAAAAAACTCATCTCTTCAGAAAAGCCTATCACGTCTCCAACTAATCTTCTACCACTTGCATCAGCTCATTCCACACAGTTACAACCTTTTGTATCCCCTGCCCCACCCTATTAGATTGTAAGCTCTTCTCAGCAGGGCCCTCTTAATCCTCTTGTATTTTATTGTATTATAACTGTATTGTCTCCCTTTTTATATTGTAAAGCGCTGCGTAAACTGTTGGCGCTATATAAATCCTGTATAATAATAATAATAAGATATGTGGGGGTCCTCAAAAAAATCCATACCAGACCCTTAATCCAAGCATGCAGCATGTTTTCCTGGCATGCTGATCGGGAAAGGAGAGGAAGCCAAGCATGCGCCCCTGGAGCCATACCAGGCCATACCATGCCAAGGGGGACCCAACTGGTAAAGCACCTTGTCCCCATGTTAATAAGGACAAGGGCCTCTTTCCCACAACCCTGGCTAGTGGTTGTGGGAGTCTGTGAGGACTTATCAGACTGAGGAAATGCTTCCTTCTACTTGTAGCAGTAACACCCAATAATGCCACTCTAGGGAAACACGTCTACGTTACAGCATGCCAAAACACACAGAAATACATTGCGATGCATGGCGTTGCCAAAAATGGTGCATGTCTGATTTTTGGCATAGTAGAGTGTATCGAAATGAATGGGCGGCCATGACGCAACTCACGTTAACAAGTGACCTAACGCACCTTAGAGTACTGAAAAAATGTAAATCTGCCCTTAGAGTCAACATGTGTCAGAGGACAGGGACCACAGACACAAAGGATTGCAAGCTCTACCAGACAGACGGCTTGGGGTCACTGACAGAACCAAATCCAGAGTAATACTTCCAGAACAGGGAAGTATGAATGAGCTGAATCATCTCAGAGTGGCCTCTTCCGTACAGTAGGCCAGCCTGCTTGTACACTACAGTTGAAGCTGCACGTGCGTTTTCCTCCCCTCCCCCGTATAACATGTTTGCTAAGATTAGATTAATGAAATGTTGTAATCGCAGTCGGCTGTAACAAGAGCAAGAGAGTTATGCAAGTCAGCACAAAGTTGGCAGGTTTGGTAAGCTTATATGGCAGCTCTTTGCCACTACATGAACAAGGCAGCGAGTTATTACAGGCCACTGTCAACGTGGCTTCTGGGAGGTACATGCTTTAAGAGAAACTAGAATATTTTTTCATTTTATAATTTTTTTTTATCTGTATAAATTCTTGGCTAGTAACCCATTAATACAGGATCCTTCCAAAATAGAGTGCTTGTAGACCATTCCGGGCTATCTTATAGAAAGCCCAGCACTAACTTGACACCTGACTGCTGGGGCATTGACAGTATTCTATGGGGAGACTGTAGTCCGATAATTAGGCCAGAGGTAGGACAGTGAGCAAAGACTGTAGTCCAATAATGAGGCAAGAGATGGGACAGTAAGCAGAGACTATAGTCCAATAATGAGACAGTAGGTAGGACAGTGAGCAGAGACTGTAGTCCAACACTGGAGGTGGGACAGTGTGCAGAGACTGTAGTCCAATAATGGGTCAGGAGGTGGGTCAATAGGCAGAAATAGGAGTGTATTGATAAAGCAGCAGGTGAGGCAGTGAGCAGAGACTGTAGTCCAATAATCTGGCCGTAGGTAGGACAATGAGCAGAGACTATAGTCTAATAATGTGGCAGGAGGTGGGACAGTGAGCAGAGAATGTAGTCCAATAATGAGGCAGGAGGTGGGGCAGTGAGCAGAGAATGTAGTCCAATAATAAGGCAGGAGGTGGGGCAGTGAGCAGAGATTGCAGTGCAATAATCAGGTCATAGGTGGGACAGTGAGCAGAGACTGTAGTCCAATAATCAGGAAGGAGGTGGGACAGTGAGCAGAGACTGTAGTACAATAATAAGGCAGAAGGTGGGATGAGAGCAGAGACTGTAGTCCAATAATTAGGCTGGAGGTGGGACAGTAAGAAGAGACTGTAGTCCAATAATAGGGCAGAAGGTAGGACAGTGAGCAGAGATTGTAGTCTAATGAGACAGGAGGTGGGACAGTGAGCAGAGACTGTAATCTAATAATTAGGCCAGAGGTGGGACAGTGAGCAGAGACTGTAGTCCAATAATCAGGAAGGAGGTGGGACAGTGAGCAGAGACTGTAGTACAATAATAAGGCAGAAGGTGGGATGAGAGCAGAGACTGTAGTCCAATAATTAGGCTGGAGGTGGGACAGTAAGAAGACACTGTAGTCCAATAATAGGGCAGAAGGTAGGACAGTGAGCAGAGATTGTAGTCTAATGAGACAGGAGGTGGGACAGTGAGCAGAGACTGTAGTCTAATAATTAGGCTGGAGGTGGGACAGAGAGCAGAGACTGTAGTCTAATAATTAGGCTGGAGATGGGACAGAGAGCAGAGACTGTAGTCTAATAATTAGGCTGGAGATGGGACAGAGAGCAGAGACTGTAGTCTAATAATTAGGCTGGAGATGGGACAGAGAGCAGAGACTGTAGTCTAATAATTAGGCTGGAGATGGGACAGAGAGCAGAGACTGTAGTCTAATAATTAGGCTGGAGGTGGGACAATAGTAGCTCAGCTAAAAAGTCAAACACTTCATATTACTGGTACTGTAAGGGTGGAGGTATGTTTCCATGTGGGTTAAACCCTGCCCCATTTCAATAATAAAAAAATTGTTCAGTTTTGGTTGGAGGTGATCATTCTGTTGCCAGTGACCGAATCGTCTATATAATCTGGGGACCTGGGAAACAGACACACACAGTTCTGCCATCTGGTTATGCTGCAGCGTCAAGAAAATAGCTAGTTAGTGGCTTCAATAAATAACCTTTGAATCCCTCCAATCATTTACTCAGATCCTGGCCGGGCTCCAGGTGAAAGGAAGCGGCAGCCCAGACAAGAATGGGGAATGTTTAATCATTATCGCTCTCGGCAGGTACGCCCGACAAGTAAACAGCCAAGAGAATAAACTTCACAACTATAATAATCTTTTGACCTACATAGCCCAGCCATGGGGAAAAAACCCAATACTGACTGCACCCAGAGCCCGACTTGTGTTCTCCGTGCGGGGGTCAGTACACCGTACCATACTACTTATTGACTGCACCCAGAGCCAGACCTGTCAAATCATACCCAATAGTAGTGCTATATTAACCACTTACAGACCGGAAGATTTGGCTGCTTGATGACCGGGCCATTTTTTGCGATACGGCGCTGTGTCACTTTAACTGACAATTGCGCAGTTGTGCAATGCTGCACCCAAACAAAATTGACGTCCATTTTTTCCCACAAATAGAGCTTTCTTTTGGTGGTATTTGATCGCCTCTGTGGTTTTTATTTTTTGTGCTATAAACAAAAAAATTGAGACAATTTTGAAAAAAAAAAACAATATTTTTTACTTTTTGCTATAATAAATATCCCCAAAAATGTTTTTAAAAAACAAATTTCTTCCTCAGTTTAGGCCAATATGTATTCTTCTACATATTTTTGGTAAAAAAAAAATGCAATAAGCGTATATTGATTGTTTTGTGCAAAACTTATAGCGTCTATAAACTATGGGAAAGATTTATGGCATTTTTATGGCATTTTTTTTATTATTAATATATTTTTTACTAGTAATGGCGGTGATCTGCGATTTTTAGATCGGACACATTTTTGGGACCATTGACATTTATACAGCGATCACTGCTATAAAAATGCACTGATTACTGTGTAAATGTCACCGGCAGGGAAGGGGTTAACACTAGGGAGCGATCAAGGTGTTAAATGTGTGTTCTAACTGTTAGGGGATAGGACTTACTAGAGGAAGAGACATATCGTTTGTTCCTTCTTAGAAGGAACAAACGATATGTCTCTTCTCTCCTGACAGAACAGGGATTTGTGTGTTTACACACACAAATCCCTGTTCCTGCTCTCGTGCGCGTGATTGGCCGGCGGCGATCGTGCCCGCCAGCCACGCGCATCGTGTTTCCCGCTGTGCAGCTGGCGCATGCCTGCTATCACCCTTAAAGGTACAGATGTACCCATACGGCGATGCGTAGGAACAAACCACTTTGCCGCTGTATATCAGCGTGAGACAGTCAGCAAGTGTTTAAAGAAAACAGGCACCAAACCAAGTACAAGACAAATATGGTTAGTAACTAGGCAAGCATTAACAAACAATGGTAGTAACACAGTTTAGAATACAAAGGGATTAATAGTGGGGACAGGGCATAAGCAGTAGCAAGGCCACCTCAATTTCAGCATAGAGCATCAGTAAAGTTTATTCTACTGGAACTATACTGCCAGAGTGCATTTATGGCGGCAATGCTAGTCCTAGACAGTCTAGGTATGCACTGTCTAAAAGCAAAGAAGGATGGTAGGGGAAGGGGCAGGGGAACAAAGGGGGCTTGCAGAATAATTATTATGGGAGGGGCAGTCCTTTGAGTTGTTCTTTTGCCGGCTATCATTGGGGCCCTTTAAGAGCATCTTTGCACCTAACGACAGTCCCAGTTATCCTGCATGCAGCATAGATACAATATAGTCTCGGCAAAGGTGCAAGATGAATGTGGTTCAGATGCGATTAAATGTTAGGAATAATGCGGTATAGGTGCAGTCTAGGTTTGGAATAAGTGCGGTATAGGGTGCAGTATGAGTGTGGTATGGTTTGGGGACACTTGGTTTCCTGCTGCTCAGTGGCTCAATCCCTGCTAGCAGTATCAGCAATGGGCACATAGCCCTCTCACCAGTCCTTGGGATGCTGCATTGACCTTTTGCTGTAGAAGGGGAGCCCCCTTGGTCTCTACCTGAAAGTGTCCAGTGATAAGCTCAAGTCTCCCTGCTGCAGCGGTGCTGCAATGTGAGTGGTGGTGCTCTACCCCAGTGTATCTTCACTCCCAGTCTCAGACAAGGATCTCCACTTGTATGGTCTCCCGCTGGCAGTAAAATACCCAGACAGAGGGGCTCTCTCTTTAACTCCCTTGGTGCCAAGAGGAAGAACGTTCCCGGGAATGTTTATTAAAAATTATCTCTCCACTCCTCCTACTGCACAGTGCATATTGAGATCTGTAGTGTAACCATTATAGTGTAGCCCAGCCCTCAAAAATTACACTCGCACACTCACATTTTGCGAGTGATTTTTGAGGGCTGGCGAGGAGGGGGAAGAGAGGAGAGCTGCCACTGGGTGATCACAGCAGGGAGCATCACAGCTTTCGTTTCAATAGCTGTGTGTTCCCCTGCCGCATGCCGTCACATAAGCTCCTCCCCTTTTCCGGGACTTTGATAGACAGATCACCCGTCCAATCCTAGGACGGGTGACATGTATCAAAGTTCCCCGGACAAGGGGAGGGGCTTATGTGATGGCGCACGGCGGGGGAACACACAGCTATTGAAATGAAAGCTGTGATGTTCCCTGCTGTGATCACCCAGTGGCGGCTCTCCTCTCTTCCCCTCCACAGGTAGGCAGCACATGGGGGGACACAGGCTGCACCATGGGGGGACACAGGCTGCACCATGGGGGGACAAAGGCAGCACCATGGGGGGGACACAGGCTGCACCATGGGGGGACACAGGCAGCACCATGGGGGGGACACAGGCTGCACATGGGGGGGACACAGGCTGCACATGGGGGGGACACAGGCTGCACATGGGGGGGACACAGGCTGCACATGGGGGGGCACAGGCTGCACATGGGGGGGCACAGGCTGCACATGGGGGGGACACAGGCTGCACATGGGGGGGGACACAGGCTGCACATGGGGGGGGGACACAGGCTGCACATGGGGGGGGGGGGACACAGGCTGCACATGGGGGGGGACACAGGCTGCACATGGGGGGGGACACAGGCTGCACATGGGGGGGGGGACACAGGCTGCATTGGCAGGCATGAATAAAGTTGTTAATATTTTTATAACTTAATTGCATAAAACATTAAAGTGTAATTTAATGAGATAATTTATGAGGGCAGGTTTAGGGGCGGGGCAGGGTAGGGGTTGGGCGGGGCAACTGGTGGCGAGTAACCCTTGAGGCCTGGCTAGTAGCTCAGGACTTGAAATTTTGAGCCCTGGTGTAGCCATTATATGGCTGCCGTCTCAAACTACAACTCCCAGCTTTCTTAGCACTCTGCATTGAAGTCTATGGGCTTGCTTGGCTTTAGCTCTCCCCCTGCTGGCTGGAAAAGGATGCTGCAGCATAACATTAATATCACAGTGGAGGGAGAGAGGCAAATAAAGAGCAATGTCTCCTTCTCCATGTTGTTGTATCCCAGCACCTGGCTACTCTATCTATCTATCATAAACTGATGTGAACAGTTTTATATTCTCTGCAGAACGAGTTGTAGATAAAATATTAATAATGATACTTCTACCATGTACCTCCCAACATTTGAACTTAAGAATGAGGGACACTTGAGGAGGGACAAGACCTGCAGCGCGCTTAGTGCACTGCTGTAAAATGTGGGCATGGCCAAGCACTTAGCAGTGTGAGGGGCTTAAGGGATGTCGTTAAACAAAACCCATTCCCCCGATCCCATTCTGGCTCCATCCATTCCCTCCGATCCCATCCCATAAATTTATTACCCAATAGGATGCACTGGATAATGTCCTTATTTAATATGCTCTTAAAGCGAACCCATCTCTCCTCCGTGTTCTTTTTTCCTAAGAATTTATCCCAATTTATGCCTGTGACACACCTAGCCGGGACAGAGGCTGTTGGAGGGGACTGAATGCGAGCCTATTGCCTTGCGATCATTGGCCCTGGCATTTGGGGGAACAGTGCTGTTTGTGAGCTGTATGCCTGGGGACCGCTGAGCTGGTTTTACTTGGATTCAGGTCCATGCTGGCCCCCCAAGACACATAGACTCTGGACATGTCAGATGCTAATATCATCAACTCCAGCCACCTGTCTGTTGTCTTGTATAATGCAAATGAGTAGTCTGTCTTGACACAGATTCTAAAGAGTATTCCACCTATTGTTGTATGTGCTAATTAACCCTGTAATTGAATGAAGGAGTCCAGTGTTGATTTAGATAATTAGCTCATGCTAATTAGGTTAGATTTTTAGTCATCCGGCTGTATATATGTGTGTGACATCTCAAATAAAAGCTATTCCTGATGTACTCCAAGACTGGTGTTGTCTAGTTCTTGGGGGCTCCTATAGCCAGATCCATTGGACTCATGTTCCAGGACTTAGGAAGCGGTATACTGACGGAAGCTTCCGTCACAATGCCTTCTATCAAGGTTCGTAGTTTAGGGAAGTTGGCTTTTTTGAAATTCAGTGTCTTTGTATTTCCCTTATGTTTCCTATTTGTGTGATTTATACTGAAGCCAGTTGACCTGTGATCGCTGTTTCCTAAATTTCCTCGTATTTCCACACCCGTGATCAGGTCTGTATTGTTGGTAATCAGTAGGTCTAGTAACGCTTTATTTCTAGTTGGTGCGTCTACCATCTGACCCATGAAATTGTCCTGCAAGACATTTAGGAACTGGCAAGCCTTAGACGAATGCGTGGTTCCCTTCGACCAGTCTATGTCTGGATAATTAAAATCCCCCATTATGATAACACTTCCCATCCTTGCTGCTAATCCCAATTGTGATAGGAGATCTGTCTCCCCTTCCTTCCTCAGGTTGGGGGGCCTATAGCATACTTCCAGTATTATTTTCCCCTTAGCATCATCCCTTTGGAGCTCTACCCATAAGGATTCCACCTTCTCCCTAGCTCCTTTAGCGATGTCATCTCTCACATTCACTTGTACATTATTCTTGCTATATAGACAAACCCCTCCCCCTTTTTTACCCTCTCTATCCCTGCGATAAAGGATGAACCCTTGAATGGTTGCCAGCCAATCATGAGAGCTGTTAAACCAGGTTCTCCTCGTACAACAGTATCTCTAGTTCACCCATCTTGTCCGCCAGGCTCCTGGCATTGGTGAACATGCCACGGAGCTTAGACCGGTCGCATACTATCCTCTTATTGGGTGTTCCGAGATTGCAACTAGGACTTGTTACTATACTTACCTTGGGTATACGTGCTTTAATCAACCTATTACTAATGCCCCTAATACTACCCTCTGGACTATGTTCCACGCTGACTATCTCTACCTCTGGACCCTCCCCCCGTCACCTAGTTTAAAAACCCCTCTAACTTTTCCCCAGATCCCATCCTATCTCCAACCATCCATCCCCCCGATCCCATCCCAGCTCCATCCATTTCCTCCATCCCAGCTCTATCCATTCCCCTGATCCCATCCCAGCCAGCTCCATCCATTCCCCCCATCCCAGCTCCATCCATCCCCCTGATCCAATCCCAACTCTATCCATTCCCCTGATCCCATCCCAGCTCCATCCATTCCCCCCATCCCAGCTCCATCCATCCCCGTGATCCAATCCCAACTCTATCCATTCCCCTGATCCCATTCCCGCTCAACCCATCCCCCTTTCCCATCCCAGCTCCACCCCCCCTTGACCCTTTCTCCCCATGCCTCCCTCCTCTGTCTGTCTCATGTACACAAAAATCATCACAGACCTCAGATCAGCTGCGTTCTGATAGAGTGGTGTGCTGCTCCCTACCTCCTTCTCTCTGTACAAGAAAACACAGGAGGAGGAGGGGAGGGTTCAGTGCACTCCGCTCTGCACTGTGTGTCAGAGGCAGCCAGGGAGAGATTCCGGCTGCCATGCAAAGACAGTGTATCTCACCGCGCACGGGAACCAAGATGCCCTGCACACCCCGCGGGTGTATGGGGACTCAGCCCTGATTCTCCAGGACCCCGGGACATGGATCAAATTCTGGAATGGTCCCAGCGAATCAGGGATGGTTGGGAGGTATGCTACTACTAATAATATTAATATTAATGATATCAACAATAACTCAGCATAGCCTAATAAAATATTTAAGAGAATGTTTGATACTTTTTTTAATTTTCAGATTACAGCCCCCCCCCCCCCTTGCACATACTAAATCGCTGTACAGAAATATATAACTCTAAAAAGTAACACAGATTACAGGTAGATACAAATATACAGTACATATTGCTTAAAGCAATTCCGTTCCAACTTAACAAAATGCTCTTTGCGTTTCACAATTTCTTTTGTAGACACAAAACAGAGTTCAGAAAATATAATCTGTTGTACAAAAATCTTTACATTTAAAAGTTTACTTCATTAAAAATGATACTTCAAGAAAAGCTCCAGGTCTCAAAACATTGTATTATGCTTAATCCAGAAACCATATAAATCCACTTTGTCAACAGCGGATGTGTTGGAATAAATACATTGTTCATGTATTTTGTGCTACAACTACATGAGCCAGTAGATGGCAGTGTTTATAAGTTTGTAGCTGCTCTATGGTAACCTCAATGTCTTTTTTTCTGTATAATAAAGTTTCCTGTCTGCAGTTAAGCAGCAAAGACCATGTGGACTGTGTAGGGCTATATACAGAATTTTTAACAGGATGACTTTGCAAACCAAGATAATCTCTTTTAAAAGTAGCAGTGACATCTCCATCTTACTGTACATAGACCAGTGGCGGTTGGTGCTCCATTTTTTAGGGGGGTGTGGCAAACAAACCACCAACCCCACTGCCCACTTGCCAGCCTCGCTCACCAACCCGCTCGCCAATCCTGCTCACAAGCCTGGCAGCCTCACACTTACACCCATCCATGTCGCAAGTGTCTTCGGAGGCTTCCCTGGCTTCTCCTCCCAACCTCCCCATCTGTACGCTTCTCATCCCGGCCAATCCGGTCTCAGGACCCTCTTCCTGTCCTGATTGGCCGGGAGAAGAAGTAGGAAGACAATATGTAGGTACGCTATTTTAACAAGTCGGTGGGCTCAGGGTGCAGTGCTCTGGTGGGCACTGGAACTGCGGCAATCAGCCCAGGGCACCACAGTGCCACCAGCAGGCAAACTCAATCCTAACAGCAGCAGTGAGCGGTCTTTATTACAGGAATATTTCACACTGGATTATTGCACAGATCTGAAAGAAATATTCTTGTATCTAGAGCAGGGGTCTCCAGTGTCAGTGGGAGGAATTGTGCCAATCCTTGGTGTCAGAGCGAGAAATTGTCTCTAATCATTGGGCTTCATTGTTGGTGTCATTGGGAAGAATTGTGGCCCTTCATTGGTGTCAGTGGTAGGAATTGTGCCCCATCGTTGGTGTCAGTAGGAGGAATAGTGTCCCATCATTGGTGTCAGTGGAAAGAATTGTGCCCCATCCCTGGTGTCAGTGGTAGGACGTGTGCCCTATCGGTGTCAGTTGGAGGAATAGTGTCCCATCATTGGTGTCAGTGAGACACATTTTTGGTGTCAATGGGAGAAATTGTGCCACATAGTTGGCGCCATTGGGAGAAATTGTGTCCTATCACTGGTGTCATTGGGCCCTATTGTTGGTGTCATTATTAGAATTTGTGCCCCTTCATTGGTGTCAGTGGGAGAATTATGCCCCATTGTTGGTATCAGTGGATGAAATGGTGCCCCAAGGGCAGGATAAAGCAATCAAAGGGCTGCATCTGGCCCGAGCCGCAGTCTGGAGACCACTGATCTAGACAATAAGCTTTCAGTTATGGCTGGACTTTAGTAAATCACTCACTTAAAACATCTGGTTGAGTCAGCCACCATAGGCCATTCATCGCATTATGCTTGGGCATAGAGGTGTGTGCGGGGCAGATCTGGTATGACCATAAATACAGTATATATGTTCATGGAAATATGACACAGCATGGAGACAAACTCCAAGTACAAATTTACAATAAAAACCTCAAAATGGATACAAAAATATCTTTCCTTTCATTATACATAGGTTTATATTATGTTACATTTTTTTCCTTTATTTTATTCACATTATCTTCATGGATATGTACAGTGAGAGCAGCATTCCAAGTTGCCGTGGTAAAACCATACCATGGCAGTATGTGCCAAGATCATGCCTTTCAGCCCCAGGCGAAATGTCATTGATACCAAGACGTATTTCCCCCTAGTGCTATACAGCAATCAGCACCAAGCAGGAAGTCGTTCCTATGAATGCTGTCCCGTTAAGTAGGGAAATTTTTCCAAGATCACTCCTCCATCTTGATATCTGTTTCCGTTTTATCCTGCAAGACGTAAGAGTACGGGTTTATTGGTACTTAGGGGATCTATTTATCAAGATTCACACAACATTTCATGCAAGATTTACATACATTTAAAAACATTATGGTCCCGCACACTGTTAACCCCCTCGGTGGGTGTGCCCAAATAAGGCCCACTTTCTAGGTTGGTATAGCCCAGACTAATATGGGGGGAACTTTCCACCCCACCAGCTTTACATGTTGCTTACTGACCTGACCCCGCCTCCTGAAAAGCATGGAACTGCCCACCCTGCTAACTTTACCAGTTGGTCCTGCCCAGACCCCACCTCCTAATTTGCAGGGAATTGCCCACCTCGCAAACGTTATTGGTTGGTCCTGACCAGATCCCACCTTCTAATATGCGGGGAACTTCCCATCACATCATCTTAATGGGTTGCTCTTGACCAGACCCCACCTTCTAATAAGAAGGGAACTCCCCCCCCCTGTCCATTTTACAGGTTGGTCCTGCCCAAATCCCACCTTCTAATATGTAGGGAACTTCCCACCCCACCAATGTTACTGGTTGCTCCTGGCCAGACCCCAACACCAAACAAGCAGGGAAATGTCCACTCTGCCAACTTTATGGATTGCCCTTTCCCAGACTCCACCTACTAATTTGCAGGGAATTGGTCTCCCCGACAATCTTATAATTTAGTCCTGCTCACACCCCACCTCTTAATATGTGAGGAACTTCCCACAACACCAACTTTATGTATTGCTCCTGACCAGACCCCACCTTCTAATAAGAAGGGAACTGCCCACTCTGCCAACTTTATGGGTTGGTCCTGCCCAGACCTCACATCTTAATATTCAGGGAACTTCCCGACCCACCAACTCTATAGGTTGCTCCTGACCAGACCCCACCTCCTAATAACCAGGGAACTGTCCACTCTGCCAACTTTACAGGTTGGTCCTGCCCAGACCCCACCTCCTAATATGTGGGGAACTTCCCACCCCACCAACTTTACTGGCTGCTCCTGGTCAGACCCCATCTCCTAACAAGCGGGGAACTGCCCACTCTACCAACTTTACGGGGTAGTCCTGCCCAGACCCCACCTTTTAATAAACAGTGAACATTCCACCCCACCAACCTTACATGTTGGTCCTGACCAATGCCACCTCCTAATGTCCGGTGACCTTCCCGCCCTACCAACTTTATGGTTTGCTCATGACCAGACCCCACCTCCTAATATGCGGTAAGCTGCTAACCCTGTCAACTTTATGAGATGTTCCTGCCCAGACCCCACCTCCTAGTTTGCGGGGAATTGTTCATCCCGCCATTTTTATGGGTTGGTCCTGCCCAGACCCCACTTCCTAATATGCAGGGAACTACTCACCCACCCAAATTTACAGGCTAGTCCTGTCCAGACCCCACAATTAAATATGCAGGAACTATTTAGTATTTGCAGTTAGTGTTTTTGTTTTAGTGAATGCGCCATGTTGATGCTGTGAGTCTGGGACACAGCCTGGGACACAACATCGATAGGAGAGGGGGCTAGGTTTTGGAACTGTCTAGGCAAATCCGGGACAGTTGATATATACTGTAGATTAACCCATATATTGATTTTCACATAAGATTCAAATACAAGAATGTAGCATACCATTTTACACCCTTTGAAATATTGGTGTGGGGCTCTTACTACTTCTTAAATGGCTGAACTTTTTGATTGCTGTCTGCACTCGTGTTGGGGAGATCCACCTTTTCTTGTCATTCTGGTAACTATTGTCACTGAGCCAGAAAGTGATAGGTAAAGTTGATGCTGTGATGCTAGAACATGGCCTGGGAAACATCAGCGACAGGGCTAAGCTGTAGGACTGTCCTGGCGAATACAGGACAGTTGCCATATAATGTATACTGATTTACCCATAATGATTTTCACATAAGATTCAATTACAAGAATGGATTACCCTATATACTCGAGTATAAGCCAAACCCGAATATAAGCCGAGGCACCTATTTTACCACAAAAAACTGGGAAAATGTATTGACTCGAGTATGAGCCTAGGGTGAGAAATGCGCAGCTACTGTAAGTGGAAAAGAGGGTCAACAATTCCCATTTGCAGCCTCACTGTCCCCATTTGCATGCCTCACTGTGCCCATTTGCAGCCATAGGTCCCCTGAACTTCAAACGTGGTAGTTAAGGGTTCCTAGATGCCCCCTAGCTTCCAACGGATTTTGTCCGACACTGGTGTTGCATACACACGGTCGGACAAAGTTGTCAGAAAATCCGATCATTCTGAACGTGGTGACGTTCGTTGCGTACGACGGAACTACGTAGAGGCTAGTAGCCAATAGCTTTGGTCTTGTAATGTGATCTGAGCATGCGTGGCACTTTGTCTGTCGGAATTCGCTACACACAATCGGAAAAAGTCCAATCAGACTTTGTTGTTGATCTCAAATTTTTTCTGTCGGAACTTCCGATGGAAAAAGTCAGATGGAGCCCACGCACGGTCAGATTTTCCGACAACATGGTCCGATAGGACATTTTCCATCGGGGCATTTGACTTATTGGTGTGGGCAGGGCTTTTTTTCTCAGAATAGGTGCAGGTACTCCCCCCTTCCAAGTCACCCATTGCCTCCGTCTGCTACCCTAGCTTCGAGCACGATCCTCTACAGCCAGCAACAATAGAGCTCCCAACAACAATAGATCCCCAGCAACAATAGACCCCCCCTAGCAACAACAGACCCTGAAACAAAATACCCCCCCAACAACAATGGACTGCCATAGCAACAATACAGCAGATCTTCCTTGAGCCAGCATCAATATACCCTCCCCTCAAAGGGAAGGGCCCTCCCAGCAACAATTGTCCCCTTAGCAACTTAAGATTCCTCCAGCAAAATAGATCCCCACTAGCAACAATAGACCTTTACAGCAACAAATTAACCCCCCCCCCCTTCCAGTGACAATAGATCTCCCAGCAACCGGAGTCAGTAGACCCTCCAGCACACCTAGCACCCCACTGGTGCTGGAGGTGTCGGAACTGAGTTCCCCCCACGTTCCTGCTGCAAAAAAAGCCCTTGTTGTGGGATTTTTACTACTTATTACAGTTTAACTTTTTCTTATTGCTGCCTACGTCCATGCTGGGAAGATTTACCCCTTTGTTTTGTTATGGTGACCATTGTCAGCAAGTGATGGGTAATCTAAAGGGTTTTAGTTGTTACCGGAGGTAATGAGTAGATTGTTAATTGTCCCATGGGGTTAAATGTTCGGGTTACCACTAAGATGGAAAATCCCCCAACTTTAGAAGATTTCCTCTCATTTCCTGTTGCATCTCTGAAACAGGAATTACAGGGAAATCTTACCAGTTGGACATGGACAGCAAATAATAACATGGCCGTTCAGCTTTAATCTTCTGTCCTTCCAGCTGAGAGTTGGGGCCTGTGTATATGGACTTGCTAGTCTTCTTTAAGGCCCGTACACACGATCGGACTTTTGACAACCAACATGCAAATTAGCTGGTTTGGACCAACATCCGACCGTGTGTATGCTCCATCGGACCAACTTTTTTCCAGGTTTCATCGGACTTTTGTTGGCTGTGCGAAAGGACCAACTTTCTGCCAACAAAAGTCCGATGGACCAAAGTCTGACCGTGTGTACACAAAACCAACGGACTTTTGTACAAACCAATGCAGAACCAATGCAAAAGATCAGAAAACAATACAGAAGTTGACCAAAGGTGGCGGTAAAGAGCAGAAAAACCATGTGATTTGGTGAAAGTTGGCTGAAAAAGTCCTGCCGTGTGTATGCAATACCAACTTGGGGCCAACGCCCTTTGGACAAAAATCCACAGGAAAGTTGGTCCACGGTCCGATCGTGTGTATGAGGCTTTAGAACTACTTTTTCGCTGCACAAGTCAATGGGAATGCAAAAGCAACCTGAAGCATATTGATGCAAATTAGAAGGAGGTCAACTGCAGATCAGCCTGTGACTCAAACTGTTCTCAAGTGCAAGCAAAATACATCTGAAATCACTTGTTCATTTGCACAAACCCAATGCCTGTTGACACTTGACACAGACCCTTCCTGAGTTGTGTTCCTGGTGTCTATTTTGCAATAATGTTGGTCCTACTGTATTCCCTGTGTGTGCTGTGTTGTTTTTTTGGGTAAAGGGGGCACCCACGAGTCCAGAGAACTGTCTGGGGCAGAGCCTTATGCCACGTACACACGAGCAGACTTTTCGACGGTCTTTCCGACGTACTTTCAACGGAGTTCCGACAAACTTTCCGAATGAACGGACTTGGCCACACACAATCACACTAGACATGTGCACAACAAAAAAATGTGTTTTTTATTTTATTTTCGTTTCGTTTTTTCGTTTCCGTTGGTTCGTAACGATTCGTAAATTCGTAAGTCGTCGGTGTTCGTATTCGTAACGATTCGTATTTTCGTAAGAGTTATTTTTTCGTTGATTCGTTTTTCCGTTAGTTTAATTTTCGTTTATTTGTTTATTCAAAATTCGGACGCATTCGTATTTATTCGTACTTTCGTAACATTCGTAGATTCGTAATCGGAGCATAATTCATAATTTTATGTAATGTGTATGCTATTATTACATTTTAAGAGACACGGAAAATTACGAATCGAAAAAAAAAGTTACAAATGTACGAATTTTTTCGTTCAATCCATTCGAAGCACGTTAAGCAGCGCCATTGTAAGAGACACGGAAAATTACGAATCGAAAAAAAAAAAAAAGTTACGAATGTACGAATTTTTTCGTTCAATCCATTCGAAGCACATTAAGCAGCGCCATTGTAAGAGACACGGAAAATTACGGATCGAAAAAAAAAAAAAAAGTTACGAATGTACGAATTTTTTGTTCAATCCATTCGAGGCACGTTAAGCAGCGCCATTGTAAGGGACATGGAAAATTACCAATTCAACAAAAAAAAAAAAAGTTACGAATGTACAAATTTTTTCGTTCATTTTGATTTTCGTTGTTCATGTTTTCGTTTTTCGGATTTTCTTCTTTCGTAGATTCGTTGTTTCTAATTAGTTTTTTTCGGATTTTCGTTGTTTTTCGGATTCGTTCGATTCGAACGATTTGTTATTCGTTAAAATTTTAAGCAAATCGTTCGTTTATTTGTACGATAACGAATGAACGTATATAACGAAAAAAAAAACGAAAAAAAAAAAAAACGAAACGAATTGCACATGTCTAATGCCGCGTACACACGTTCGGACTTTGTCTGCCGGACCTAGTCCGGCGGATTGTCCACCGGACCTAGTCCGGCGGGACTTCCCCACACACGCCCGGACTTCCGAGCGTGTTACTTGCCCACACACGCCCGGACTTCCGAGCGTGTGACTTCCCCACACACGCCCGGACTTCCGAGCGTGTGACTTGCCCACACACGCCCGGACTTCTCCGGCGGACAATCCGCTGGAAAAAGTCAGCGGGAATGAATGGACTTTCCGATGAGCGCCAAGTCCGTTCATTTCAAAAGTCCGGCGGACTAGCCTACTAACGGCGGGAT
Source organism: Lithobates sylvaticus (assembly GCA_028564925.1). NCBI lineage: Eukaryota > Metazoa > Chordata > Amphibia > Anura > Ranidae > Lithobates > Lithobates sylvaticus. Next base: position 538,755,152 of record CM053028.1, read on the forward strand.
TGTCCGCCGGACTGCCAAGTCCAGCGGACAATTTTAAAACAAAACTTAAAACCTAGTCCGCCGGACTTTTGGCGCCAAAAAGTCCGCCGGCGCCCCACACACGAGGGGATTGTCCGGTGGACTTGAGTCCAGCGGACAATCCCGCGGGATAGTCCCTTCGTGTGTACGCGGCATAAATCACACTAAAGTCCGACGGATTCGAACGTGATGACGTACGACTGGACTAGAATAAGGAAGCTCGTAGCCAATAGCTGCCCTAGCGTCGTTGTTTGTCCGTCGGACTAGCACACAGACGAGCAGATTTTTCGATAGGAACTGGGTCCGGCGGAGTTCCGGCGGAAAAATTTGAAGCATGTTCTATTTCTAGAGTCTGTCAGATTTTTCGACAGCAAAAGTCTGATGGAGTCACACACGATCGAATTGTCCGACGGATTTGTTCCGTCGGAGCTTTGCTGTTGAAAAGTCCGGTCGTGTGTGCGTGGCATTAGTCCACCTGTCCATGCCAAGGAAGACATGGGAAATTCCCCCATGAGGATCATTCTGCTGCCCAAATGACACAAGCAGATTCTTATGTATTGAGAACATATTGAGTTAGCAAAACACAGACTGCCTAGCTCAGAAGCTTGGTTTTAAGAAATTGTCCATGCATACCATGCCTGAATGATTTGGTTAATGGACACTCCTGCCAAATGTAGACTGCGTGGGGAGCAAAGCAAGAGCCATGAGATGTGGTCCATCCTGGCCACCCAAAAACTAAGGGGGTAGTAAAATGTCAGTGCTGTATCCTAGCTGTAGGCAGGTGCAGTCTATTTCCTCCACTGCAGGTGTCATTCATCCATAGTGGCAGTGCAGGGGGAGAAGGAAGTCAAGAGGAGCCTTGTTTCTCTATGATCTCCTTGGTCACAGAGAGGCAGCATCCCACTGGATGCTGGTGTCCCATGTAACCTTGGTGGCCATCTTGGGTCAGGCAGAGCCTATTTAAGACCCTGAATCCTGGGTTTGGCACAAATTTTGTGTGTGGCTAGAGTAGGGACAGGTCACCCATCTGTCAGAGCCAGTGCTTAGCATCAAGAAGAGCTTCCAGGTGAGTAGGGTAAGAGCAGGGACACGCCATCCTTCCTGGAAGCCTCCAAACTTAGGTACGGACCGACCAGGCTGCATTCCGCCCTTGAGTCAGGCGCTGCCGGCACACCTGAAACCTACTGCTGCCACTCATCGCTCTACATTTTGGGAGTGCGCCCAGTCAGGTTGTTTTCCCGCCGTGCTAGTTGGGCATTGCTAAACTTCAACTGTACAGGTTCAATCCCACAGTCAACATGTTTTGCTAGACATGTAGCTTCTTCAGGACCATACAAATTGGGGTATCAAATTCTAGTAAACAAATAAAAAACACATTAGTATAGTAGTAGTGTAGTAATGTATTTTTTATTTGTTTCTAACAAGTAAACAAATAAAAAACACATTAGTATAGTAGTAGTGTAGTAATGTATTTTTTATTTGTTTACTAGAATTTGATACACAATTTTTTATGGTCCTGAAGAAGCTTCATATTTAGAGATACGTGTTGACCATGAGATTGGACCTGTACACCTTGACCTACATTATATAGGCTACATTGTATATAGGTGATACTGTTGTGGTCCAATTGGGGTATACTCATATTTTAGACCCAGATATGATGTTTTGAAGATTGTATGGTTTTAATATTAGTATACGCTGGCGTTTTTTTTATATTAGTAATAGTAAATAAAGAATACATTTTTTATATCTAAGTGTCTGTCTCATGTGGGTGCTAATAAAGTCCATATTGTGGAAGGATATATTTCTGCAACCCCTCGTTTTGTCTTTATATACACTATATTACCATATTGAATCCTGGAACAGATATATGTGACGGGAGTCACTTTGAGCAGGGGGTGTAGTAATGTATTTTTTATGTGTTTACTAGAATTTGATACACAATTTTTTATGGTCCTGAAGAAGCTACATATCTAGAGATACGTGTTGACCATGAGATAGGACCTGTACACCTTGACCTACATTATATAGGCTACATTGTATATAGGTGATACTGTTGTGGTCTAATTGGGGTATACTGATATTTTAGACCCAGATATGATGTTTTGAAGATTGTATGGTTTTAATATTAGTATACGCTGGTGTTTTTTTTTTTTTTTTTATATTAGAAATTGTAAATAAAGAATACATTTTTTTATATCTAAGTGTCTGTCTCATGTGGGTGCCAATAAAGTCCATATTGTGGAAGGATATAGTTCTGCAACCCCTCGTTTTGTCTTTATATAGACTATATTACCATATTGAATCACAGGACAGATTTATGTGACGGGAGTCACTTTGAGCAGGGGGCTCATGGAACCCAGCTTACCTTAGAGAGGTCGGGAAACTCATGTTTTTTCCCTCTTATGTGTAAGTAACCCTGTGTCTATTAGGGGCACAGGGTGACCGAATTAATGATTCACAACTACATAATGAACGCTGAGAGCGTGGTTGCATTTCTTCAAATAGGACAGAAATATTTATCAACAATATCCCTTCAGAAATCTATGAATATAAATGAATTCCGCTTTATCAGACTGTGAGATTCATAGCAGATGTTAATTTAATCAGCAAGCCACCTGGTACTGGTGGACTTCTGCTATAGTTTGTTTATTAAGATGTTATGGGTTATTCTGTTAAGTATGCCTCTCCCATTGTTAATTGTGTTAATTGTTCTGTCTGTCTGATCATCTATGTGTTTATACTTGTATTAATGTGTATTGTACAGTACTTCGTATCCAGGTTGTAGGGCCAAATAGTCCAGTCACCTAGGCTGGTTTAATTTTACATCGCATACGTGCTCTTTTTTAACTGCCTCTATGTACAGTAAGTAGTTGGTATCTTTTATCTGTAATACATTTTATACGGTTTCACACTATGGGAGTTCCTTTGATTCATCTTTCATGAATGATTTGCCTGTGAACCATTGAATATTCCCTATGTTAGTGTTCCCATTGGACACCAAAGAAAAGCCATAGAGGCCTCCCATTTTGCTGCAAAGGAAAGAGGGTTGATGACGCCTGTCTTAAGGATATTCTTTCATACTGCACTTATGACTCTTATAATTTAGAGTCCATTTACTCTGGTAAGTGGCCATCTTATATTGTATGGTGGAGGCGCACCTGGGCGTTTAACCTTTTTATAAGATATTCATACAGTATATGTTGAACATGTAATCCCTCACGTTTTTCTTAAAGTAATCTACTAATTTCATGATTGGACTATATCATCTCTAATTGGACTGTAATATTTATGGGACTTTATTTCTTTATCATTTTAGCGTGGTAATTTTCTGTTTGTATATATTACCAAAAGTATTGGGACACCTGCCTTTACACGCACAGCTATAGCAGCTTCAACTCTTCTGGGAAGGCTGCCCTCAAGGTTTAGGAGTGTGTCTATGGGAATGTTTGACCATTTTTCCAGAAGTGCATTTGTGAGGTCAGCACTGATGTAGACGAGAAGGCCTGGCTCACAGCCTCTGCTCTAATTCATCCCAAAGGTGTTCTATCGGGTTGAGGTCAGGATTTTGTGCAGGCCAGTCAAGGTCCTCCACCCCAAACGCGCTCATCCATGTCTTTATGGACTGGTGTGCAGTTATGTTGGTACAGGAAGGGGCCATCCTCAAACTGTTCCCACAAACCACACAAAGTTGGGAGCATGAAATTCTCCAAAATGTCTTGGTATGCTGAAGCTCTCAGAGTTCACCTCACTGGAGCTAAGGGGCCAAGCCCAACCCATGAAAAACAACCCCACACAATAATCCCCCCTCCACCAAATGTTTCAGACCAGTGCACAAAGCAAGGTCCATAAAGACATGGATGAGTTGAGTTTGGGGTGGAGGAACTTGACTGACCTACACAGAGTCCTAGTCACAACCCGATAGAACACCTTAGGGATGAATTAGAGCGGAGACTGTGAGCCAGGCCTTCTCATCTAACATCAGTGCCTGGCTTTACAAATGCGCTTCTGAAAGAATGGTCAAACATTCCCATAGACACACTCCTAAACCTTGCGGACAGCCTTCCCAGAAGAGTTGAAGCTGTTATAGCTGCAAAGGGTGGGCCAACTTAATATTGAACCCTACGGACTAAGACTGGATGCCATTAAAGTTCATGTGCGTGTAAAGGCAGGCGTCCCAATACTTTTGGTAATATAATGTAGTTTTGGATGTGGCATGATGGAGGTCTTTGTCGTTTTCTTTGTGACACGTGTCATGCGTGCCTCATGCCCAGGATCAATTATATTTTTTTATCGAGGGCCCTGAATGCAGCACCAGAGCCATTTCAGTGTCGTGCCACCACAAGCCACATTCTGCCCCCACAGATCTTTGCAGACAAATAGTTTCCAACGCCTCAAGGAAAATTATTAAAATGTACCCTACGTGTTCTAAAAGGTTAAATTCTTAAAATATGTCTTTGAAGGTTTTCCAAAATGCTAATAGTTAAAGAAAATTGTTGAAACGAAGAACCATATTCACCTCCATCTTCCTGTAAATCCTCCTACGCCTATATCAACTTTCTGCAAACCTGGCTTGGCAGCCCTTCATTGAGAGATTAACCCGAATTCTTTTGTTGCTCAGCTATTTCCTCCTAAATGATATCAAGCAACGGATGTATGCTGCGATATATGATATAAAAAAAAAAAAAAAAAGCCAACATACAGACAGAAGCGATTCAAGCAGATGTAGACCACACACCTTACAAAGACTGGGGGCAGAATTACTGTACATACCGTATATACTCGAGTATAAGCCGAGTTTTTCAGCACATTTTATTGTACTGAAAGTGCCCCCCTCGGCTTATACTCGAATCGAGCACAAAATTACATTTTCCGAACCGATTTTTGGGGCCCCGTATCTCTGGGCCACTTAGAGCTAGGAACCCCAATTTGGTGTGAACCCAGTGGAACCAACACTACAACATATCCAAAGCTGGGGTTCCTAGCACCAAGTGGCCCCGGGATACGGGGCCCCAAAGTCGGTTCGGAAAATGTAATTCTCTGCTGCAGAAAAGTGCTTGACATTTTCCGAAACCGACTTTGGGGCCCCGTATCCCTGTGCCACTTAGTGCTAGGGACCAGCTTTGGATATGTTGTAGTGCTGGTTCCACTGGTTTTGCACACCAAATTTCTTAGCACCAAGTGGCCCAGAGATACGGGGCCCCAAAGTCGGTCAATTGTGTCCATCTGCAGCAATGTCATTTCGGGACCCTTTGGGTCCAGGGGCCCCCGAATTTTGGCTGCAGCTAGGGACCATCTAGGAACCCTTAACTACAGAGTTTGAAGTTCGGGGACCTATAACTGCAAATGGGCACAGTGAGGCATGCAAATGGGCATTGTTGACCTTCTTTTCCGCTTACAGTAGCTGCGCATTTCTCACCCTAGGCTTATACTCGAGTCAATAAGTTTTCCCAGTTTTCTGTGGTAAAATTAGGTGCCTCAGCTTATATTCGGGTCGGCTTTTACTCGAGTATATACGGTACTGTAAACTTGATAGTGTCCTGCTGGTGGCATAGGTTACCAAAATTTACTGTATACCATGAATTCGGCATAGGTCTAAAAATCTGCTCAAACTCCCAAGGCTTGTCATGGTCTCGCTGGCCAAGCTATAACACCTTTTTCAAGGCTCAAGCGTGATGATTTCCACGCACACCTAGGGCCAATAGGTTTCGGATTCAGATGTGGGCAGCCCATCTGGAACAGATTTGGGTATCCATGGTGAAGACCACATACGACAAATATGGTTTAAGGACTGTCAAGGCAGGGGACCATAGCCTGTGCTAGGACTACTGGCATAGAAAAGTCTCCAGAGGCCTCGAGGAATCCTCAGATTTTTGTTTCTAGCACAAATCTTTAGAGATGTGCCCGAAAGATAAATTAGTTTCATTTAGTTTCGGATTCGTTTGTAAAGTTAATTATTATTATTATTATCATAGAGTATTTATATAGCGCCAACAGTTTATGCAGCGCTATAATATAGATCGGGGACAGTACAATTCCAATACAGCTCAATACAGAAGTAATAGGAGGGCCTTGCTTATGGAGCTTACAATCTAAAGGGGGGGGGGGGTGGTACAAAAGGTAATGATGGAGGTGATTCGGGTACAGTTCTTAGGTGGAGGTGGAGTAGGCTTCCCTGAATAAGTGAGTTTTTCATGGATAGCCTAAAGGTGGACAGGGTAGAAGCTGACTGGACATACTGGGGAAGGGAGTTCCAGAGGATGAGAGAGGTTCTGGAGAAGTCCTGGAGGTGAGCATGGGAGGAGGAAACAAGGGAGCTAGAGAGCAGGGGGTCCTGGGAGGAGCGGAGAGGATGATTTGGGTGATATCTGCAGATGAGGTTGGTGATGTAGCTGGGGGGCGATGTTGTGGATGGCCTTGTGTGTTGTGGTTAGTATTTTGAATTTTATATGGTGAGGTAGGGGAAGCCAGTGAAGGGATTCATAATATTCTTAATGTTAAAATGATTAAGTTTTGGAATTTGTTTTGTATATTCAGATATTATATTCTGTTTTGTATATTGATTATTTTTGAATTTATTTGAAAATTTGAATTTCAAAAGACGGCTATATTTGTTCTGTTTTATTCTATTCTTTTCTATTCTATTCCTTTATTTTCTACTCTTTTCTATTATGCTATTCTATTCTGTTTCTTTCTAGTCTATTATTTTATATTCTATTTTATTTTTTTCTATTCCATTCTATTTATTGTCTTGTCTATTCTTCTCTATTCTATTATTTTTTTTCTATTCTATTCTTTTCTATTACATGATGTTTTATTCTATTCTATTCTATTCAGCAGCTTAAGTAGGAATCATCATCTTATTTCACTTTCATACCTTACTTTATTTATTGCAATATGTTTAATTTTTCTAATTTCAAATTTGGATAATTAATTTCATTATAACTTATTTCGGATTCGTTGAAATACGTTAGTATTGTGATTTAAAAAATTCGGATACATCCGAATCTCCGAATAATGAAAATTTCATCCAAATTTTGATTCGTAATGAAACAAATCACACATGACTACAAACCTTTCCAAGTAATTTGAAGTCGGGCAAAAAAAAAAAAAATAGTCTTGCAGTAGGGCCCCTACATACCTGTTAAAGTAGAACTATACGCAAAAACTTTTCTTTTCATTTTGGATAGAGCAAGGGAGAGTTATAACGCTTGTCAATTTTTTTCCCGCCACCTGTGTCCCATTGGGGAGATTTCACTTCACTTCCTGTCCCATAGCCAAACAGGAAGTGGGAGGAAATCCTTGCAAATTAGGGGAATCCCTTTGGGGAACTAATGTCCCCATTGGAAGATTTACCCTTTTCTGGGGACAACAAAAAATGTGGGATTTTCTTTTACTTTCATATTCAATGATAATGGTAAACAGGACTAAGGCCCCTTTCACACTTGTGCGACTTCAAAGTTGCGCGATCTTTGCTGCGATTTTGCCGTGATTTCAAGGAATGCCTGTGTAAGTGGCATCAAAATCGGACCAAAGTAGTGCAGGGACTACTTTGAAGTCGAAACGACTTGAAGTCGTACTAATATGAATGGCTGTCATTGGAAATCATGGGGAACGACTTGTCATGCTACTTTGCAGTCCCAAATCGTGGGACAAGTCGTATAAGTGTGAAAGGGGCCTAAGAGAGGACGAATCTCCCTAGACGGCAATAAAATCTGGCAGGGGTTCTAATCACTCTCTAGTCTATCCCAAAAAAAAAAATGCCTTTAGTTAGAAGAGGAAACGTTGAAATATTTTCACCTATAATTTACCTTTCCTTGCTCCTGTGGACTTCTTCCATACTGCGTGGCTAGTCCCCTGAAGCCTCTTCACCTCAGTGCTCCAGCTGGTGGTCGCACACTAATGCCGCGTACACACGACCGGACTTTCCGTCAGAAAAGGTCCAACGATGTTTCCTATGGACTTTCGACTGAGTTACGTCGGACTTCCGAACGAACGGACTTGCCCACACACACGAACGGACTAAAGTCCGTTCGTTTTGAACGCGATGACGTACGGACGGGACTAAAAAAGGAAGTTCAATAGCCAGTAGCCAATAGCTGCCCTTGCAACGTATTTGGTCCATTGGACCAGCACACAGACAGGACTTGACAGGACAGGAATTGATTTGAAACATGTTCTATTTCTAGGTCCGTCTGAATTGTTAAAAGAAAAACAATCGGATTATCCCACACACGATCGGAAATATCCGATGGAATGATTCCGTCAGACCTATTCTGCCGGAAAGTCCGGTTGTGTGTACATGGCTTGAGATTATCAAGTACAATACAGAACCATGAGTCCTGCATTAAATGTAGACATGTGCACTGACAAAAAATTCATTCATTTTCATTTTCGTTTCATTAGTTTTTTTGCTTTTTTCGCAAATTCGGAATTCGGAAATTTCGGGAATTTTCACATTTCTATTTTTCGGATTTCCGAATTTCTAATTTTCGGATTTCCGAAATTTCGTATTTTCGGATTTACGAATTTCTGAATTTACGAATTTTCGGATTTTCGTATTTACGAAATTCCGAATTTCCGAATTTCGTATTTTCGTATTTACGAATTTCGTATTTTACGAATTGACGAATTTCCGAATTCTGTATTTTACGAATTTCCGAATTTTCTAATTTTCTAATTTTCGGATTTCCGAATTTTCGGATTTACGAAATTCCGAATTTCGAATTTCCGAATTTCGTATTTCCGAATTTCGTATTTTCGTATTTCCGAATTTCATATTTTTGTATTTTCGAATTTACGAAATTCGTATTTTACGAATTTATGAATTTTCTAATTTTGAATTTTCGAATTTCCGAAATTTCGAATTTTCGAATTTCCGAGTTTCGGATTTCGAATTTTCGGATTTTCGAATTTTCGAATAGTGAATTTTCGGATTTCCGTATTATCGAATTTCAGAATTTTGGATTTTCGGTTTTTCGGAATTCCGAATTTTCGGACTTTCGGATTTTCGGAATTCGTGAATTCAAAGATTTGAAAATCCCAAAATTTGAAAATCTGAAAAAAGAAAGAAAATCAGTTTAATTAATAACTAACTATTAAATTAACGAGTACGAATTTATCCGAAGTTACGAATTATCTGAAATAACGAATGCCGCATCTAAACAAATGGAAAAAGGTTTTATTATTGTTATTTATTATTATTAGATCGTTACGTTCCATTTGGTTATATTCGGCATTCGTTATTTCAGATAATTCGTAACTTCGGATAAATTCATACTCGTAACGTTCACTAACAGACAAATTTGAAAGGGAATTCCAATACCTATAATTTAATAGTTAGTTATTATTTAGAATTAAACAGATTTTCTTTCTTTTTTTCAGATTTTCGATTTTTCTAATTTTTGAATTTCCGAATTCCGAAAATTCGGAATTCCGAATTTTCGGAATTTCGAAAATCCGGAAATTCGGAAATCCCGAAATTCGGAAATCCAAAAATCGGAAATTCGGAAATTAAAAGTTCGGAAATTTGGAAATTCGAAAATTCGCAATTTCGGAAATTCGTTAATTCGGCAATTTTGGAAATTCGTAATTTCGCAAATTTTGAAATTCGGAAATTGAAAAATTTGGCAATTCGGAATTAACGAATTTGTCAAAATTCGTTAAAAAACGAATTAGGAACTAAACGAATTGCACATGTCTAATTAAATGTGAGGATGGTAAGGGCACAACCACAACCTAGAACGTCGGAAAGAACAGGAGTGCATTGGAGCCTGCAAGAATGAAGATTAGGGTAAATATTACACCTTTGTCCTCTACCCATAGACTTAAGGACCATTTAACTCTTGGGACTGGGGTTGGCTAGTTTGTACTGCAATGGTTAAAGAAGACATAGTACTGTAGGTGCTTAAAGGTTCCTTGTCCTTATGATTTTGTTAAGGTTGGCTGTGGGCAGAGCTGTTAGGACAAACCTAGTATACCCAGAGCAGCTTTTCTTAACCTTTCTACCCCCAAAAGAACCCCTGATATAAAAGGTCTTGGGGACCCCTTGCTGAAATGAGGGGGTAGTGGAAAAATGCCCCTTACATTGGTGGTCGGTGGGAAGAACACTGATATGTGGTTGTCAGAATGCCACTTACACAGATAGCTAAAAATATTATTGGTGGTATGTAGCTGGCTCTGCCATGTGGTTTGGTATGCAGGAACCATTAAATAGGAGATCAATCTGCCGTAGCTTAAGGAACCCCTAGCATGGAGGAACCCTAGGGATCAAAGGAACTCTGGATGAGAATGGCTGGCCTAATGTGATAAAAGTACTGCAGTGTTTGAAGGGGACTTACTGGCATCACACAGTAGATGCTATAAAGTGTCCTTATATTGGTTCTAAGAGAGAGTTCCTAGGACAATCCTTTCTAGGTAGTTTAACCGCTTCAATACAGGGCTTTTAAACACCCTTCCTTACCAGAGCACTTTTTGCGATTCGGCACTGCGTCGCTTTAACTAACTATTGCGCGGTCGTGCGACGTTACACCCAAACAAAATTGACGTCCTTTTTTTCCCACAAATAGAGCTTTCTTTTGGTGGTATTTGATCGCCCCTGCGGTTTTTATTTTTTGCGCTATAAACAAAAGAAGAGCGACAATTTTGAAAAAAAACACAATATTTTTTACTTTTTGCTATAATAAATATCCCATTTTTAAAAAAAAAAACAATTTTTTTCCTCAGTTTAGGCCGATACGTATTCTTCTACATATTTTTGGTAAAAAAAATCGCAATAAGCGTATATTGATCGGTTTGCGCAAAAGTTATAGCGTCTACAAAATAGGGGATAGATTTATTGAATTTTTTTTTTTTTTTTTTTTTTACTAGTAATGGCGGCGATTTGCGATTTTTTTTTTTCGTGACTGCGACATTGCGGCGGACACTTCGGACACTTTTGACACATTTTTGGAACCATTCACATTTACACAGCGATCGTTGCTATAAAATTGCAATGATTACTGTGTAAATGTGACTGTGAGGGAAGGGGTTAACACTAGAGGGCGCTGGAGGGGTTAATGTGTGTCCCTAATAGGAGTGATTCTAACTGTAGGGGGAGGGGACTTAAGGGGAGGAGACCGATCATGTGATCCTCTGTACTGGGATCACATGATCGGTCTCCTCCCCGCTGACAGGACGTGGAGCTGTGTGTTTACACACACAGCTCCACGGTCCCGCCCGGTCCCGTTGTTTTAACGGGCAATCGCGGGTGCCCGGCGGACATCGCGGCCGCCGGGCACTCGCACCGGGTCCCGAGCGATGCCGCGCGCGCCCCCCCCAGGCCGGGAATCCGAGGACGTCATATGACGCCCACCCAGGATGGTAGATCCACCTTGTGGGCGTCATATGACTATACGCGGGTATTGAAGTGGTTAAGCTAGACAGACCATAAGATATGGTTGTAAGGAGTGTTGAGACAGACACCCTAGCATGTGCTAAGAAAACAGCAGCGATCATGGGACATTTTTTGGAATGGTACAAGTAGGGTTGCCACCTGTTCGGGATTCACCAGGACAGTTCGGGTTTGGAATCATGTGTCCGGGTTTCAAACTGTCTGAAACCCGGACACATTATTCAGACTGGACTGTCTCCCCCCTTCTCTCTCCTGTCTCTAAGTGAGTACGCCAAGGTAAATCAGGGTTCTCAGAGCACTCATTACATCAGAGCTCCCCCTTACATCAGAGTCCTCTTTGTACACCAAAGCATCCCTTATGTTAGAGTCCACAGTGTTCTCCCTTACATCAGAGTCTGCAGAGTCCCCCATTACAGTGAAAGGGATCTCTGCGAGTTCAGATATAAAAGGGGAACTCTGTGGACTATGATGTAAAGGGGGAACTCTGTGGACTCGAATGTAAAGGGGGAACTCTGTGGACTCGAATGTAAAGGGGGAACTCTGTGGACTCGAATGTAAAGGGGGAACTCTGTGGACTTGAATGTAAAGGGGGAACTCGGTGGACTCGGATGTAAAGGGGGAACTCGGTGGACTCGGATGTAAAGGGGGAACTCGGTGGACACGGATGTAAAGGGGGAACTCGGTGGACTCGGATGTAAAGGGGGAACTCGTGGACTCGGATGTAAAGGGGGAACTCGTGGACTCGGATGTAAAGGGGGAACTCGGTGGACTCGGATGTAAAGGGGGAACTCGGTGGACTCGGATGTAAAGGGGGAACTCGGTGGACTCGGATGTAAAGGGGGAACTCTGTGGACTCGGATGTAAAGGGGGAACTCTGTGGACTCGGATGTAAAGGGGGAACTCTGTGGACTCGGATGTAAAAGGGGAACTCTGTGGACTCGGATGTAAAGGGGGAACTCTTGTGATTAACTTCATATGATTAGAAATGTTATTTAATAGCAACATCTATGCATAGTTTATCTATGCACACTATGAAAAAAAAATTGCTGTGCGACGCTGAAGTGTTCGGGTTTGACTTGAAGAAAAGGTGGCAACCTTAGGCACAAGGTTCCTCCTAATTTTTCTGAAATTGGCTAGGGACATAGCTCTTGATAATTTAGGTAAGACAGACCAAGGGATACAATTGTCTTGAGAGGTCCTGCCGAGATGGCTAGGTCAGAGGAAACTTTATGGCATAATACTTTGAGATTAGACTTTGAGATTAGAAGGTGGTTAGTATTCTTAGTACAGACTTATTCAGCCACTTTAAGAATGGCCCACACGGGTGGCAGCCATTGTGGTAAGAAATGAAGTGAGTGATGCTGGGTGCAGTGGAGTTAAACAAGGAGACCTCCCAGCAGGGGGGACACATTGGGAAAATGGTCATCATAAAACCAAGCTAGGCTGGATCTAAGAGGGGACTGCAGAGACTCCTACTCGCTCCTCACTTCTGTAGTAGATGGATGGGTGAGTGGATGCAAGCTGAACTGTGATGAACCAAATACGTGTTGCAGCCTCTTGTGATGGGAAATAGCATGTACCCATATGCCAAGTCAGACCATGCCTTTCCCTGGGGGAAGAGGCAGAGTTTCACACTGGATTACTAGAATATTGTCTTATCAGTCTCCCTCTCCCTAACTAAACAAAAAATTACCTGGATTATGTACCAGGAAAAAAACTCTAATATTATCCTTGACAAAATGGAAAAATTTAAATGTGTGTGGGAACCATGGGCCCAATACATTGGGATTCTCCTTTAACCAGGATCCATGAGTTCAATCGGAAGTCCGCCCAGAAGTAAGCCCCCCTGACACCACCAGGCTCTCCTTGATCAGGCACCCTTATGTCCTTGACCCCCTTTCTCCCACCTTCTATCTTTTCCTCTACCTTTCTTCCTATCTCTCTCTCCTTTCCCCACCCTTCCCACCAACACCTGTTGGTGAGAAAGTTGGAGGTACAAGTTTTTAAGACCTAGCTCTTGAACATCAGTGGAGTTATTTCCCAATGTGATCTCTTTTTCAGCTGGTCGGTAGCCAGTTGGGTGAAACCAACCTTGTTCATAGGGACATTTTCCACTTCTAGAGCTCATTAGGGCCATTGTTCAGTTCATTAAGTTGTTCTTTCACTGTTTATCTCCTCATTTTAGTCCTAAACTAGATGGGCGCACATAGACCTCATGGTTTCTTGCAGTCCGGGGGGGCCCTGTGGCCACGACACAGTTTGATCCCAGTTGGGGTGTCGGGGCTCTGGGCCTTCTGGAGGGCTAATCACCCATCTGCCTATGTGCAAAACCCCACCTAACTGCTTCTTGGCTCTTTATCGATACCTTCGATTTACAGTCTAGTTTGGTACATGTACTGTTTATTGTCAATAACTACTTTAGACACGCACTACTGATGTTCCTGTTCATTGTGTACTCTATCGTACTCCCCTGCGAGGGAGACACTTCTTTGGTATATTTTTGATCTCTTGATAAAAAGTTTAAACACAAAAAAAAAAAAAGAATATTGTCTTATCCTGGAGTTCAGATTTAAAAAAAAAAAAATAGTATGACCACAGGTAACTGGTAGTTGTCACTTAAGACAATGTGTAGCCTCTACCTAGAGTGTAGAGCCTCAGTAAAAGCGAAAAACTATGATACTGTTTTAAAATGTAGTGTTGTTGAAACCACTTACCTAATGGAAAGAATTGTCATCACTTCCTGTCCCATCAGGAAGTGAGAAGAAAACTCACCAATGGCAACACTGACCCCTCCCGCCTAAAAAAAACTCAACCGAAGCTCCAACCCATCCAACTCTGTCCACAAAAACATAAAAAATAATATTTGTCTAAAGTTCTGCATTAACATAAAATAGTTGGCCTACCTCATTTGGGTGCCGTTCTTCACTTTCAGCTTCATTTTCAATATCAAATGATTTATCAGGAATGGGAGGGGGGTCCTTCAAGTCAACGTTTATGCAGACGGTTGGTTGGCGTGGGGAGGTTTTAAAATTTTTGTTCTTCCAATGCGTTATCATTGTGTTCAGTTTAAAGGAGGAGGTGGGTGGAACCCCAGGATTCACGGGAGCTGAACTGTGGTTGGATTTCTCCTGTAAAACCTCTATTTTTACACTTAAATCTATGGAGACATTTTCCACTGGTTTTGTCGGTGGCTGCTTTATTGAGCGCTTGTCCTTACGAATTACGGAATAGATAGGTTCTAGTGGTATTAACTGCATTGGTTCCTTCATGGTTTCATCTTCCTGGTTGGGACTGGGAAGGTCAATCACCGATTCTTGGTTTTCTGGTGTGTTATTCCTCCATCTTTCCTCTACTGAGACGTACAAAGGATTTATGTTTTCCAGGGCTTCAGGATTATGAACATCACCGCCGCCTACTGCCATTGTGTGATTACTCCCAGAGGTATCGCCCAGGTGTTTCTCATTTGGGTCAGAGTCTGCAGAACAAAGGCAACATATATTAGATATGAAAGAGCTTTAAGAAGGTTGCATTCAACCTTCCTGAGGTTCATAGCAGAATAATTGTGTCAAAACGTAGCTTTAAGCATCCAGTAAAAAATACAAGGGAATTAATGCAACCCAAAAAACATTTATATTATATTGCAGTCAGGGATTCCACTTTAAGTGGATCTGCCCAGGGACTTCATTGAAGTTGGTTCACCCAAATAAACACACACTTTATAGGTCGGTCCTGCCAAGACCCTGGTCAACGTGTCCAAATTACACCCACTTTATGGGTGGGTTCTGCACAGGCCCTGGTGAGTAGACATGTGCAACTCGTTTCGTTTTTATTCGTTTTCCGCTAAAATTCGTTATATTCGTACATTCGTTCTCGTACGAATGAACGAATGATTCGCTAAAAATTTTAACGAATTATCGAATCGAACGAATATGAAAAACAACGAAAACCCAAAATAACCAAATTAGAAACAACAAAACTACGAAAGAAGAAAATCTGAAAAACGAAAACAGGAACAACGAAAATCAAAATGAACGAAAAAATTCGTACATTCGTAACTTTTTTTTTTTTGTTGAATTGGTAATTTTCCGTGTCCCTTACAATGGCGCTGCTTAACGTGCTTCGAATGGATTGAACGAAAAATTTGTACATTCGTAACTTTTTTTTTTTGTTGAATTGGTAATTTTCCGTGTCCCTTACAATGGCGCTGCTTAACGTGCTTCGAATGGATTGAACGAAAAAATTTGTACATTCGTAACTTTTTTTTTTTTTGCGATTCGTAATTTTCCGTGTCTCTTACAATGGCGCCGCTTAACGTGCTTCGAATGGATTGAACGAAAAAATTTGTACATTCGTACCTTTTTTTTTCGATTCGTAATTTTCTGTGTCTCTTACAATGTAATAATAGCATACACATTACATACAATTATGAATTATGCTCCGATTACGAATCTACGAAAACAATGTTACGAAAGTACAAATAAATCAACCTTACGAAAGTACGAATGTAACTAAATCTACGAAAATACGAATGCGTCCGAATTTCGAATAAACGAAAATTAAACTAACGGAAAAACGAATCAACAAAAAAATAACTCTTACGAAAATACGAATCGTTGCGAATACGAACACCGACGACTTACAAAATTACGAATCGTTACGAATCAACGGAAACGAACAGAAACTAAACGAAACTAAACAAATTTTTCTATTGTGCACATGTCTACTGGTGAGTTTGTTCAAAATCACAACCAATTTATGGGTTGGTCCTGGGTGAGCATATCCAAATGATACCCACCTTGTGGGTTGCTCCTGCCCAGTTCTGGGTGAGAGCGTGTCCACATCACAAGTACTTTATGAATTGTTTTTTCTCAGACCCTGTTGGGCATGTCTAAATCGCTTCCACATGCTGGGAATGTTCACTCATGGCCCCAAAAACACCCAATGAATGCTTTTTTGAGTTACTGCACAGGTGTAGTAGCTCAGATAAGGTGGGTGGGAAGCAGGGCTGTTCCAGCGAATCCAGGACACCTGCCATCCATGAACTATCGTATTTTAAAAGCTGTGTTCAAGCATCTGCATTACACCTTCAGCTTTTTTTTTTTTAATAATTCCCAGTGATCTTGTCATGAAGGTCTCTGTTCAGGCACTTCCTGTTATAGGGTGACACCTGTCATGCCTTGTCACCCTGTCACATGTTCCCCTGTTGAAGAGACTACAAGAGGCTGTAACAACACGCATCGCTCAGGCATAGTCCACTGCTGTCACTATCGGGAAGCTGGTCCAGTGCGTAAAGACAGGAAGTAGCTGCAAAGACTATGCATGAGATCAGTACTGAGATGTAATAAAGGATGAAAAAAAAAGGCAAAGTAGGATACTATGGAAAAAACAAAACACAGAAGTTGTTACTGATACACAGAGCTTTAGCAAACTTAAAAAGAGTTCCAAACTAGAATAGAAGGAACAAGGGCATAGGGCCTACATGACTAGGGGGCCAGTTAAGGAAAAGTTAAAGGGGTTGTAAAGGTTCGTTTTTTATTTTCTAAATAGGTTCCTTTAAAGCGGTGTTCCGGCCGAAATTATACTTTTTAAATAAAAATACCCCTATAATACAAAAGCTTAATGTATTCTAGTAAAGTTAGTCTGTAAACTAAGGTCTGTTTTGTTAGTTTTTAGCAGTAGTTTGTTATTTTATAAACTTGCAGCAGGCCGTGGCCATCTTAAGTGTGGGCATCTGAAGCCAGACTGTATTTCTTCCTGGATCTCATCCTTGCATATCTCGTACATACTCAGTGCAGTGTAATAGGTTTCAGGTCAGGTTTCCATAGCAACGGCAGTTTGAGAGGAAGTTGCTGCCCCTTCCCAGGAGGCATTGCAAACAGGAAATGATGCGATGGGCCGCGGCCAGGGAGGAGGAAGTGAAAAATGAATACAGCAGATATACAGTCTGTGCTAAAAAAAAAATAAAAAAAATATCCAATTTGTTTACAGTGCACAGTTTAGTGAGGGATGCTGAAGAGTTGTAAAAGTGGGTGGAACTCCACTTTAAGCTAGTGCATTGTTGGTTCATTTACCTTTTCCTTCGATTTCTCTTCTAAATGTTTATTTTCTTTGTTTCCTTTATCTGAATTTCTCACTTCCTGTGTCTCCTCAGTAAGCTGTTCAGTAAGCTGTTCTGGCTGACTAAACACCGCTCAGATGATGGTGTGAAGTTTACTGAGGAGAAACAGGAAGTGAGAAATTCAGACAAGAAAAAGAACATTTAGAATGGAAATCGAAGGAAAAGGTAAGTGAACCAACAATGCACTAGCTTAACCACTTCAGCCCCGGACCAATTTGCAGCCAAAGGACCAGGCCCCTTTTTGCGATTCGGCATTGCGTCGCTTTAACTGACAATTGCACGGTCGCGCGACGTGGCTCCCAAACAAAACTGGCGTCCTTTTTTTCCCACGCATAGAGCTTTCTTTTGGTGGTATTTGATCGCCCCTGCGGTTTTTATTTTTTGCGCTATAAACAAAAATAGAGCGACAATTTTGAAAAAAATGCTATATTTTTTACTTTTTGCTATAATAAATATCCCCCAAAAAATATATAAAAAAACATTTTTTTTTCCTCAGTTTAGGCCGATACGTATTCTTCTACATATTTTTGTTAAAAAAAAAAATCGGAATTAGCGATTATTGATTGGTTTGCGCAAAAGTTATAGCGTTTACAAAATAGGGCATAGTTTTATAGCATTTTTATTAATATTTTTTTTTTTTTACTAGTAATGGCGGCGATCAGCGATTTTTTATTGTGACTGCGACATTATGGCGGACACATCGGACATTTTTGACACATTTTTGGGACCATTGTCATTTATACAGCAATCAATGCTATTTAAATGCATTGATTCCTGTATAAATGACACTTGCAGTGAAAGAGTTAACCACTAGGGGGAGGGGAGGGGTTATGGGCTGTGACGTGTGTGTTTTTTTTACTATTAGGGGGCGGGGCTGACGTCTGACGTCACTGATTGGCTTTCCCTATGACAGGGAACAGCCGATCAATGACAGGCAGAGTAGGAAGCGCGGAGAGAGGTTTGTTTACACAGACCTCTCCCCGTTCTTCAGCTCTGTGACCCGATCGCGGGACACCAGCGGCGATCGGGTCCGCTGGTCCCGCGGCCGGGGTCACGGAGCTCCCGACCGGGTCGCGAGCGTGCCGCTGGCAGGGCGCGCGCGTGACCCCACGGCTAGGCAATTAAAGGGGACGTATATACACATCCTTTTGCCTAGCCGTCCCTTCTGAAAACGTATATATACCGTGGGCGGTCGGGAAGCGGTTAAAAAGAGTTCCAAACTAGAATAGAAGGAACAAGGGCATAGGGCCTACATGACTAGGTAGAAGGGGGCCAGTTAAGGAAAAATTAAAGGGGTTGTAAAGGTTCGTTTTTTATTTTCTAAATAGGTTCCTTTAAGCTAGTGCATTGTTGGTTCACTTACATTTTCCTTCGATTTCCCTTCTAAATGTTTTTTTTCTTTGGCTGAATTTCTCACTTCCTGTTCCTCCTCAGTAAGCTGTTCTGGCTGACTAAACACCGCTCGGATGATGGTGTGAAGTTTACTGAGGAGGAACAGGAAGTGAGAAATTCAGCCAAAGAAAAAAAACATTTAGAAGGGAAATCGAAGGAAAGGGTAAGTGAACCAACAATGCACCAGCTTAAAGGAACCTATTTAGAAAATAAAAAACGAAGCTTTACAACCCCTTTAATTATGCAAGAAAAAAGTGTAGATGAAGGCCACTTACCTGTTGTGGTTAGAGGAGCCCAAGAAATGGTCTGTAGTTAGGATTATAGCAGGTTTTAGTTTAAGAGTTGCAGACATCTAGAACTTCCCACCTCCCAGAACTTAAAGAGGTGTATCCATTAAAAAAAATTCAAATAAAAGTCAGCAGCTACAAATACTGCAGCTGCTGACTTTTAATAATCGGACACTTACCTGTTCCAGGGTCCAGCGATGTGGGGGGTGGAAACTCCGCTAGCCCCCCGATCCGCTCGGGGGCGCCGGCATTACAACTGTGGGCACCCGGCTGTGGCTTCACAGCCGGGCACCCACTGCGCATGCGCGAGCGGAGCCGCGTGCCCTGATTGGCTGCACAGTCATCTGGGACACGTGACAGGTCCCAGATGACTGGGGAGCCCTTCCTGCGCCGAGGGGAAGTGATGTCACCAGCCTAGGCTAGGCAGAAGGCAGACTACGAGGAACCCCCTAGCAACAGGCATTTAGGAGGTATGTAAAAAACATTTTTTTTTTCCAATTATTTTATTTTTTATTTTTTTGGGGATTTTTAAGCCTTTTTTGTTTTTAGGGGGAAACACCACTTTAACTCTAAAATAAGTGACATTGGTTTGGAAGTCATGGCAGCTGGTGAACAGGTTGGGATCTTTGAAGGCAGTTATTTTGGTGATAATAAAAGGTCTAGGATCCATCTTGAGTATGGAGTCCTCTCTTCAGCACGGTCAGCTTTCAAGTGACCTAGTACATTATTGATCAGGGGGTGTCTGCAGGCAGTTTGTGAAATTGTGGCTGGGGGCCTAAAGTATGGAATTGATCCTGCAGATACATGGATCCGGTTCATTTTGATAGTGCCTTCAAGGACCTTGAACCCAATACTACTGTGGACCTGGTTGGAGATCCTGCATTTGGCAGGTTACCTACAGCATGTTAGTGGGATTTTTGGATCCAGCTTATCTGCCCTGTGATATAAATAAGGGGGGTGACCAGGTTTCAGAGCGTTTTGGCCCACATAGGAAGATGCCATGATTGCTGTGGAGAATCAAAGGGGGGGGGGGGGGGGAGTGCTGCACCCAGCATTCCGTCGGATGGCATCGGAAGTCCAGAGAACTGCCAAGCCTTGGAAAACACCTTGCTGAGGTTTGTCTGGCCAGCCTACATGAGTCAGTTAGGGAATGTTGCATTGAACTGTTTATGTTGGACTGTGAAAATGTTCAAGTAAAGTTTCATCAACTGTTATAAGCTGGGTCTGAAGTCATTTAATGGAGTGCATGAAGGTTCCTGGGGTATGAAAGAACTAGGGTCAGTAAAGCACATGTGGGGTATGAAGGAAGACCACTTCGGAAGGTGTACTTAGCAAGGTGAGCAGGAGGAGTCATGCAGTCACTATGGATAACCAATAACTAATGCGAGGTACATTGCATCCAGTCACGAAAAGTGGTACCTGGTGTAGCGAGGGGGGGGGGCGATGATCTGGCTCCCTCCCCAGCGATCAGCATCCCAATGCAACCAGGACCAAAGCCGGACCAAAGCCGCGTTATGGTGACCCATAACCTAGCTGCATGGTACAGGAGTGAAGGAGCTAACAAGTGCACGCATGAAGTCAACGCTAGGTGCACGGTGGGACCCCATTCTGTCACTGGTAGTGAGATGGCAGAGGTACTCTGGACTGGTGAAGAAGACATGGGCTCAGTGGTGTCCCTCCTAAATGCAACATACATCTAGCCAAAGTGTGTAGTAAAATGGGACGGCACCTTTACAGAGGGACTCTGTGTACTTAATTACTGCACACTGTGTAAGGCTCATCTCTAAGCTGGGGAACCGCCATATTGTTTTATTCCCTCATGACAGTGGTCCCTGCCTGGTTCCACGCATTGATGAGTGAATGGTACCCCCACGTGCAGGGCGAGTGGCCCTGCCCACCTGCAGATACATAGATTTGGTTCTTTCTGATAGTGCCTTCAAGGACCTTGAAACCAATACTCCTGTACAGCTGCTCGGGAGATCCAATAAAACCAACTGGCAGAACATTTCACCTAGGCAGCCACACTGCTCATTCCTCCTTCCTGCCTGAGAAAGAGCACAGGGAAGGACTTTAACCGCTTCAATACAGGGCTTTTAAACACCCTTCCTTACCAGAGCACTTTTTGCGATTCGGCACTGCGTCGCTTTAACTAACAATTGCGCGGTCGTGCGACGTTACAACCAAACAAAATTGGCGTCCTTTTTTTCCCACAAATAGAGCTTTCTTTTGGTGGTATTTGATCACCTCTGCGGTTTTTATTTTTTGCGCTATAAACAAAAGAAGAGCGACAATTTTGAAAAAAAAACACAATATTTTTTACTTTTTGCTATAATAAATATCCATTTTTTTAAAAAAAAAAAATATTTTTTTCCTCAGTTTAGGCCGATACGTATTCTTCTACATATTTTTGGTAAAAAAAATCGCAATAGGCGTATATTGATCGGTTTGCACAAAAGTTATAGCGTCTACAAAATAGGGGATAGATTTATTGAATTATTTTTTTTTTTTTTTTTTTTACTAGTAATGGCGGCGATCTGCAATTTTTTTTTCGTGACTGCGACATTGCGGCGGACACTTCGGACACTTTTGACACATTTTTGGAACCATTCACATTTACACAGCGATCGTTGCTATAAAATTGCAATGATTACTGTGTAAATGTGACTGGCAGGGAAGGGGTTAACTCTAGGGGGCGCTGGAGGGGTTAATATGTTCCCTAATAGAAGTGATTCTAACTGTGGGGGGAGGGGACTCAAGGGGAGGAGACCGATCATGTGTTCCTCCGTACTGGGATCACATGATCGGTCTCCTCTGCACTGACAGGACGTGGAGCTGTGTGTTTACACACACAGCTCCACGGTCCCGCACGGTCCCGTTGTTTTAACGGGCAATCGCGGGTGCCCGGCGGACATCGCGGCCGCCGGGCACTCGCACCGTGTCCCGAGCGATGCCGCGGGCGCGTGCGCGCCCCCCAGGCGGCCGGGTATGCGAGGACGTCATATGACGCCCACCCAGGATGGTAGATCCACCTTGTGGGCGTCATATGACTATGGGCGGTAATGAAGTGGTTAATATATTGCAGCTTACTTACCATAGATGTGGTGGCTGCATTAGTTTTCCTTCCAGGCTAGGAAAGTTTTTACCAAGTACAGAAAATACTTGTTGATTTTGCCAGAAATGCAGTGCCCTTGACACTTCGGTCCCTTTCACACCGGGGCACTTTGCAGGCGCTACAGCGCTAAAAATAGAGCCTGCAAAGCGCCCTAAAACAGCCGCTGCTGTGTCTCCAGTGTGAAAGCCAGAGGGCTTTCACACTGGAGCGGTGCGCTTGCAGGACGGTCAAAAAGTTCTTTAATATTCATTGGACCCTGGGCAAAACTTTTCTTGGGGCCCCCCATGCAGTTTTGCTCTCCGACCTGCTCTGAGACATACAATAAAAATAGCAGCTAGACTCAAAATCAGTTTACTGAATCAGATCAGGCAGCGATTGTGATTGGTTGCCAGAGGTTACAGTGTATCATTACCGCTCACTGACTGGTTGCCAGAGGTTACAGTGTATCATTACCGCTCACTGACTGGTTGCTAGAGGTTACAGCATACATTACGGCTCACTGATTAGTTGCTAGAAGTTACAGCACATGACTTCTGCTTGTTGATTGGTTGCTAGAGATTACTGTGGATATGACCTCAGGGGGGCATGATATACATATCAATGCTGCGGGCCGCCACTATTTACATATGAATGCCACCGCTATTTACATATGAAGGCCGGTAATGTACATGTAAACACAGGGTCTGCAGGTGAGAGATCTGTACACAACAATAGGGCATAGCTGGGCAGCATTACTAGCAGCACTTCACACTGAGATATTGGGACACAGCACAGGACTAAAACCTCAAGGGACGAGGGAAATTTAAACCAGGATAGTTGGCAAGTATGAGGCAGCTGCTTTGGGCCCCACAACAATGACAGGGCCCAGGGCAGCTGCCCCTTTTGCCCTGCCTTAAAAACGGCCCTGGGTGTATTTACTGCTCCTAAAGTGCCCCTTCCCATTGAAAACAATGGGGCAGCGCTGCAAACCCAAACCCTTTGCCGGCGATTTTAACCCTTTTTCGGCCGCTAGCAGGGGTTAAAACCGCCCCGCTAGCGGCCGAAAAGCGCCGCTAAAACGACGGTAAAGCATCGCTAAATATAGCGCCGCTTTAACGCCGACGCCCGCACCAACCCAGTATGAAAGGGGCCTTCCAGTGAGATAAACTTGAAAGCACAATGATTCTTCCTTCTGTGAACTACTAATCCTCCTACCCCCCATGTAATAGAGATGAACAAAGCCAGGCATGCTTAAAGCCCAGCCTTGGTGACCATCATGTCTGCCTCCATAGAAACAGTGGGATAGTGAGCATAGACACCCATGGACTGAAAGTATGCTACTGGCAGGATGACCAGGTTAAAATACAGAAAACAAAAT
>CM053028.1:538779256-538826664 GCA_028564925.1 Lithobates sylvaticus
AAAAAAAAATCAGTTCTTTGGCCCTGCCTGCTGTGTGGCAGAGCTGTGTAAATCTCAGAGGTGGATGGAAGGCTATACTGTAGAAATGCTGGGAGGTGAACTTCAACCCTTTCATGGGAATCATTGAAAGGTTCAAGGGGAGATAAAGTTTGCTATTGCTGAGAAGAGACCAAACAAAGGAAACAGATACACAAAGAACACAGGAAGACGACAAGTGGAGGTCAGCAATAAAATCACCTTCTTGACCGGTTGAGGTTTCCTGAGGCATGTAAACTTGTTTTACTAAAAAATATAAGAATTTAGGTCCTCTGCACATGACTATGCTGGTGGAAAAAGTGACAGCATGGTCCGGTCAGATGAATCGCTAAACCAAAATTCACCTTTATTATGGAAGGCAGAGAACATACACCTGTATTATAGAAGGCAGAGAACATTCACCTGTATTATGGAAGGCAGAGAACATTCACCTGTATTATGGAAGGCAGAGAACATTCACCTGTATAATGGAAGAAAGAGAACATATGCCTGTATTATGGAAGGCAGAGAATATACACCTGTATTATGGAAGGCAGAGAACATTCACCTGTATTATGGAAGGTAGAGAACATTCACCTGTATTATGGAAGGCAGAGAACATTCACCTGTATTATAGAAGGCAGAGAACATTCACCTGTATTATAGAAGGCAGAGAACATTCACCTGTATTATAGAAGGTAGAGAACATACACCTGTATTATAGAAGGTAGAGAACATTCACCTGTATTATAGAAGGTAGAAAACATACACCTGTATTATGGAAGGCAGAGAACATTCACCTGTATTATGGAAGGCAGAGAATATACACCTGTATTATGGAAGGCAGAGAACATTCACCTGTATTATGGAAGGCAGAGAACATTCACCTGTATTATAGAAGGAAGAGAACATTCACCTGTATTATGGAAGGCAGAGAACATTCACCTGTATAATGGAAGAAAGAGAACATATGCCTGTATTATAGAAGGTAGAGAACATACACCTGTATTATGGAAGGCAGAGAACATTCACCTGTATTATGGAAGGCAGAGAACATTCACCTGTATTATGGAAGGCAGAGAACATTCACCTGTATTATAGAAGGTAGAGAACATACACCTGTATTATAGAAGGTAGAGAACATACACCTGTATTATAGAAGGCAGAGAACATTCACCTGTATTATAGAAGGTAGAGAACATTCACCTGTATTATGGAAGGTAGAGAACATTCACCTGTATTATGGAAGGCAGAGAATATACACCTGTATTATGGAAGGCAGAGAACATTCACCTGTATTATGGAAGGCAGAGAACATTCACCTGTATTATAGAAGGTAGAGAACATACACCTGTATTATAGAAGGTAGAGAACATACACCTGTATTATAGAAGGCAGAGAACATTCACCTGTATTATAGAAGGTAGAGAACATTCACCTGTATTATAGAAGGTAGAGAACATACACCTGTATTATGGAAGGCAGAGAACATTCACCTGTATTATGGAAGGCAGAGAACATTCACCTGTATTATAGAAGGTAGAGAACATACACCTGTATTATGGAAGGCAGAGAACATTCACCTGTATTATAGAAGGTAGAGAACATACACCTGTATTATAGAAGGTAGAGAACATACACCTGTATTATAGAAGGCAGAGAACATTCACCTGTATTATAGAAGGTAGAGAACATTCACCTGTATTATAGAAGGTAGAGAACATACACCTGTATTATAGAAGGTAGAGAACATTCACCTGTATTATAGAAGGTAGAGAACATACACCTGTATTATAGAAGGCAGAGAACATTCACCTGTATTATAGAAGGTAGAGAACATTCACCTGTATTATAGAAGGTAGAGAACATTCACCTGTATTATAGAAGGTAGAGAACATACACATGTATTATGGAAGGTAGAGAACATACACCTGTATTATGGAAGGTAGAGAACGTTCACCTGTATTATGGAAGGCAGAGAACATTCACCTGTATTATAGAAGGTAGAGAACATACACCTGTATTATAGAAGGCAGAGAACATACACCTGTATTATAGAAGGTAGAGAACATACACCAGTATTATAGAAGGTAGAGAACATACACCTGTATTATAGAAGGAGGAGAACAAACACCTGTATTATGGAAGGCAGAGAACATTCACCTGTATTATAGAAGGCAGAGAACATTCACCTGTATTGTGGAAGGCAGTAAACATTCACCTGTATTATAGAAGGTAGAGAACATACACCTGTATTATAGAAGGTAGAGAACATACACCTGTATTATAGAAGGCAGAGAACATTCACCTGTATTATAGAAGGTAGAGAACATTCACCTGTATTATGGAAGGTAGAGAACATTCACCTGTATTATGGAAGGCAGAGAATATACACCTGTATTATGGAAGGCAGAGAACATTCACCTGTATTATGGAAGGCAGAGAACATTCACCTGTATTATAGAAGGTAGAGAACATACACCTGTATTATAGAAGGTAGAGAACATACACCTGTATTATAGAAGGCAGAGAACATTCACATGTATTATAGAAGGTAGAGAACATTCACCTGTATTATAGAAGGTAGAGAACATACACCTGTATTATGGAAGGCAGAGAACATTCACCTGTATTATGGAAGGCAGAGAACATTCACCTGTATTATAGAAGGTAGAGAACATACACCTGTATTATAGAAGGTAGAGAACATACACCTGTATTATAGAAGGCAGAGAACATTCACCTGTATTATAGAAGGTAGAGAACATTCACCTGTATTATAGAAGGTAGAGAACATACACCTGTATTATAGAAGGTAGAGAACATTCACCTGTATTATAGAAGGTAGAGAACATACACCTGTATTATAGAAGGCAGAGAACATTCACCTGTATTATAGAAGGTAGAGAACATTCACCTGTATTATAGAAGGTAGAGAACATTCACCTGTATTATAGAAGGTAGAGAACATACACATGTATTATGGAAGGTAGAGAACATACACCTGTATTATGGAAGGTAGAGAACGTTCACCTGTATTATGGAAGGCAGAGAACATTCACCTGTATTATAGAAGGTAGAGAACATACACCTGTATTATAGAAGGCAGAGAACATACACCTGTATTATAGAAGGTAGAGAACATACACCAGTATTATAGAAGGTAGAGAACATACACCTGTATTATAGAAGGAGGAGAACAAACACCTGTATTATGGAAGGCAGAGAACATTCACCTGTATTATAGAAGGCAGAGAACATTCACCTGTATTGTGGAAGGCAGTAAACATTCACCTGTATTATAGAAGGCAGAGAACATTCACCTGTATTCTAGAAGGTAGAGAACATAAACCTGTATTATAGAAGGCAGAGGACATTCACCTGTATTGTAGAAGGCAGAGAACATTCACCTGTATTTTGGAAGGCAGAGAACATTCACCTGTATTATAGAAGGTAGAGAACATTCACCTGTATTATAGAAGGTAGAGAACATACACCTCTATTATGGAAGGCAGAGAACATACACCTGTATTATAGAAGGCAGAGAACATACACCTGTATTATAGAAGGCAGAGAACATACACCTGTATTATAGAAGGAAGAGAACATTCACCTGTATTATAGAAGGAATAGAACATACACCTGTATTATAGAAGGAAGAGGACATTCACCTGTATTATAGAAGGAAGAGAACATACACCTGTATTATAGAAGGCAGATAACATTCACCTGTATTCTAGAAGGTAGAGAACATACACCTGTATTATAGAAGGCAGAGAACATACACCTGTATTATAGAAGGAAGAGAACATACACGTGTATTCTAGAAGGTAGAGAACATACACCTGTATTATAGAAGGCAGAGAACATTCACCTGTATTATGGAAGGTAGAGAACATACACCTGTATTATGGAAGGTAGAGAACATACACCTGTATTATGGAAGGTAGAGAACAAACACCTGTATTATAGAAGGAAGAGAACATACACCTGTATTCTAGAAGGTAGAGAACATACACCTGTATTATAGAAGGCAGAGAACATACACCTGTATTATGGAAGGCAGAGAACATACACCTGTATTATGGAAGGCAGAGAACATACACCTGTATTATAGAAGGCAGAGAACATTCACCTGTATTATGGAAGGCAGAGAACATACACCTGTATTATAGAAGGAAGAGAACATTCACCTGTATTATGGAAGGCAGAGAACATTCACCTGTATTATGGAAGGCAGAGAACATTCACCTGTATTATAGAAGGTAGAGAACATACACCTGTATTATAGAAGGTAGAGAACATACACCTGTATTATAGAAGGCAGAGAACATACACCTGTATTATAGAAGGTAGAGAACGTTCACCTGTATTATGGAAGGCAGAGAACATTTACCTGTATTATACAAGGCAGAGAACATACACCTGTATTGTGGAAGGCAGTAAACATTCACCTGTATTATAGAAGGCAGAGAACATACACCTGTATTCTAGAAGGTAGAGAACATAAACCTGTATTATAGAAGGCAGAGGACATTCACCTGTATTGTAGAAGGAATAGAACATTCACCTGTATTATAGAAGGTAGAGAACATACACCTGTATTATAGAAGGTAGAGAACATTCACCTGTATTATGGAAGGTAGAGAACATTCACCTGTATTATGGAAGGTAGAGAACAAACACCTGTATTATAGAAGGCAGAGAACATACACCTGTATTATAGAAGGAAGAGAACATACACCTGTATTCTAGAAGGTAGAGAACATACACCTGTTTTATAGAAGGCAGAGAACATACACCTGTATTATAGAAGGCAGAAAACATACACCTGTATTATGGAAGGCAGAGAACATACACCTGTATTATAGAAGGCAGAGAACATACACCTGTATTATGGAAGGCAGAAAACATACACCTGTATTATGGAAGGCAGAGAACATACACCTGTATTATAGAAGGCAGAGAACATACACCTGTATTATGGAAGGAAGAGAACATACACATGTAGTATGGAAGGAAGAGAACATACACCTGTATTATAGAAGGCAGAGAACATACACCTGTATTATGGAAGGAGGAGAACATACACCTGTATTATAGAAGGAAGAGAACATACACCTGTAGTATGGAAGGAAGAGAACATACACCTGTATTATGGAAGGCAGAGAACATACACCTGTATTATAGAAGGCAGAGAACATACACCTGTATTATGAAAGGAATAGAACATACACCTGTATTATGAAAGGAATAGAACATACACCTGTATTATAGAAGGAAGAGAACATACACCTGTATTATAGATTTTTTTTTCTTTATATTTAATAAAGATATTTTTGAATATTTTGATGGTGATGAAGGATGGCGGGCACTGTCGTGTGCAGATCATATGATGGGAGGCAGAAACAAATGTGTGCCTAGTTCTGTAATGTTTAAGACATTTCCTGGTGACGCTTCGTAATGTCTTCAAACCAGGTTGGACAAGCCGCAAAGCCTTTTCAACATTACAGAACAAGTCCAGTTCTGTAATGGCAGAGAACATTCACCTGTATTATGGAAGGTAGAGAACATACACCTGTATTATAGAAGGCAGAGAACATACACCTGTATTATAGAAGGCAGAGAACATACACCTGTATTATGGAAGGCAGAGAACATACACCTGTATTATAGAAGGCAGAGAACATACACCTGTATTATAGAAGGAAGAGAACATACACCTGTATTATAGAAGGAAGAGAACATACACATGTAGTATGGAAGGCAGAGAACATACACCTGTATTATGAAAGGAATAGAACATACACCTGTATTATAGAAGGTAGAGAACATACACCTGTATTATAGAAGGCAGAGAACATACACCTGTATTATGGAAGGAAGAGAACATACACCTGTATTATAGAAGGAAGAGAACATACACATGTAGTATGGAAGGCAGAGAACATACACCTGTATTATGAAAGGAATAGAACATACACCTGTATTATAGAAGGCAGAGAACATACACCTGTATTATATAGAAGGTAGAGAACATACACCTGTATTATAGAAGGCAGAGAACATACACCTGTATTATGGAAGGAAGAGAACATACACCTGTATTATAGAAGGAAGAGAACATACACATGTAGTATGGAAGGCAGAGAACATACACCTGTATTATGAAAGGAATAGAACATACACCTGTATTATGGAAGGCAGAGAACATACACCTGTATTATAGAAGGCAGAGAACACACACCTGTATTATGAAAGGAATAGAACATACACCTGTATTATGGAAGGAAGAGAACATACACCTGTATTATAGAAGGAAGAGAACATACACCTGTATTATAGAAGGCAGAGAACATACACCTGTATTATAGGAGGCAGAGAACATACACCTGTATTATGAAAGGAATAGAACATACACCTGTATTATGGAAGGAAGAGAACATACACCTGTATTATAGAAGGAAGAGAACATACACCTGTAGTATGGAAGGAAGAGAACATACACCTGTATTATGGAAGGCAGAGAACATTCACCTGTATTATAGAAGGCAGAGAACATACACCTGTATTATGAAAGTAATAGAACATACACCTGTATTATAGAAGGCAGAGAACATACACCTGTATTATAGAAGGCAGAGAACACACACCTGTAGTATGGAAGGAAGAGAACATACACCTGTATTATGAAAGGAATAGAACATACACCTGTATTATAGAAGGCAGAGAACATACACCTGTATTATGAAAGGAATAGAACATACACCTGTATTATAGAAGGAAGAGAACATACACCTGTATTATAGATTTTTTTTTCTTTATATTTATAATAAAGATATTTTTGAATATTTTGATGGTGATAAAGGATGGCGGGCACTGTCGTGTGCAGATCATATGATGGGAGGCAGAAACAAATGTGTGCCTAGTTCTGTAATGTTTAAGACATTTCGTGGTGACGCTTCGTAATGTCTTCAAACCAGGTTGGACAAGCCGCAAAGCCTTTTCAACATTACAGAACAAGTCCAGTTGAAAGGGACTAACTACTACTAGCTATGGATAACAGTTTATGGATAAATTCCAGCAGTTAAAATGACCTCCTTGACTGGTTTGGTTTTCCTAGGGACATGAAAACTTGTTTTGGTGATGAATCTAAGAGCCAAGGTCAGGAAATACAGAATTCTTCTGCTCAGAACTATGCTGGTGGAAAAAGTGACAGCATGTTCCAGTGAGACAAAAGCGCTGAATAAAAATGTACCCGTATTATAGAAGGCAGAGAATATGTGGGCTGGTGATGAGATTGTTCTGATAGCACATTGTGTGCACATTGTTCACCATTCATTGGAGGAGAACATACACCTGTATTATAGAAGGAAGATCTATTATTGCTGGGGGTATTTTCTTGTGGGAATCTATTGTTGCTAGGTGGGAGATTTTGTTGATGGGAGGGATCTATATTTACTGGGAGGGATCTACTGTTTCTGGGGAGATCTATGGAAGAGATTTACTATAGTTGCTGGGGAGAACTATAGTTGCTGATGGGAACTTATAGTTGCTGGGGGATCTATTGTTGCTGAGGGGATCTATTGTTGTTGTGGGATTTATAGTTACTGTGAGGGATCTATTGTTTCTGGGGAGTTGTATTGTTGCTGAGGAGTATATTGTTTCGGGGGGGGGGGGGGGGGTTCTATTGTTTCTGGCTGCAGGGGACCTATTTTACTGCCTTTCATTAGCAAATTCCATACAAACAACTACTTAGCACCAATGATTTATACTTTTCTGCATTCTCTAGGTAAAGCGTGGAACCAAGGGACGGTGCTCGGAGGTGGACTCGGAAAGGGGGAGTACCTGCACCTATTCTCTGAGAAAAAAAGCCCTGACCATAACACATCAATTCTAGAGTCAAAATGTGCGTCTGAATTGTAGGTAAACACACTAATTTTAAATATATTTTATATCAACTCTATTATTTTTATTTTTTAACTCTGCAACATTCATTAACCCCTTCCCAGCGGTGGTACGCTTACATGTGGTGGCATAGAGGTTGGCTCCATGCTGCCACGTAGCGCTACACTTTATATACTCACTTTATGTTTGAAATCTAGTAGTACTAGTGGTAGTTTATCTAGTTGTTGTGTTAGCTGCTGTCTTTCCATTTAGTTTTGGGCAGCGCAGTGTTCCCTTGAATTTACAATTTTTGCCACGTATATACGTCACTGTTTTGTGGCAGGCGCATACTCCATCATGCACCCCAGGGTCCTTGTAGAGGAACATTCTGTTAAAGGGTGACAAATGTCTGCCCCTGTGTATCACGGGGCTCCTGTGTTGTCACCCTGTCACACACTCTTCCTATGAGGGCTGGGACAAGGGGTGGGCAGGAGGGGCGGTTGCCCTGCACGCAATGGTTTATTGCAGGAATGGGGGCACCTTGTGCCAGTTGCTTCTGTTACAAGGCTGACAGGAGTAGCGACAGTGACATCACTGCTAACCCTAACCATCCATCCTCTCCTGCCCCATACCTTTGGCCACCCTGATTGGCTGGGCCCAGGCAGGGCCAGGACAAGGGGTGGGCAGGAGGGTCGGCTGCCCTGGGCGCAATGGTTTATTGGAGCCATGTGCCAGTTGCTTTTGTTACAAGGCTGACAGAAGTAGTGACAGCGACCTCACTGCTAACCATAAGGGAAGGTAGGCGCAGTTTAGCATGTTTACCCTGGGCGCTGGATGACCTTGTCCCGGAATTGCTCCCTATGATTTATCACTTGCAGGCTCTTAATTCTAAATAAAACACCTTCTGTAGACCTGTGTCTCCAGGGCCGGACTGGGAATAAAATTCAGCCCTGGAAAAAATTTCATACCAGCCCCACAGCATTATTATACCAGCGCAACAGCATAACGTCATTATTTTCTGGTTCATGAAAGGGAAAACCACACATTTTAAAGCACATTTGAAGACTGTATTATATACAGAAAAGACAGATATGAAATCACATAGGGCTTTATACATATATATATATATATATATATATATATATATATATATATATATATATATATATATATATATATATATACACGGGGGTGCTGAAGAGCACTGGGGTGGGGGCTGGAGAGCACTGTGGGGGTGGGGAGCACGGGGGGGCTGGAG
Organism: Lithobates sylvaticus; assembly: GCA_028564925.1. NCBI lineage: Eukaryota > Metazoa > Chordata > Amphibia > Anura > Ranidae > Lithobates > Lithobates sylvaticus. Next base: position 538,788,417 of record CM053028.1, read on the forward strand.
AGCACTGTGGGGGGTGGAGAGCACTGTGGGGGTGGGAGAGCACTGTGGGGGGTGGAGAGCACTGTGGTGGGATCTGGAGACTGATGGGGAGAGCTGGAGAGCACTGGGGGCAGACAGAACAGGGGTGGGGAGCACGGGGGGGCTGGACAGCACTGTGAGGGGTGGGGAGCACGGGGGGGCTGGACAGCACTGTGAGGGGTGGGGAGCACAGGGGGGCTAGAGAGCACTGTGGGGGTGGGGAGCACAGGGGGCTGGAGAGCAATGTGGGGGGTGGAGAGCACTGTGGTGGGAGCTAGAGACTGATGGGGAGAGCTGGAGAGCACAGGGGGGCAGAAAGAACAGGGGTGGGGAGCACGGGGGGCTGGACAGCACTGTGGGGGGGGGGCTGGAGTCGGAGAGCACCGGGGGCAGAAAGAACAAGGGTGGGGAGCATGGGGGGGCTGGGGAGCATGGGGGGGGGGGCTGAAGAGCACTGTGGGGGGTGGAGAGCACTGGGGTGGGGGCTGGAGAATGATGGGGAGAGCTGGAGAGCACCGGGGGTAGAAAGAACAGGGGTGGGGGGGCTGGAGAGCACTGTGGGGGGTGGAGAGCAATGGGGTGGGGGCTGGACAGCACTGTGGGGGGTGGGGAGCACTGGGGTGGGGGCTGGACAGCACTGTGGGGGTGGGGAGCACGGGGTGGGGGCTGGAGAGCACTGTGGGGTGTGGAGAGCACTGTGGGGGTGGGGAGCATGGGGGGGCTGGAGAGCACTGTGGGGGGTGGAGAGCACTGTGGTGGGAGCTGGAGACTGATGGGGAGAGCTGGAGACTGATGGGGGCAGACAGAACAGGGGTGGGGAGCACAGGGGGCTGGACAGCACTGTGAGGGGTGGGGAGCACGGGGGGCTAGAGAGCACTGTGGGGGTGGGGAGCACAGGGGGCTGGAGAGCAATGTGGGGGGTGGAGAGCACTGTGGTGGGAGCTGGAGACTAATGGGGAGAGCTGGAGAGCACTGGGGGCAGAAAGGACAGGGGTGGGGAGCACGGGGGGGGGGGGCTGGACAGCACTGTGGGGGGAGGGGCTGGAGTCGGAGAGCACCGGGGGCAGAAAGAACAGGGGGTGGGGAGCACGGGGGGGCTGGGGAGCATGGGGGGGCTGAAGAGCACTGTGGGGGGTGGAGAGCACTGGGGTGGGGGCTGGAGAATGATGGGGAGAGCTGGAGAGCATCGGGGGTAGAAAGAACAGGGGTGGGGGGGCTGGAGAGCACTGTGGGGGGTGGAGAGCAATGGGGTGGGGGGCTGGACAGCACTGTGGGGGGTGGGGAGCACTGGGGTGGGGGCTGGACAGCACTGTGGGGGGTGGGGAGCACGGGGGGGGGGCTGTGGGGTGGGGGGTGGGCACAGGGGGGGGGGGCTGGACAGCACTGTGGGGGGTGGGGGGCTTGAGACCACTGTGGGGGGTATGGGGGGGGGGCTGGACAGCACTGTGGGGGGTGGGGGGCTGGAGAGCACTGGGGTGGGGGCTAGACAAGGACCTGGAGAGCAGGGGAGGCAGAAATAACAGGGGTTGAGAGAACTGGGGGGGGGGCTGGAGACAGTGGAGAGTGTGGTGGGGGAGGAGAGCACTGGGGGGAGCACAAGGAGAACTGGGGGGGGGGGGGCAGTAAAATAATTTGGATAGGGGATCAGCAGGGGGCGGCATATAGAGGAAATTAGCTTTCTATTATTCCTCCATGCAGCCGCTGAATGCTTTATTCTCCTCCTCTCCCTCCTCCAAGCATTCAGCGGCTGCATGGAGGAATATAGAAAGCTCATTTCCTCTATATGCTGCCCCCGCTGATCCCCCTATCCAGGCACACAGTTAGGGCTGTACTGAGTAGTACTCACAGCCATCTCTCCTCCTGTGATCTCGGAGCTGGCCGGGTCAGTGTTCTGCGGCCGCGCACCGCGCTGTAACATGGTCCCGCCCCCCCCAGACCGGCTGTGTGATAGGTGGAACACTGATTCTAGATACTATCACACGAGCCGTTCTAGGGGGGCGGGACCATGTTACAGCGCGGTGCGCGGCCGCAGAGCACTGACCCGGCCAGCTCCGAGATTACAGGCGCATGAGAGTGGGGACAGGGGAGCACTGTAGCTGCAAAACGGCCCCAGGGCAGGCAGCCTACCGGGAAATATCCCGGTATCCCGGTAGGCCAGTCCGGCCCTGTGTGTCTCTTGTATATTTTGGCCTAGTCTTGCTCAATAAAATTGTCACTGCTTTATCATCCAGTGGTCTTCTAATTCTGTGTTGGAAAACATCTACCTGTACCCTTTTTTTGTTAGAACATTGTTGCCTAATGTTGTGCAGTAAAACTGTCCTGCCACTGCTTTATCATCTGTGGTCTCTTAATTCTTGAATGAAAACATCTGCCTGTGTTCTGTGTCTCTCGTATATTTTGGCCTAGCCTTGCTCATTGAAAAATTCTTGATAATTGTCAATTTTGGTGCACTGCTGTATCTCCTGTAGGAAAATGCTTGGGATCTGTTTCTCTAGTACATTAGGGCCTAGTCTTGCTCATTAAAACAGTCCCACTACTGGCCAATTTATTTAAATGTTGTATCTGTGGTCTTCTAATTTATGTAGGAAAACACCTGCCTGTGCTCTGTTTCTTCATTGCTACCTAATGTTGCTCAATAAACCTTCCCTGCCACTGGTCAATTTTTAAAACTGCGTTATCATCTGCGTTTTCTTAATTCTTGAAAAAACACCTGCCTGTATCCTTTCTTTCTCGTACATTTTGGCCTAGCCTTGCTCATTAATACTTTCTTGATGGTAGCCAATTTGGAGTACTGCTGTATCTTATTTTTTGTTGGAAAACACCTACCAATGATGTTTCTCTGGGCCTAGTCTTGCTCATTAAAAGTGTCCCGCTACTGGCCAGTTTTTACACGGCTTTATCTGTGGTCTCTCTGGGGCTGCTGTATGTAAGCCAAGATAATTGTAAAAGAAAAAAAAAATTCACAGCCAAATACACTATAATACCAAAAGTATTGGGATGCCCGCCTTTACACGTACATGAACTTTAAAGGCATCCCAGTATTCGTCTGTAGGGTTCAATACTGAGTTGGCCCACCCTTTGCAGCTATAACAGCTTCAACTCTTCTGGGAAGGCTGTCCACAAGGTTTAGGAGTGTGTCTATTTGAATGTTGGACCATTCTTCCAGAAACACATTTGTGAGGTCAGGCACTGATGTGGACGAGAGGGCCTGGCTCGCAGTCTCCACTCAAATGAATCCCGAAGGTGTTCTATCGGGTTGAGGTCAGGACCAGTCAAGTTCATCCACTGAAAACTTGCTCATCCACGTCTTTATGGACCTTGTTTGTGCACTGGTGCGCAGTCATGTTGGAACAGGAAGGGGCCATCCCCAAACTGTTCCACAAATTTGGGAGCATGAAATTGTCCAAAATTTCTTGGTATGCTGATGCCTTAAGCGTTCCCTTCACTAGAACTAAGGGGCCAAGCCCAACCCCTAAAATACAAACCCAACACCATAATCCCCCCTCCACCAAATGATTTGAACAATTGCACAAGGCAAGGTCCATAAGCACATGGCTGAGCGAGTTTGGGGTGGAGGAACCTGACTGGCCTACACAGAGTCCTGACCTCAACCCGATATAACACCTTTGGGATGAATTAGAGTGGAGACTGCGAGCCAGGCCTTCTCGAGCCAGGCCTTTCGTGCAGCTTTGGGAATGTTTGACAGAACATTCTGTCAAACATTCTGTCCTCACAAATCTCACAAATGCGCTTCTGGAAGAATGGTCAAACATTCCCATGTCACCCTCAAAGCTGCATGTTTTTGGCATTGGCACATGCTCCTCATGGCAGCACCCTGCTTTGCAAACCTTTTCTTTGACAAAAGTTTTGCTTTTTGGCCCAGAAAATGACCCGGACTGACCAACACGATTGGCTCTCTAATGCTGCGTACACACGGTCGGAATTTCCGATGGAAACAGTCCGATGGGAGCTTTTTATCTGATTTTCTGACCGTGTGTATGCCCATCAGTCTTTTTCTGTAGGAATTTCCGACGGACTTTGGATTGAGAACCTGTTCTTAATTTTTCCGACGGAAAACCTTTCTATCGGATTTTCCGATCGTGTGTATGCAATTCCGACACGCAAAATTCCAACGCATGCTCATAAACAATTCGACGCATGCTCAAAGCATTAAAATTCCCTTTTCTAGTGTAGTCGAACGTTTTTTAAGGCGTGGTGTTATTGACCGTCGGAATTTGGTGTGACCGCGTGTAGGCAAGACAGTTTGAGCGAAATTCAGTCGGAATTCCGACAGGAAAACCATCAGAGCCTTTTCCGACGAGAATTCCCACTGTGTGTATGCGGCATAAGACTTCGGAGGAGTTCGCCATTAAGTTTGGGTTCACCGAATTTCAAACAGGATTCTCTGACCCCTCAGCAAATCAAACACTGGCAGGTCCGCTCATCCATGCCGACGGTGCTCCTGATTTCAAGCATGGCTTGCCAATATCAGCCAGCCTTCTGTGTGCTAGAGGGTGACAACAGCCTTTTGTAAATAGGCCTTGTTGATAAATGGGACCCATTTGTGCTATTCTTCATCTAAACACCATGAGAAATACGGTTGGTGGGATCTGATGTTAAATTGTCTTAGATAACGGAGTACAGATATATTCCAACATTTCCATCAGCTTGACCTTGTTCAGTCATGAGTCAGCGTGACCTTGTTTGCTCATGACTAATTCCATATAGTGTGTAGGTGATATATTATGGAAGATTAGTCTTAGCGATAATATTAGGATGCTGCAAGATTTGCTTGTATCTTAGGAGTCTGTAAAATCATCCTCCAATCTAACATAACCACAGCATTGAAACTCACAAACCGTGCCCAGCCTACCGGATGTACTCTCTGTTCTGCCATTTTATTAGTGTGACCATCATCTCTGAGGATGGGAAAGCATAGGCTGAGTGTTCCCTGGTTACAACCTTCCTTTGTGGCTTGAAAATTGCATAGGATAGTGGCAGCCCCTCATAACATGCACAGCAGGTGGACAGACCCAGGAACTCAGTGCAGGGATGGTGGGAACCCCTCATAATGGGCACAGCTGTGAAGACCCAGGAACTTGGCACAGGGAGGGTGGGAACTCCTCATAATGGGCAAAGCAGGTTTACAGACCTGGGAACTCCGTTCAGGGATGGTGGGAACCCCTCATAACGTGCACAGCAGGTGGACAGACCCAGGAACTCAGTGCAGGGATGGTGGGAACCCCTCATAATAGGCACAGCAGGTTTACAGACCTGGGAACTCAGCACAGAGATGGTGGGAACCCCTCATAATGGACACAGCTGTAAAGATCCAGGAACTTGGCACAGGGGAGGTGGGGACTCCTGATAATTGGCAAAGTAGGTTTACAAACAAGGGAACTCAGTGCAGGGATGGTGGGATTCCCACATAATGGGCATAGCAGGTGATCAGACCTGGGAACTCAGCACAGGGATGGTGGGAACCCCTCATAATGGGCACAGCAGATGTACAGACCCAGGAACTCAGCACAGGGATGGAGGGAACCTCTCATAATGGGCACAGCAGATGTACAGACCCAGGAACTCCTCTGCACAGGGATGGAGGGAACCCCTCATAATGGGCACAGCAGGTGTACAGACCCAGGAACTCCTCTGCACAGGGATGGAGGGAACCCCTCATAATGGGCACAGCAGGTGTACAGACCTAGAAACTCAGAGCAGGGATGATGGGAACCACTCAAAATGGGCACAACAGGTGTACAGACCTAGGAATTCAGGGTCAGGGGTGGTGGGAACTCCTCATAATGGAACTCTGAGAGATAAAAGAAACTGCCAGAAGGTTTAACACTCTAACATCCCCCAAAAGCTAAAATATTGCTTTTGGGTGCTAATCACAGAACCACTACGTGCACTTCAGTTGAATTTCTGCTCTTACCAGATGTGCCGACTAGACATTAAAGTTACTAGCACCCACAGAGGGCATAATCCAGGTCCAATAATCCAGGCTGGCAATGTATCCTCATCAATAAACACAGGATATAAAATAACAGAACAGGGAGGAAGGTAGAGACACATCAGATCGCTTGGCATGCTAAAGTCACTAAGCCTTCCCATTTCACCTCGCTAAAATCCTACCACAAACTCGCCACACACAATACACAACCGATAATACAATACTCATTGAAAAGAAAGAAAAAACAAGTCTCACGTAACACCTTCCACATTGCATATACCATAGGAGTTCAAATGCCCCAAAGTAGCTCCAGAACCTTTTCGGTAGTGAATCATTGGTCTTTTTTTCAGTGCGTGTTATGGCGCATTTGTAGTGCCTTTTATTACGCAGAAAACTACGTCTGTTACCCGCGCTTGGGGTGCCACTAACAATCAATTGCCCTGCAAGTGCAATGCGCAATTGCAGCACGTTTCCAGGGTGTTTCCGAAAAGGCGTGGCAAAACGCATATTTTTGTGTCGTGCATTTAGCAAACACGCAGGTGTGAATGCAGTCTTATTGTCAGTTTTGCTGCAAAGCGTGGCATGTTAAAGGAAGTGGAAATAAGATGGATCTACTGGCAGGTGATAAAACTATGTTTCATCTCTTGGAAGAAGTCAGCTTTGACAAAACGCATTGGGTACGGAGCTTAGTCACATGATCCAGTTTCTGAAGTGTGGATGCCACAGGTGAAAATGGAAGAGCCTGAGGCTCTCAAGATCTTAAGCCTAGTAAATTCAAATGAAAATATCCGTATTCGTAACGGTTGTTCGATTTTCGGTTGTTTTGTTAGTACACTGCTTTCGAGAGCCCATATGGACTGTCCAGGCAATATTTTCCAAAGGGAAATAAGTACAGTATTCGTCCTAAAAAAAAACCCAAAACAAATGCGTAAGTCCACTATGGATGAGCCGAACACCCCCCCGTTCGGCTCGCACCAGAACCCGCGAACGGACCTAAAGTCCGTGCGAGCTTTAGAACCCTATTAGTTATAATGGATGCGAACGTTCGAAATCAAAAGTGCTAATTTTAAAGGCTAATATGCATGTTATTGTCATAAAAAGTGTTTGGGGACCTGGATCCTGCCCCAGGGGACATGTATCAATGCAACATTTTTTTTTTAAAACTGCCGTTTTTTCGGGAGCAGTGATTTTAATAATGCTTAAATTGAAACAATAAAAGTGTAATATTCCTTTAAATTTCGTACCTGGGGGGTGTCTATAGTATGCCTGTAAAGGGCGCATGTTTCCCGTGTTTAGAACTGTCTCTGCAAAAAGTGTCATTTTTGCAAGTAAAAAAAGCTATTTAAAATCACTCGCGGTTAATGTGTATTGACGGCTCCCGTAACACAGAGAACAGTCATTCATTGAAACTGAAAGTCATTCATAAAAAAAAAGTCATTGATAAAAAAATAAAAAAAATGAAGAAAAAAAAAAAAGTGTGGGGGTCCCCCCAAATTCAATAACCAGGCCCTTCAGGTCTGGGATGGATATTAAGGGGAACCCCAGCCAAAAAAAAAATGGCGTAGGGTCCCCCTCAAAATCCATACCAGACCCTTGAGGTCTGGGATGGATTTTAAGGGGAACCCTAGCCAAAAAAAATGGCGTGGGGTCCCCCTCAAAATCCATAGCAGACCCTTATCCGAGCACGCAACCTGGCAGGCCGCAGGAAAAGAGGGGGGGACGAGAGTGGCCCCCTCCCGCCTGAACCGTACCAGGCCACATGCCCTCAACATTGGGAGGGTGCTTTGGGGTCCCCCCCAAAGCACCTTGTCCCCATGTTGATGAGGACAAGGGCCTCTTCCCCACAACCCTGGCCATTGGTTGTGGGGGTCTGCGGGCGGGGGGCTTATCGGAATCTGGAAGCCCCCTTTGGCTGGGGTTCCCCTTAATATCCATCCCAGACCTGAAGGGCCTGGTTATTGAATTTGGGGGGACCCCCACGCTTTTTTTTTTGTTTTTTATTAATGAATGACAGTTCTCTGTGTTACAGGAGCCATGAATTCATTAGCCGCGAGTGCTTTTAAATAGCCTTTTTCCTGCAAAAATTACACTTTTTTGCAGGGAAAGTTCTAAGCACAGGAAACCTGCCCCCCTTCACAGGCCACCTATAGACACCCCCCAGATGTGATACTGCAATGCTGTTCTAACAGCACGCACACACAAATCCCCAGAAATATAGCATATCTTGTCAGCAGTCAGCAACACACTGACACGCTGACACTGTGACTGAAACATAATATGCGAGGCCGCCGCCGCGGCGGCCTCTTATACCGTGGGGCGTGTACTAAAGCCCCTGAGCTATAATTGGCTACAGGCATCCTGCCTGTAGCCAATTATGGCTCTCCTCGCTGCCGGCACTGTGATTGGCCAAGCATGTGGGGTCACAGTGCATGCTTGGGCAATCATCAGCCAGCATTGCACTGCGACTAGCGCAATGCATTGCGGGGCCGCTCGCATCACACGAATTTGATGCGAGCGACCCCAATAGTTCTGGGCTTGCCGAGCGAGCGAACGCCGGTGCTCGATTCGAACATGGGCCCATCCTTAAAGTCCACATGTAAGATGCGTATGTCCACATGCTTCCAATACCATCTCTACGCTGACGACACTCAAATCTTTCTCTACCCCTCAACCCACTCCTTCAGTCTCCTCACGTATCACTATTTTACTATCAGATATATCAGCCTGGATGTTGCACCACTTCCTCAAACTTAATCTATCCAAAACCGAACTTATCATTTTTTCTCCCCGACGGGCCCCTTCCCCTGATCTCTCTGTCAAAATTGATGGCACAACTATCAGCCCATCCCCACATGCCAAGGTCCTAGGAGTACTCCTTTAAGCCCCACGTCCAATCACTGTCCAAATCTTGCCGCCTCAACCTCCGGAACATCTCCAAAATACTCCCCTTTCTAACCAATGACACAACAAAGCTCTTAATTCACTCCCTGGTCATCTCTCGCCTCGACTACTGCAACTCCCTCCTCATTGGCTTACCTCTACATAGTCTATCCCCCCTTCAATCCATCATGAATGCTGTTGCCAGACTCATCCACCTTACCAACCGCTCTGTGTCTGCTACTCCTCTCCAGGGCTGGTGCAAGGATTTTTGACACCCTAGGCGAAACCTAATTTGCCGCCCCCATTGGCTCCAACCCTGACTCCACCCCCTTTGCACTGCCCATGTGACAGAAGGCGCCGCTTTAGAGGAAGCATCGGCGCTGCTTCCTCTAGCGATGGCTCCAGTGCTGCGCTGCACCTCTAATTACACTACCGGTCAGACTGAGTTAGTTACGTGCTGCAGCCTACAGAGCATGCAGATGCGGAGGGAAACCAGCGCCCGGGCGCCCCAGGCAGCAGTGCACCCTAGGCGGCTGCCTAGTTTGCCTAGTGGTAGCACCGGTCCTGCTCCTCTCTGTCAATCCCTCCACTGGGTTCCGCTCACACAACAAATTAAATTCAAAATACTAACAACTACCTACAAATCAATCCACAACTCTGAGCCCAGCTACATCACTGACCTAGTCTCAAAATGCCAACCCACCGTATATACTTGAGTATAGGCCGACCCGAATATAAGCCGAGACACCTAATTTTACCACAAAAAATGGAAAAACTTATTGACTCGAGTATAAGCCTAGGGTGAAAAATGCGCAGCTACTGTAAGTGGAAAAGAGGGTCAACAATGCCCATTTGCAGCCTCACTGTGCCCATTTGCAGCCATAGGTCCCCCAAACTTGGTAGTTAAGGGTTCCTAGATGCCCCCCTATCTGCAGCCAACATTTGGGGTCTCTGGACCCAAAGGATCCTGTAATAACATTTCTGCAGATGGACACAGTTGACCGACTTTGGGGCCCGTATCTTGGGGCCACTTTGTGCTAGGAACCCCAAATTTGGTATGACAACTCAGACGAACTAGAACTATAACATATCCAATGGGATTCCTATTACCAAGTGGCCCCGGGATACGGGGCCCCAAAGTCGGTTCGGAAAAAGTCAAGCACTTTTCTGTAGCAGAGAATGACATTTTCTGAACCGACTTTGGGGCCCCGTATCTCGGGGCCACTTAGTGCTAGGAACCTCATCTTTGGATATGTTGTAGTGTTGGTTCCACTGGGTTTCCACACCATTTGGGGTTCCTAGCAGCAAGAGGCCCCGGGATACGGGGCCCCAAAGTCGGGTCGGAAAATGTCATTTTCTGCTGCAGAAAAGTGCTAGACTAGTATAAGTATAAGCCAAGCTGAAAAACTTGGCTTATACTCGAGTATATACGGTAATCGTTCACTACGTTCTTCTCAAGACCTCCTGCACACTAGCTCCCTCATCACCTCCTCCCATGCTTGCCTCCAGGACTTTTCGAGAGCCTCTCCAAGCCTATGGAACTCCTTACCCCAATCTGTCCGTCTATCTCCTACTCTATTAGCTTTTAGACGATCCCTGAAAACTCTCCTCTTCAGAGAAGCCGATCCTACCCACACCTAACAACTGTATTTTCATTTTGTCCATCTGATCATCCCCCACAGCTACTACCTTTTCTTCCACTTGACCCTCCCTTCTAGATTGTAAGCTCTAACGAGCATAATCATAATGATGTAAGAGGGGCTTTGCAGTTGGCAAGAATTGGCACCAAGAGCTCCTCTCCCTTTGCTAGAACACTATCCCTCCTGCTGAGGCCGAACCCTCCACCATATTGTGCCAACTCTGTGCCAGAGGCCTCCATACGACATTCTTGGCCATTGGCCTTTATATCTCAAGAAAGGAATGTCCACGTAAATTAGTAGATTCACTGCACGTTACTGATGGAGTTCCGTCACATGACATTGACATACATTCTGGAGTCACTTGACAATACATTGTTGATCACACTTGATGGACGGTCTGCAGGAGTCCCATGTGAAAGCATAGGCAGTATTTTAAGCAGTCATCTCCCTCTCCTCTTCCTCACTCAGTCTCTCCTTCCACCCGGGGTCCTTAGTACTCACAGGACTGGCTCTCGGTAGACACCTCCTCTATGGGTACACCTTTACCGCGACCCTCCAGGGAAATAGCCTCACTAAGGGAACTCTTGACCTGGCCTAAAAGGCCCTTCTCAGTCCGCCCTAGCCCCCACCTTCAGTTTGCTCTCCTGGGGTGCAGGTCTCTTCCCCGGCCTCTTGCCCTGTACAGGGGTCTCCCCATGCTGGTTACATCTGTGCTGGTGTGGGGTGTTTGGCTTCCATGCCCCATGTAGACTAGGGTTCCTCTCATCCTAACTTATAACTGGGCACTCACTAGACATGTGCACAACAAAAAAAATTGTTTATTTTCGTTTTGTTTTTTTCGTTTCCGAAAAAAATTCGTTTTATTTTCGTTTTTTTTTGTTTCCGTTGATTCGTAACGATTCATAAATTCGTACGTCGTCTGTGTTCGTATTCGTAACGATTCGTTAATTCGTACGTCATCGGTGTTCGTATTCGTAACGATTCGTATTTTCGTTAAAGTTATTTTTTCGTTGATTCGTTTTTCCGTTAGTTTAATTTTCATTTATTCGAAATTCGGACGCATTCATATTTATTCGTACTTTCGTAACATTCGTAGATTCGTAATCGGAGCATAATTCATAATTTTATGTAATGTGTATGCTATTATTACATTTTAAGAGACGCGGAAAATTACGAATCGAAAAAAAAAAAAGTTACGAATGTACAAATTTTTTCGTTCAATCCATTCGAAGCACGTTAAGCAGCGCCATTGTAGGAGACACGGAAAATTACGAATCGAAAAAAAAAAAAAAGAAAGTTATGAATGTACGAATTTTTTCGTTCAATCCATTCGAAGCACATTAAGCAGCGCCATTGTAAGGGACACGGAAAATTACGAATCGAAAAAAAAAGTTACAAATGTACGAATTTTTTCGTTCAATCCATTCGAAGCACGTTAAGCAGCGCCATTGTAAGAGACACGGAAAATTACGAATCGAAAAAAAAAAAAAAAAAAAAGTTTCGAATGTACGAATTTTTTCGTTCAATCTATTCGAAGCACGTTAAGCAGCGCCATTGTAAGGGACACGGAAAATTACCAATTCAACAAAAAAAAAAAGTTACGAATGTACGAATTTTTTCGTTCATTTTCATTTTCGTTGTTCCTGTTTTCGTTTTTCGGATTTTCTTCATTTGTACATTCGTTGTTTCTAATTTGTTTTTTTCGGATTTTCATTATTTTCGGATTCGTTCGATTCGAACGATTCGTTAAAATTTTTAGCGAATCGTTCGTTCATTCGTACGAAAACGAATTAACGAAAAAAAAAACGAAAAAAAAAAAAAAAAAAAAAACGAATTGCACATGTCTAGCACTCACTCACCAATGGCATCACTGCAGGAGGGCTCTAACTAAAAGGGGCCTAGCACCTGATGACACTGTCTGCTGTAACCAGACACTATTCTGGCCCAGAGCCACCTAGTGGTGGACTAGCTAGCTGCACATGCTTGCACGTGCACGATCGGAAAGAAAGTATGACCATAGACTAGACATAGACCGTAGCTACATATGTGGGACGTTGTCGTCATTCTGAAATTTTTTCGTACTGCTTTAGGCATTCTCCTTTTCAACATGGGATGAGGACATGGAAAAATGCGAACGATCGCTCATACGATTTGCTAATAGTGTATACTAGGCTGTACACTGATGTTTGTTTAATAGTGTGATCATGCACTTTCACTTTTTTTTTTTTCCTTTTCTTATTCTTTTTAATCAGAAGCGCATGGGTTACATTTTAAAGATTGTTCAGTGCTATACTCTCTGGGAATTAAAAAAAAAATAATTAAAGTTTTTTTTTTTTTTTTTTTTTCATTTTGAATTGACATTTTATTATTCGCTGTATGGTGTGATTGACATTAATGCACAGTTATGGATGAATTGGGTTGTATTCTATTGTTATAGGGAAGTGCTACACATTGAATATTCTTTGCTTTATATGTATCAAATTGAGTTTACATTGTAGCAGCGCATTGTTCTTAGTTATTCATAGAGAATTTAACAGTGTAGAAAATGTTACTTTAGAATAAACTGTTACAGGAGGAACTCACTGATGTGTTAACCACTTGACCTCAGGCAGATTTACCCCTCTTCATGACCAGGCCATTTTTTGGGATACGGCACTGCGTTACTTTAACTGACAATTGCGCGGTCGTGCGACGCTATACCCAAATAAAATTTGTATTTTTTTTCCCCCACAAATAGAACTTTCTTTTGGTGGTATTTGATCACCTATGCATTTTTTTTTTTTTTGCGCTATAAACAAAGATTTTGAATTTTGAAAAAAAAAAAAAAAAATGTTTTCCTTCCTGCTATAAAACATATCCAATAAAAAAAATTAAAATAATCAAATTTCTTCATAAATTTAAGTGTATATTATTTGGTTTGCGTGAAAGTTATAGCATCTGGTGTGGATACGGGAATTTTTATTTATTCTTTTTTTTTATATCAGTAAGGGCCGTAACGACTTATAGTGGGACTGTGATAGTACGGCGGGCAATCTGACACACACGGTCGGAATTTCCGATGGAAACAGTCCGATGGGAGCTTTTTAATGGATTTTCCAACCGTGTGTATGCCCATCGGTCTTTTTCTGTCGGAATTTCCGACGGACTTTGGATTGAGAACCTGTTCTCAAATTTTCCGACGGAAAACCTTTCTATCAGATTTTCCGATCGTGTGTATGCAATTCCGACACGCAAAATTCCGACGCATGCTCGGAAACAATTCGACGCATGCTCGGAAGCATTAAACTTCCCTTTTATAGTGCTGTCGAACGTGTTTTATGCCGCTGTGTTACAGACCGTCGGTTTTTGGTGTGACCGTGTGTAGGCAAGACAGTTTGAGCGAAATTCCGTCGGAATTCCGACGGGAAAACCATCAGAGCTTTTTCCGACGAGAATTCCCACCGTGTGTACGCGGCATTACTGAAGCTGGCTGGAGGGTACACTAACTGACATCAATAGTGGCAATAATACAGTGATCAGTGATAATATTATACACTGTCACTGTACTAATGACACTGGATGGGAAGGGGTTAGTACTATGTATTCTGCTGCATGTCTTTGTTAATATACACTTATTGGGATTTTTGTTTTATTTGGTTTGCATGAAAGTTATAGCATCTGGTATGGATACGGGAATTTTTATTTATTATTTTTTTTTTTATATCAGTAATGGCCGTAACGACTTATAGTGGGAGTGTGATAGTACGGCGGGCAATCTGACACTAACTGACGCTGGCTGGAGGGTACACTAACTGACATCAATAGTGACACTAATACAGTGATCAGTGATAATATTATAGACTGTCACTGTACTAATGACACTGGATGGGAACGAGTTAGCATGTAGGGGCGATCAAGGTGTGCCTAACAATGTTGGGTGTTATCTGCTTCTTTTTTATAAGCGATCTTGCTGCTTTTTTACCCGGCTTTGCAGAGAAAAAAAAAACAGCAAGATCACCTGTCAGCGTTCGGAGCTCTGTGTTGTTTACAACACAGAGCTACCTTCCATGAATGACGGAGCCGATCAGTGGGCGGGGGGTGGGGGGGGCGGTAGTTAATTATTGGCCAGCACCCACTGAGCGGCTTGTGCTGCGACTAATCACAGCACAGCCAGAGTTGTGCCCATGTCCACTACCCAGAAGTGCTGCTCACGTATAAAATACGTGATCCAGCGCAGAGCAGCGGCCCTGACACATTTATATATGCATGGGGCAGCTGGCAAGCGGTTAACCGCTTCAGCCCCGGAAGGATTTACCCCCTTAACCACTTCCCTACCCGCGTATATTCATATGACGCCCACAAGGTGGATCTCCCATCCTGGGTGGGCGTCATATGACGTCCTCCCATCCCCGGCCGCCTGGAGGGCGCGCGCGCCCGCCCATGGCGTCGCTCGGGACCCGGTGCGAGTGCCTGGCGGCCGCGATGTCCGCCGGGCACCCGCGATTGCCCGTTAAAACAACGGGACCATGTGGGACCGTGGAGCTGTGTGTGTGTAAACACACAGCTCCACGTCCTGTCAGTGGAGAGGAGACCGATCATGTGATCCCAGTACGGAGGAACACATGATCGGTCTCCTCCCCTTGAGTCCCCTCCCCCACAGTTAGAATCACTCCTATAGGGAACACATTAACCCCTGCAGCGCCCCCTAGTGTTAACCCCTTCCCTGCCAGTCACATTTACACAGTAATCAATGCAATTTTATAGCAACGATCGCTGTGTAAATGTGAATGGTTCCAAAAATGTGTCAAAAGTGTCCGAAGTGTCCGCCGCAATGTCGCAGTCACGAAAAAAAAAAATCGCAGATCGCCGCCATTACTAGTAAAAAAAAAAAAAAAAATGCAATAAATCTATCCCCTATTTTGTAGACGCTATAACTTTTGCGCAAACCGATCAATATACACTTATTGCGATTTTTTTTACCAAAAATATGTAGAAGAATACGTATCGGCCTAAACTGAGTAAAAAAATAGTTTTTTTTAAAAAAATGGGATATTTATTATAGCAAAAAGTAAAAAATATTGTATTTTTTTTTCAAAATTGTCGCTCTTCTTTTGTTTATAGCGCAAAAAATAAAAACCGCAGGGGCGATCAAATACCACCAAAAGAAAGCTATACTTGTGGGAAAAAAAGGACGTTAATTTTGTTTGGGTGTAACGTCGCACGACCGCGCAATTGTTAGTTAAAGCGACGCAGTGCCGAATCGCAAAAAGTGCTCTGGTAAGGAAGGGGGTAAAATCGACCAGGCCACTTTTTGCTATACAGCACTGTGTGGCTTTAACTGACAATTGCGCAGTTGTGCGATGCTGTACCCAACAGAATTGATGTCATTTTTTTCCCACAAATAGAGGTTTCTTTGGGTTGTATTTGATCGCCTCTGCGGTTTACATTTTTTGCACAAAACAAAACAAAAAAAAGAGCGACAATTAAAAAAAAATATATATATATATATATATTTTTTTACTTTCTGTTGTAATACATATCCAAATATATATATATATTTACCAGTTTAGGCCAATATGTATTCTGCTACATATTTGTCGTAAAAAAAAAATCACAATAAGCGTGTATTGATTGCGCAAAAGTTATTGCGTTTACGAAATAGGGGAAAGATTTAGGGACTTTTTTTTTTATTGTTTTTACTGGCAATGGCGGCGATCTGCAATTTTTCAATTCAAGGGGTTAAGTGTTCCCTAGGGATTTGTTTTTAACTGTCAGGGGGACGGGCTGACTGGAGGAGGAGATAGATCGCTGTTCCTGATCACTAGGAACAGCAGATCTCTCTCTCCTCCCCTGTCAGAACAGGGATCTGTTTGTTTACATTGACAGGTCCCTGTTCTGGCTCTTTTTCCCACGATCACGGGTGGCCGGTGAACATCGAGTCCACTGGACCCGCGGCGAGCTCCAGCAGCCCCTCGCCCACAAAAGCTAGGGCATGGACCGCAGTACCGGTATGGCGATTCGCGCGGGGGAGCCAACATGCCGCAGTATAACTGCAGGGGCTGGTTGGGAAGTGGTTAAAATATAAGCCCACACTGCTGTTGCGCATAAGCATGTTTTTGTGCTTCATGTATAGAGAAATCCCTTCATTTTAATGGGCTTCCCTAAACGCAACAAATGAGATAAAGAAGGAGGACGGAAAGTGGATTTAGTCTGATGCATTTCACCCTAGTCCACAAGGCTTAGTCATAGGAGACCTGCCCTGTGGGTGGGACGAAACGCGTAGAGGAGACGTGATTTGGAAAGAGTTGGGCTGAAGCCGCTTTCACTCTTCCTTACACCTGGGCTGTTCCTTTGAAATACAGTGCTGCATTGTCACTTCTTCAATGTTTACAAACAGAGCTAAGATGGGCTCTTTACACCAGCACCTGCACTTAATGTGCGCCAATGCAGTATCATGGGATGAGTGCTTGGAGCAATACCCGAAGTCTATATGGTTAAGGGATACCAACGAGGCAAAGAAGTTCAAGCATCTTTTTTTAACCACTGGTCCCAAAAAAAAGTGTCAAAAGTGTCCGATCTGTCCGCCGCAATGTCGCAGTCCCGCTAAAAAACGCTGATCACCGCCATTACTATTAAAAGGAAAAATTATAATAAAAATGCCATAAATCTATCCCCTATTTTGTAGACGCAATAACTTTTGTGCAAACCAATCAATATACGCTTATTAAAAGTGTCTGTCTTTTTTTGTTTATAGCGCAAAAAATAAAAACTGCAGAGGTGATCAAATACCACCAAAAGAAAGCTCTATTTGTGGGAAATAAAGGATATCAATTTTGTTTGGGTACAACATCGTATGAAGGCGCAATTGTCAGTTAAATCAATGCAGTGCCGTATCGCAAAAAATGGTCTGGTCATTAACCGCTTCCCGACCGCCTCACGCAGATATACTGCGGCAGAATGGCACGGGCAGGCAAAATCACGTACCTGTACGTGGCCCTTTAATTGCCTGCCCTGTCGGGAGCTCCGTGACCCCGGCCGTGGGACCAGCAGACCCGATCGCTGCTGGTGTCCCGCGATCGGGTCACGGAGCTGAAGAACGGGGAGAGGTATGTGTAAACAAACCTCTCCCCGCGCTTCCTACACTGCCTGTCATTGATCGGCTGTTCCCAGTCATCGGGAAAGCCGATCAATGATGTCAGACGTCAGCCCCGCCCCCTAATGTAAAAAAACACACACACGTCACAGCCCATAACCCCTCCCCTCCCCCTAGTGGTTAACTCTTTCACTACCACTGTCATTTATACAGGAATCAATGCATTTAAATAGCATTGATTGCTGTATAAATGACAATGGTCCCAAAAATGTGTCAAAAATGTCCGATGTGTCCGCCATAATGTCGCAGTCACAATAAAAATCGCTGATCGCCGGCATTACTAGTAAAAAAAAAAAATATTAATAAAAATGCTATAAAACTATCCCCTATTTTGTAAACACTATAACTTTTGCGCAAACCAATCAATAATCGCTAATTGCGATTTTTTTTACCAAAAATATGTAGAAGAATACGTATCGGCCTAAACTGAGGAAAAAAAAAATTTTTTATATATTTTTTGGGGATATTTATTATAGCAAAAAGCAAAAAATATTGCATTTTTTTCAAAATCGTCGCTCTATTTTTGTTTATAGCGCAAACAATAAAAACCGCAGGGGCGATCAAATACCACCAAAAGAAAGCTCTATTTGTGGGAAAAAAAGGACGCCAATTTTGTTTGGGAGCCACGTCGCAAGATTGTCAGTTAAAGCGACGCAGTGCCGAATCGCAAAAAGGGGCCTGGTCCTTTGGCTGCCAATTGGTCAGGGGCTGAAGTGGTTAAGGGGGTAAATTCTTCCGGTCCTTAAGTGGTTAATAGAGGAGAAATCTTGCAATGGAGACACCAGTTCTGGAGACATCCAGGGATTCACTTTGGATGACGTTTCTCTCACTTCCTGTTTTGGCTATGGGACAGGAAGTGAACGGCAATCTCCCCAATGGGATTAGTTCAACTTTTTTCGCTACTGAAAGACTGAGTCATATGTGTCATTATTTAGCTTGTCCATAGTTCCACTTAAATGTTTCCTCTTTTTTTATGTTTGCTGTGGGATTTCCTTATATCTCATCGTGGCATTTAAAAAAAAAAAAAAAAAAGTGCAGCACAGAAAGCAGACATAACAATATATAGTTAATGTAAAGATAATAAAATACTTTTTGCTTTATTTATTTTACTTATTCATCAGTAGAAGGAGCAAGCTGATAAGGAAGATTTATTTGTGCATTGGTGAAGTTGCGATCGAACGCTCTTATCTCGGCAGCGATGTCAGGATGGAAATGTTTTCTTGTTTGGGACCATTATTTGTTATGTTATGTTGGCTTTTATCAGAAATTGATGGCATTTCCCTCAGAATGACTGTTTTTCTTGATACAAACATTCTGATTGAGAAAACAAAGTTGTCTCTCCGGTTGGTTGATATAAGTTGTTGGGAATGTCAAATTTCTTCAGAAGGGCCAAAATAAATTGAAGATGGGAAGATAGTCAAGGGGGCTCTAGAGTTAAATGGCTTTTGGAGAAGCATCTAGAGTAGTATGTTGGATAGCCCAGAAAGGGTTATTTTATTGATTTTTAACCTTTTATTTTATCTCTGCATGAATGCCAACCGTCCTAGATTTGCCAGGCTAGTTCTGCATCTTGTCATTCTGTCCCACTGATGCTGTGTCTCCGGCCTTGTCCTGGGATTAAAGCATCAACCTTATTGGAGTTACCCAAAGAGGCATTTTCAGTGCAGTGAGTGGGCGCCCAGAGCTGTTTAGTTACACAGTGGGGTTGATTTACTAAAACTGAGAGTGCAAAATCTGGTGCAGCTGTGCATGGTAGCCAATCAACTTCTTACTTCAGCTTGTTAAATTAAGCTTTGACAAAAAAAATAAAAAAAAAACCTGGAAGCGGATTGGTTTCTTTGCAGAGCTGCACCAGATTTTGCACTCTTCAGTTTTAGTAAATCAGCCAGTGGCGGCCCATCTATGGGGGGCACGGGGCGCACACATGATGCTGAGCTATTTACTCTGTCCTGTGATGCTGGGGCTGTATACTCTGCCCTGTGATGTTGGGGCTATATAGTCTGTCCTGTGATGCTGGGGCTATATACTCTGTCCTGTGATGCTGGGGCTATATACTCTGTCCTGTGATGCTGGGGCTGTATACTCTGTCCTGTGATGCTGGGGCTGTATACTCTGTCCTGTGATGCTGGGGCTATATACTCTGTCCTGTGATGCTGAGCTATATACTCCTGACACTATGGGTGGAAGCAAGTGGAATACAGGGGAAGGAGTGGGTGGATTATATAAGGGATGGGGCTTATGAGAAGTGGGATGGGTCAAAAAAGAAGAAGGACGGGGGGTGCCCCCCCCCCCCACCCCCCCCCCCCCCCCCCCCCCCCATCCTAAAATGTCACAATCTGCCACTGAAATCAACCCCATAGTTATATTTATCAATATCAATTGGTGTTCTATAGCCTTGCCCTAGGGTGACAACACTGCTCCCAGATACAATACAGTGATCAAGTGCTGTCTCTCTAGGAGAAAAATTGTGAGTTTGGAAGAATCAGCAGGTGAAAACAAAGGGGGAAAACAAAACCTGTCTGGTCTTTTTCTCTTAGATTGAGGACCACCCAAGCTGCTACAAACTCTCCAGCCACTGTACAATATTTGTGGCTATTGTCTCTCAGATAATACATACTGTTTATTTCAAGACAAAACCTGTGTTGTATCTCACTCTTTTACATTGTGCCCTAACCATGCTGCTTACAAACTCTCCAGCCACTGTACAATACTTTGTGGCTGTTGTCTCTCAGATAAAGCACTCAGTTTATTTCAAGACAAAACCTGTCTTGTCTCTCACTCTTATATTGTGACATGACCAAGCTGCTTACACACCCTCCAACTACTGTTCAATATAGTTACATAGTAGGTGAGGTTGAAACCACACAAGTCCATCAAGTCCAACCTGTGTGTGTGTGATTACATGTCAGTATTACATTGTATATCCCTGTATGTTGTGGTCGTTCAGGTGCTTATCTAATAGTTTTTTGAAACTATCAATGCTCCCACTTGAGACCACCGCCCGTGGAAGGGAATTCCACATCCTTGTCGCTCTTACAGTAAAGAAGCGTCTACGTAGTTTAAGGTTAAACCTCTTTTCTTCTAATTTTAATGAGTGGCCACGTGTCTTGTTAAACTCCCTTCCGCAAAAAAAGTTTTTACCCCATTATGGGGTTACCAGTACGGTATTTGTAAATTTAAATCATATGTCCTCCAGACCCTTTATTAGCTTTGTTGCCCTTCTTTGTACTTGCTCCATTTCTAGTACATCATTCCTGAGGACTGGTGCCCAGAACTGGACAGCATACTCCAGGTGTGGCCGGACCAGAGTCTTGTAGAGCGTGAGAATTATTGTTTTATCTCTGGAGTTAATCCCCATTTTAATGCATGCCAATATTCTGTTTTGCTTTGTTAGCAGCAGTTTGGCATTGCATGACATTGCTGAGCCTATCATTTACCAGGTCCTTTTCCATCCTAGATTCCCCCAGAGGTTCTCCCCCCAGTGTATAGATTGCATTCATATTTTTGCCATGCAAATGCATTATTTTACATTTTTCTATATTAAACCACATTTGCAATATAGTTGCCCACCCCATTAAATTGTTCAGATCTTTTTGCAAGGTTTTCACATCCTGCCGAGAGGTTATTGCCCTGCTTAGCTTAGTATCGTCCGCAAATACAGAGATTGAACTGTTTACCCCATCCTCCAGGTCGTTTATGAACAAATTAAATAGGATTGGTCCCAACACAGAACCCTGGGGGACCCCACTTTCCACCCCTGACCATTCCGAGTACTCCCCATTTATCACCACCCTCTGAACTCGCCCTTGTAGTTTTCAATCCATGTACTGACCCTATGGTCCATGCCAATGGAACTTATTTTGTACAGTAAATGTTTATGGGGAACTGTGTCAAATGCTTTTGCAAAATCCAGATACACCACTCTTAACGGGCCTTCCTTTATCTAGATGGCAACTCACCTCCTCATAGAAGGTTAATAGATTGGTTTGGCAAGAACGATTCTTCATGAATCCATGCTGATTACTGCTAATGATACCATTGTCATTACTAAAATTTTGTATATAGTCCCTAATAATCCCCTGCAGGAGTTTGCATACTATTGATGTTAGGCTAACTGGTCTGTTATTCCCAGGGCTGTATTTTGGGCCCTTTTTAAAAATTGGTGCTACATTGGCTTTTCTCCAATCAGCTGGTACCATTCCAGTCAGTAGACAGTCAATTGAAATATGTGTGGCTATTTTATTTTTTTCCAGATAATACACTTTGTTTATTTCAAGACAAAACCTGTCTTGTTCCTCCCTCTTATATTGTACCCTAACCAAGCTGCTTACAAACTCTCCAGCCACTGTATAATATTTCTTGCTATTGTCTCTCAGATAATACACTCTCTTTTTTTTTTTCAAAATGGAACCTGTCTGGTCTTTCCCTCTTATATTGAGGCCCAACCAAGCTGCTTACAAACTCTCCAACTACTATACAAGCATTGTAGCTGTCATCTTTCATATAACAAACTCTAATGTTTATTTCAAGACAAAGCCTGCCTAGTTTTTCTCCCTTTATATTGCTACCTAACCAAGCTACTTACATAGGGGTTGATTTAGTAGGTCTTATATTGAGGCCCAACCAAGCTGCTTACAAACTCTCCAACTACTATACAAGCATTGTAGCTGTCATCTTTCAGATAACAAACTCTAATGTTTATTTCAAGACAAAGCCTGCCTAGTCTTTCTCCCTTTATATTGCTACCTAACCAAGCTACTTACATAGGGGTTGATTTAGTAGGTCTTATATTGAGGCCCAACCAAGCTGCTTACAAACTCTCCAACTACTATACAAGCATTGTAGCTGTCATCTTTCAGATAACAAACTCTAATGTTTATTTCAAGACAAAGCCTGCCTAGTCTTTCTCCCTTTATATTGCTACCTAACCAAGCTACTTACATAGGGGTTGATTTAGTAGGTCTTATATTGAGGCCCAACCAAGCTGCTTACAAACTCTCCAACTACTATACAAGCATTGTAGCTGTCATCTTTCAGATAACAAACTCTAATGTTTATTTCAAGACAAAGCCTGCCTAGTCTTTCTCCCTTTGTATTGCTACCTAACCAAGCTACTTACATAGGGGTTGATTTACTAAAACTGGAGAGTACAAAATCTGGCGCAGCTCTGCATAGAAACCAATCAGCGTCCATGTTTTATTCTTAAAGCTTAATTAAACAAGCTGAAGTTAGAAGCTGATTGGCTAATTTGCACAGCTGCACCAGATTTTGCACTCTCCAGTATTAGTAAATCAACCCCACACTGTCCAGCCACTGTACCATATACTGTATGTGGCTACTTCCCTCACACAATATTATAAGTACCAAAGTAAGTGAACTAACTGGAATCCTTCCACTGTAGCAGTTGTGCTGCAATACAATTAGTATTTTCTCTGTATACAGTCTGGCTATTATCACAGCATCATTACAGCTCCGGGCAACATAACTAGCAGATCAATGTCGCCAGTCAAGCTCATGCTGCAGAAATAACCTTTTCTTGTCAGGTGAAGTTGGCTGATCTCTGGTAGGGCTGTATGTTGTAATGTGCCTGAAATCTCACTTCCTATTCCACCATTATGTCCCATGGGGGTGATCGGTAAATAATGGCATAATATAATTATATTCTATTATAATTTATTTATAAAATACATTGTAATATGTGTTTATTATTTAAAGGGGAAGTAAACCCATAGATTTAACAGTTTAAAAAAAACTGTTACATTTCCGGCACATGCCAAAAATGTAACTGTCACATTGGATGTGCTCTCAACCAAACTGTCAAACCATCGAATGGCTGGTGTCATAACTGATCACATGTACAGCATCATGGCAGCTGAAGATCAAACAGAGGCAAATATTCCAAGGCTTCCTTGGCTAAAAAACGTTAGAAGGGCTTACTTCCACGTTAAAGATCTACCTGAGATATCCAGTGAGTGCAGCGTGTTGGGACTAAATTGATGGTATCATATGCATTTCTATATTGCGCATATTTTTGTCATGTCAGGGCTCTTATTCAGAGATCGGTATGAGAGATTCTGAGAATGTCCTCCTGTGGAATATACAGATGATCTCATGTACAGTATATACATTGAAGTTGCTTAACGTGTTTATATTGGTGAATAGTATGGATTTTGAAACCACGTACACATTGGTCATTAGAGCGTTTCAGCTGCAAACGTGGTTGCTCTCGTGCGCATGGAGTTTGCATTTAATATTAGGGTCAGTTCACACCACATGCAGTCCAGTGCGTATTTTTCTGCATCAAAAACGCATGGAAAGTAGGTCATATGGTTTTCAATGGCATAGTTCACACCAGTGCGGTCAGTTCCAGTGCGTTCCAGGTCCAGAAAAAAAACATGCTGCATTTTTTCTGCACTTGACTGTACTGGAACGCTGTAAAACGCATCAAAAACGCACTGGAACGCACCTAAATGCACCAAAAACGCACTGCAACACACATGTTCTTATTTAAGGTTAAGAAAAAAGAGGGGGGGGAGCACTGGACTGCATCAAAAACGCACCAAAAACGCATCAATAACGCACTGGAACGCATCAAAAACACGTATGCAGAAAAGCACCTGGAACGCATTCGGACTGCGTTTCTATGGTGTGAACTGGCCCTTAGCCCACATGCATGTTTAGGACATGTTGCAAACATTGTATATAATGCTAAATAATAACAGTATCATATATACATACAAATGTATATATTATAATATATAGATATTTTTATATATATCTCACATAGTATGTATATGTGTGTATATGTATGTATATATATTTTATATAATAAATATATATAAAATATTTTTTTATATATTTATTATATTATATCTCTCTCTCTCTCTCTCTCTCTCTCTCTCTCTCTCTCTCTCTCTCTCTCTCTCTCTCTCTCTATATATATATATATATATATATATATATATTTCAGATTAATTGCATTTATTTTTGAATACTGCGGTTATATAATTCATACTGATTATTTATATTATTGATAATACTATTGATAATTCAATACTAATATTTGAATACAGATTTATTTATTGCACTGGTTTTAATCTCCAGTGACTTGAAGTTATATATGCTAGCACTTTTTATCATTGTATGTTATCTGTGTGGAAAAAAAATTATATTTAATATCATACTTGGATATGTAGTATATTAATAAATGTTTCTAGACAGTTACCGTGTTTATCGGCGTATAACACGCACCCCAAGTTTAGGAGGGCATTTTAAGGAAAAAAAGTTTTAGGAGGGAAGTTTAGGGAAAAAAAAACAGCTTACATTTAAGCGTCATTTGCAGCTTGCCCAGCATCATTGCAGCTTGCCCAGCGTCATTGCAGCTTGCTCAGCGTCATTGTAGCTTGCCCAGCGTCATTGCAGCCTTGCCCAGCGTCATTGCAGCCTTGCCCAGCGTCATTGCAGCTTGCCCAGCGTCATTGCAGCTTGCCCAGCGTCATTGCAGCCTTGCCCAGTGCCATTGTAGCTTGCCAGCGTCATTTTCAGTCTTTTCCGGGTTTAAATTTCCCGCCGCCGAGACGCTCTGTCGCGTGCGCCGCCGAAAAAACCCGAAGCACGGCCGAAAAAGACCGAACCGCCCCTGGAAAAAGCCGAGCCGACTCGGACGGCTAAGCTCGCGGTCCCGCCTCCCTGCTGTTTCCGGAGCGAGCGCAGGGAGGCGGGACTAGTCTGCTCGGCTTTTTCCGGGGGCGCTTCGGTCTTTTTCGGCCGCGCTTCGTGTTTTTTCGGCAGCGCTTCGGGTTTTTTCGGCAGCGCTCGCTATTTTTCGGCGGCGCTTGCCATTTTTGTCATTTTTTTGGGGGGTATCGGTGTATAACACGCACCCACGACTTTCCCCCGATTTTAAGGGGGAAAAGGTGCGTGTTATACGCCGATAAATACGGTATATCTCCAATTAGGGGGCTTCTTTGGTGTAAATATTTACTAAAAGGAGTTGAGGTTTGTCCAAAAAATATATTATTATTATTATTGTATAACAATAATTCATTTTATTAATTTCAGGCACATATATAGTGTCGTCAATTTACTCAGTGCTTTACACATATATATTGTAGATTTACAACAGTCCCTGTTCCCAAGGAGTTTACAATCTAAGGTCCCTAACTCACATTCCTACATACACATACTAGGGCCAAATTAGACAGGAGCCAATAAACCTACTAGTATGTCTTTGGATTGTGGGAGGAAGTCGGAGTACCAGAGGAAACCCACGCAGGCACAGGTAGAACATGGCACAGGTAGAACATGCAAACTCCAGGCAGGTAGCACCTGGAGTATAGTATAATAATAATAATAATAATAATTGTATTAAATTATTATTATGATTATTTAATTGAAAAATAATAATATTATTATTATTATACTATACTCCAGGTGCTACCTGCCTGGAGTTTGCATGTTCTACCTGTGCCATGTTCTACCTGCATGTCTTTGGATTGTGGGAGGAAACCGGAGTACCAGAAGAAACCCACGCAGGCACAGGTAGAACAGGCAAACTGGAGTATAGTATAATAATAATAATTGTATTAAATTATTATTATACTATTTTTATTATTGTGATAATTTATATGAAAAATATTATTATTATTATTATTATTATTATACTATACTCCAGTTTGCATGTTCTACCTGTGCCTGCGTGGGTTTCCTCTGGTACTCCGGTTTCCTCCCACCATCCAAAGACATGCTGGTAGGCGCCGGCATGTCAAATTAATGATAATTATGATAATTATAATTGTTATCATTAGATACAGTAGCTTGTTCTAGATGCATTGAAAAAAAAATGAATGTCGGTCAAAACCCAGCATTCTATGTACAACTTTTAACACAAAGCTTTTTTTGAAAAGCTTTGACTAACTGGTGTGAGGAGCACGTTGAAAACCTGTTTTGGTGGTGAAAGGGTGTATTTGCACAACTGCACAAACTTTTTTTTTTTTTCCGAAGGTGCGGCTGTCCTTTTAGTTGGTGCCAGCTGCTCATGCATGGGTCCTCTCTTGGAGAAAATAGACTAGGTTGGCCTACATAGAGAGACTGTGTGATGGCCGCCATGTAAGTGCAAGGTTGGATTGTTTTGCGGAGCAGGACACAAGGTTCTTTTCCGTGGGCAGAAAGGTACATAGTAGTAGGTCCTGGATAAGGTGTTTTTTTTTTTTTTTTTTTCCAATAAATGTCCAACGTTCTCTCAAACCTTGGGGAAGCCAGGTGGTTCTGCAAAGAACAAGCCTGGGGGTCTTGTAATGTGATCTGAGCATGCGTGGCACTTTGTCCGTCGGAATTCGCTACACATGAGCGGAAAAAGTCCGATAGGACTTTGTTGTCGGAAAATTTGAGAGCAGGATCTCAAACTTTTTCCGTCGGAAATTCTGATGGAAAAAGTCCGATGGAGCCCACACACAGTCGAAATTTCCGACAACATGGTCCGACCGTGTGTACGGGGCATAAAACGTATCCTTTTTTTTTTTTTTCTGGAAACGCTGCTTAACCACCTTACAGCGGGTACAGGTACCCATTTCTTGAGCGGCATTTATAAACAGTACTGCAAAAAAAACATGCCCGGCCAGCTATTGAATGCCCCTGATTAAGCTGTCATTGGACAGCTCGGATTACAGGAAAATGCACATAGCCAATCAGAGCAGTGATTGCTGTCATGCAGCCAATCCCAGCAATCATAAATGTAAACACTGCATGTGTTTACTTTTAAGAGACCTCCTTCTTTCTATTTCAACAGAGAGGAACACAACGGTATTGGCGAGGAACAAAGAAAAAGGATGAGAAAGGCAGCAGCAGGTTCAAGGTTGAAGGTGGCGGGGGAGGGGTTGTGGGTGGGATTTAAAGTGCCGCTGACCACCAATGACTGTGGGAGCATTTTCTAAAGGCGTCCTCTAGACCCCTAGGGTCCAGTCTATGTACAATATCTAGACAAGGTCCTATGCCTTAAGAGGAATTAGTTATTTGACCAGTTGCCGACCGACGCACGCCGATATACGTCGGCACAATGGCAGCGGTGGGCAAATGGGCGTACCTGTACGTCCCCTTTAAGAGCCGGGGATAGAAGGCACGCGTGTCCGCTATGGACAACATTGACCGTGGCCAGCGGGACCGGCAGACTCGATGTTCGCAGCTCTTCCAGCGATTGTGTCACGGAGCCTCAGAACGGGGAGATGCGGACTCGGGTGCCCGCGATCGTGTCACGGACATGTAAACAAGGCATTTCTCCGTTCTGTCTTGTGTCATGACAGAGATCACCGCTCCCTGTCATCGGGAGCAGTGATCGCTGTCATGTGAGTTGAAGACCATCGCCTCCCCACAGTTAGAATCACTCCCTAGGACATACTTAACCCCTTCATCGCCCCCTAGTGGTTAACCGCCTTCACTGCCAGTGTTATTTACACAGTAATCGGTGCATTTTCATAGCACTGATCGCTGTATAAATGCCAATGGTCCCAAAATAGTGTCAAAAATGTCGATGTGTCCGCCATAATGTCGCAGTCACGATAAAAATCGCATATCGCCGCCATTACGCCAAAAAAAGAATAATAAAAATGCCAGAAAACGATCTCCTATTTTGTAGACGCTAAAACTTTTACGCAAACCAATCAATATACGCTTATTTAGAAAAAATTGAGTGTGACCGTAAATGCCCGCCCCTAGGTACACCCCTCCGCGCTGTTTGAAAATACACTCCTTAAAAATGGATAAAAATCAATCAATAAATATACCAATATAAAATATGTATAAATATATTACACCATACGCTTATTGCGATTTTTTTTTTTTTTTTTTACCAAAAATATGTAGAAAACATATTGGCTTAACCACCTGATTACTGGGCACCTAAACCCCCCTCGTGACCAGACTAATTTTCAGCTTTCGGCGCTGATGCACTTGGAATGACAATTGCGCAGTCATACGACACTGTACCCAAATGAAATTGTTATCATTTTTTCCCCACAAAATAGAGCTTTCTTTTGGTGGTATTTGATCACCTCTGCGTTTTTAATTTTTTGCGCAATAAACAAAAGAAGAGCGACAAATTTAAAAAAAAAACTATATTTTTTTACTTTTTGCTATAATAAATATCCCCAAAAAAAATATATAAAAAAACATTTTTTTTCCTCAGTTTAGGCCGAAAATGTATTCTTCTACATATTTTTGGTAAAAAAAAAAATCGCAATTAGCGATTATTGATTAGTTTGCGCAAAAGTTATAGCGTTTACAAAATAGGGGATAGTTTTATAGCATTTTTATTAATATTTTTTTTTTTTACTAGTAATGGCGGTGATCAGCGATTTTTATTGTGACTGCGACATTATGGCGGACACATCGGACATTTTTGACACATTTTTGGCACCATTGTCATTAATACATCAATCAATGCTATTTAAATGCATTGATTCCTGTATAAATGACACTGGCAGTGAGGGGTTAACCACTAGGGGGCGGGGAGGGGTTAATTATGTTCCCTGGGAGTGTTTCTTACTGTGGGGGGAGGGGACTCATAAGGGGAGGAGACCGATCGGTGTTTCTCTGTACAGAGAACACACCATCGGCTCCTCTCCTCTGACAGGACCGTTGATCTGTGTGTTTACACACACAGATCCATGGTCCCGGTGTGTTACCGGGCAATCACAGGTGCCCAGCGGACATCGCGCGCGCGCTCCCTGGAGTGCACAGAAGGGGAGGACGTCATATGACGTACTCCCGGCACAACAGATCCGCGCTGTAGCCGTCATTTGGCTATGGCGCGGATCTCAGGCAGTTAAACTGAGGAAAAAAAATGTTTTTTTTATAAATTTTTGGGGGATATTTATTATAGCAAAAAAGTAAAAAATATTGCGTTTTTTTCAGAAGTGTTGCTCTTTTTTTGTTTATAGCTCCAAAAAAATGCAGAGGTGATCAAATACCACCAAAAAAAAAAGCTCTATTTGTGGGGGGAAAAAAAAAGGACGTCAGTTTCGTTTGGGTGCAACATCGCACGACCGCGCAATTGTCAGTTAAATCGACGCAGCGCCGAATCGCAAAAAGTGTTCTGGTCAGGAAGGGGGTAAAATCTTCCGGGGCTGAAGTGGTTAAAGCCCAACTTCTTTTTTTTTTTTACTCTTTTAAAATGTAAAAAAGGAGCCCTGGCTGCAATACTTATCCCTTCTCCATAGCGGTAATGCAGGTCTGCCACTAGATGTCCTCAGTCTTTGCTATGTGTCCATCAAACTGGAAGACAGAGTACATACTGTGAGTACAGTCAGGCGCCCAATTAACTTAATACTGCTCTCTGCATCATTGAGGACTGCTTACTGCTAGGGAGGATGCGAAGAGGACCATGCCTGTCAAGTAACTAGACATGTGCACAACTGAAAAATTCGTTTATTTTCATTTTGTTTTTTTCGTTTCTGTTGATTCGTAACGATTCGTAAATTCGTAAGTCGTCGGTGTTCGTATTCGTAACGATTCGTATTTTCGTAAGAGTTATTTTTTCGTTGATTAGTTTTTCCGTTAGTTTAATGTTTGTTTATTCGTTTATTCGAAATTCGGACGCATTCGTATTTATTCGTACTTTCGTAACATTCGTAACATTTGTAAATTCGTAATCGGAGCATAATTCATAATGTTATGTAATGTGTATGCTATTATTACATTTTAAGAGACAAGGAAAATTCCGAATCGAAAAAAAAAGTTACGATTGTACGAATTTTTTCGTTCAATCCATTTGAAGCACGTTAAGCAGCGCCATTGTAAGACACACGGAAAATTATGAATCGAAAAAAAAAAAAAAAAAAGTTACGAATGTACGAATTTTTTCGTTCATTTTGATTTTCGTTGTTCCTGTTTTCGATTTTGGGATTTTCTTCTTTCGTAGATTTGTTGTTTCTAATTAGTTTTTTTTCGGATTTTTGTTGTTTTCGGATTCGTTCGATTCGAACGATTCGTTTATTCGTTAAAATTTTTAGCGAATCGTTCATTCATTCGTACGTTAACCAATGAACGAATATAACGAAAAAAAAACGAAAAAAAACGAAAAAAAAAAAACGAAACGAATTGCACATGTCTACATGTAACTAGCCTGAAGACATAAGAAGAAGGTGGTATTAAAAAGCATATATGCGGAACTCTTTTCTCTGGAGAGCCAATAATTTCATATTACAACATGCTACATACTCCAAAGAAATTGCCACTCATTTGAAAGAATATTTTGAATTAAACGCTGATTCAGTGGGGGATCCTGCCGTGGTGTGGAACGCGCATAAAGCGGTAATGAGAGGTGTTCTTATAAAACTGGGCTCCATTCACAAAAAAAAAAAAAGAACACAACAAATAGACTCCCTTACTTCCCAAATTGCTCATTTGGAGGCAGACCATAAGTCATCTGCATGTCCCACTACACTAGCACAATTAATGTCGCTTAGACAGGAACTCAGGCTGCTTCTTCTCCATACATACGAACATATGCAACGCAAATTCAAAGCCATCTCTTATTCCACATCCAATAAGGCAGGAAAAAGATTAGCACAACGTATCAAAGGGGCTAGAGTTAAATCTAAAATTCCCTTCTTATTCCACCCACACTCGAAAGTGAAGCTATCTAATCCACAAGACATTGCGAATGCTTTTAGCGATTACTATAGTGACCTATATAATCTCAAGAATGACCCTACAACCCACCAACCATCCCCAGAGGAAATTGATGACTTTCTCCATAAGATAAATTTACCGACTCTGACAGAAACACAATTGTCTTATTTAAATGCTCCTTTTTCAGCACCAGAACTTCTAGCTACCATCTCATCACTGCCTTGTAACAAAACACCAGGCCCGGATGGCCTTACAGGGGAATACTTCAAACAATTCTCTACCTATTTGATTCCACACTTGCTGAAATTTCTTAACCAAGCTGCATATTCTTCCAAATTCCCTGTAGAATCGCTAAACGCATTAATTATCACTCTCCCAAAACCTGAAAAAGATCCGACTGCCCCACAAAACTTCCGGCCAATCTCCTTACTTAACCTTGATTTAAAAATATACGCCAAAACTATTGCTAGACGCTTAATGAAGATTATGCCAGACCTGATTCACAAAGACCAAACAGGATTTATTAAAGGGAGGCAAGCATCCGACGCGACGCGTCGCATGATTGACTTAATCCATTGCGTAAATTCCAGTGGAACACCTTCTCTGCTTCTTTCTTTAGATGCAGAGAAGGCATTTGATCGGGTGCACTGGACCTATCTACAGAAAGTTCTCATGAAATTTGGGTTTAAAGACAATATTTATAATGCTATCATGGCACTATATACTTGCCCAGCTGCTCAAGTTTTTTCGGCTAATATGATATCTCATCCATTCCAAATTTCGAACGGTACCCGTCAGGGTTGCCCATTGTCGCCCTTAATTTTTGATCTAACTATAGAACCTTTAGCTGAGCACATACGCACGAACTCGAACATCTCAGGCATAACTGTTGGCAACACTACTCATAAGATTAGTCTTTTTGCTGATGATGTGATTTTAATATTATCAAATCCTACCTCCTCCTTAGCAGCAGCCCGAGACGTTTTAGATTGGTTTGGACGAATATCATTTTACAAACTAAATGTCACCAAATCACAAATACTAGATCTCAAATTGAATTCCACCACTAAATTACTATTACAAGCCCAATACCCCTTCACATAGTCTGAACACAGCATTTCTTACCTAGGTATTCAACTCACTAGAACCACTAAACTCCTCTTTTCATCAAACTTCAAGCCTCTCTTAGATAAATTACGTACTGAATCTCAGAAATTAGCTAAAATGGAACTGTCATGGTCTGGCAGATTAGCGGCGTTCAAGATGATGCATTTACCTCAAATTTTATACCTGTTTAGGACCATTCCTATTCCTATTCCTAAATATTACTTTAAGTCACTTCAAACGATACTCAACCGATGTATTTGGCACGGTACAAAACCTAGATGCGCTCATTCTATACTTAGGATACACAAATTAGCGGGAGGATCAGGTTCAATAGATTTTACAGATTATCACACTGCAGCGATCATAGCTCAAGCAACTGAGTGGTTTCAGCAAGATCCGAATAAAAACTGGTGCAATCTAGAACTTTCCTTACTATTTCGTCCTAGTTTAAAAAATTGGTTGTTGAGCACTCCATTAGACGCTAAAATACCAAAAGCGATTCCCCCTACCATGATAGCCACGGTCAGAGCATGGAAAATTCTAACCCAAACTATCCATCAAGAACCCACTACTACACAGATACCGATACCTATAGAAGTCTTAAACCACATCTCACCTGAATTATCTACATCCCATTGGTCTAACCGAAAAATCTCATTCATAAATCAACTATTTCATGACTCAAACCCAAAATCCTTTTCAACCCTCCAAAATGAATTTCACTTGCCTGAATCAGACTTTATTGCATATTCCAAACTTCTGAAATGCCTTAACAAAATCAAACCTCTCTTATATACAGTTTCTTCAGTAATATGGAAATACCTGCACTTTGAATTTCCTAAACAGAAGGGTATTTCACTTGTATACAACACCCTGAACCAAAAGCGTGTATTTACTAAATCCACACCACATACACACTGGGAAAATGATCTAGCAACGACTTATACAGAATCACAATGGGAACAAGCTTCACGAAGTGTATACAAATCCACGAAAAGCTCTGCGTTGTGGGAACTCACACAAAAATTGTCCCTTAGATGGTATTTGACGCCTTCTCGCTTGGCAACATTCTATCCCACATTATCTAATAAGTGCTGGAGATGTAATTCCAACATAGGAAGCAT
This sequence comes from Lithobates sylvaticus, assembly GCA_028564925.1. Taxonomy (NCBI): domain Eukaryota; kingdom Metazoa; phylum Chordata; class Amphibia; order Anura; family Ranidae; genus Lithobates; species Lithobates sylvaticus. The sequence continues at coordinate 538,821,897 of CM053028.1, forward strand.
ATTCCACATATTTTGGGAATGTACCCTCATACAGGAATACTGGAAAACCGTTTTTCTTCTCTTAAAAGATATATCCCAGATAGATATACCAATGTCTCCGGGTCTAGCTATCCTGAATTTATCCATTGAAGACATACCCTTTTCATTTCGTCATGTGACGACACATATCCTATTGGCAGCTAGGTTAACTATAACCAGATTATGGAAGTCAGATACAACTCCCTCTATCACTCACCTCTTAGATACCGTAAACCTACATTATAGTTATGAATTAATGATGGCATCCAGTGAGGGTAAATTACCCAAGGAAAAAACCAAGTGGGCATCATGGGAACAATGGTCGACTATTACTAACTTTTTGTAACACTCATATCTAACAGATTGATATACACTTTTGCCTCTGGGTTCTAGAGTATGGACACAGGTTCCTGGATAAGTTCTATTATTATGGCAACGTTCTCCTCTTAGACACAGTGTAGTCCCCATGGGGGTGTCTAGAGGACATATACTTCTATTTGATCTTATGTTACTATATTGATCTTATATTTCTATATTGAATGTATTGCGTTTTGTAGCATTTTAATAACAGTAATTCTTGTTCTGTAACACTTCATTGATAATTGAGTTGACATTATTTAAGTGCTATTCTGAGCGAATTTATTTTAACGGCATACAATGTGTAATTTGCATCTTTACTGTATGTTATGAAATTCAATAAAAACTGATTGAAAAGTAAAAAGCATATATGCAGTGGAGGCAGTGTTGCCAACCTATCAGATTGAAATTTACTGACACGACACCCAAAATTTACTGGCACAGCCAAGTTTTTACTGGCATTTTCAAAAGTTTAAAAAATTACTGTTTTAAATGTAAATTTGAGTATTTAGGCTACAAACAAGTACAATATGCAATTAGCAATGTGATTGAAGGTAGATAATAAGGCAAAAAAATGTTTTATTTTCGATATAGTAAGTAAGTAGCTCAAGGAAAGGAGAGCAAGATATTAGACTGGGTCAGGCGCACACATGAAATTTTACTCTCAAAGTGCCACTGACAGCAGTGTGCAGCAGCACAGATGATGACACCTCACTGACACAACATGTCCCCTCCTGAGTCACAGTGACAGTCTCTTTCCAAGCCAGGTGGCCCACTCCAGTCTAAACAGCACTGATGGTTCCGCTCCAGGCCTGCCTTGTTCCGGTCCCGCTGACCCGCACACGAGGCTCTGGCTGCTCTGCTTGGCTCCCTTGTACTATGACATCACATGACATGCTCAGGCACCGCCTCCGCCAGAGCCACCTGAACCCAATGTAGGCACTCGGATGGTCTCGGCCGGCTCCAGACCGAGCCGAGTGTCACAGTTATATTTTTTACTGGCAACTTTTTCCTTTTACTGGCATTTACTGGCAGGAGAAATTTGCCTATTTTTTACTGGCTGCCAGTAAAATTACTGACGGTTGGCAACACTGAGTGGAGGTGGGCTCAGTATAGAGGAAGGAGGAGGTTGGGGTATATCTCAGTAGTGCTGAGATGACACAATCAGGTAAATCCTGGTGCCTGCGCAGTTCTTGGCTTTGTTCACAAATGTCTGACACAGATCAGATCGTTTTTTTTTTTTTGGAATGATACTGTTGCTGTATATTGTGACATATCAGGAAGTAATTCATGCAGGCTGGGAAAAATTACTGAAAGGCCCACTTTGATTTATTCCAATGGAGTCAATTGAACACCGCTGTGCAAGTTCTTGGAAATCAGGATAACACGTGTGTGATCCTAGAGCTCAAAAAAATCTATCGGAAATTTTATATTTAGCCTCATCTGATTTAAATGAATAAACTCCGACTGTTAGAGTAGAGTTAGAGTTAGAGTAAGCAGGCGTCGCGTGACTTCCTCCAGATAGACATCTTCTTTAGGGTTTGCAACAGATGAGATCTGAAGGCCGATAATGACTTTCTTAGATAAGGAAGCCATTGTCTTTTTTTTTTTAACGTTTTTTTTTTTTTTTTTTTCAGTTTTCTGTAAAGAGGTGATTAATATTAGTCTTGTAATTAGTGCATTTTACAGTATTAAAAAGTCAATTTTCTGTGCAAAGTCATTACAGTCGATTCTCAATCTAATCACTGAATTCTCATGTGAGCTTTAAAAATTTAAAGTAGAACTCAACTGATAATCATTGCAGGCAATATTTTGCCTGAATTTACTACTTCCTCTGACAGGGTGACAACACAGCTCCCCCTCTATGCAAATGGCTACGTTGTCACCTTTCATCACACCGTTCCATTGGTGTAGTCTGGGGGGGGGGGGAGCTGGTGCAGGCGCCCATTTAGAGCAACATTTAGAGGGGCGTAGACAGGGCCAGCGCCACCATAAGGCAGCCCAGACAGCAGGCACACTCAGACCTCCACATTTGAGGTTTTAATTCACCTGCCGTTTAGCTGCTGTCACCAAGAAATCAGGGAGAACGGATATAAGCATGCAGAGGAGGGTGGAGAGGTGGGCAGACCCAGATCCCAAGTGTGTGCAGGCAGTGAGCGCCATGCTGTCCGGGGGGGGGGGGTAGATATTAGGCCGGGGTGCTGGTAGAGGAGGAGGTCAGGGTGGAGGAGGCTCCCTGCTGGATCCTGCAGCTAACCCTCCTGTTCCTGGTGCTGTTGGACTGGTGATATGTGGGGGATTGTGTGTGTGATGCGGGAGGAGGGTAGGGATCTGGTGGGATATCTGGAGGTGGGATGAGATTGGAGGGATCTGGAAGGGAAGGGTATATGGGGGTGTGATCAGGGTGGGGGTATCTGGTGGGGGAGTGATCAGAGTGGGGGTATCTGGGGGTGTGTGATCAGAGTGAGGGTATATGGGGGTGTGTGATCAGAGTGGGGGTATCTGGGGGGGGGGGGGGGGTGATCCGGCTGGGTGTATCTGGGGGGTATGATCAGAGTGGGGCTATAAGGGGTGTGTGATCAAAGTGGGAGTATCTGGGGGGGGGGGGGGGGGGGTGATCACAGTGGGGAGGTATATGGGGTGTGATCATGGTGGGTGTATCTGGGTGGTGTGATCAGAGTGAGGGTTTCTGGGAGGTGTGATGTCACTGTGCAACAGAAGCACCCGGCACAGGGCGCCCCCATCCCTGCAATAAACCACTGTGCCAAGGGCAGCCAGCCCTCCTGCCCACCCCTTGTCCTGGCGCTGCCTGGGCCCAGCCAAGCAAGGTGGCCAAAGCTACAGGGCAGGGAGAGGATGAATGGTTAGGGTTGGCAGTGATGGATGGTTCGGGTTAGCAGTGATGTCGCTGTAACTACTCCTATAACAGAAGGAACTGGCGCAGGTCGCCCCAATCCCTGCAATAAACGATTGCACCCAGGGCAGCCTCCCCTCCTGCCCACCCTGCCTGGGCCCAGCCAATCAAGGTGGCTAAAGCTACAGGGCAGGGAGAGGAGTGATGGTTAGGGTTGGCAGCGAGGTTGCTGTCACTACTCCTGTCAGCCTTGTAACAGAAGCAACTGGCACAGAACGCCCCCATCCCTGCAATAAACCATTGCACCCAGGGCAGCCGTCCGTCTTGCCTACTCCTTGTCCTGGCTCTGCCTGGGCCCAGCCAATCAAGGTGGCCAAAGGTACGGGGCAGGGAGAGGATGGATGGTTAGGGTTGGCAGTGAGGTTTCTGTCACTACTCCTGTCAGCCTTGTAACAGAAGCAACTGGCACAGGTTGCCCCAATCCCTGCAATAAACCATTGCACCCAGGGCAGCCTCCCCTCCTGCCCACCGCTTGAGCCGGCCCTGCCTGGGCCCAGCCAATCAAGGTGGCCAAAGGTATGGGGCAGGGAGAGGATGAAAGCACCAATGAGGGAGCTAGCAGTGGTAGAGGGCATGTAAGTACTGGTGTTTTAAATAGAGCTATCAGTTGGGCTTTAATCTCTTAAAATCTGAAGCTAAAAAAAAAGAATAAAAAGTGATCCTGCCATAAAAATCCTTGTTTAGGCATTTCCTGTTACAGGAGGAGACCTGGTGGGAGGAGTTATGCAAATTAAAAAATGCCCTAATGGGCGGGTGTCAGGAGGAGTGGGCATTCATAAATGATTGTATTTGCATAGGTAACACCCACATGGGATGCCTCCATGATTGGAAGAACTGTAAGCCAATGAATGAAAGAGGTGGGCCAGGGACATGCTGAACGTCCAGCTAATGCACATTGTGAGAAGCTCGCAGTGTGCAGTGAAATCAGAGTAAGCCATTTCAGTCCAAATTTCCAAATGTACATTTACTAATTTTACACCAGAACATGTCTAGGAGCATGCACAGTGGTGCACTCCTAGTTATGTTTGGACTTTTAGGGCTCTCACATGGACGGCGCTGATTACAGGTGCAATGCTCTGCAGGCTGGTATGCAAAAAAAACGTTTTTAATTCTGATTGACTATAGGATTACTATTGCTGCATTTATTACAGAAGGTGGAGTGCTCCTTTAATTGCAGTTGGAGATCAGCCGTTGTGTGACGTTCCCTTGTTCGGTGTGTTTAGCGCAGTGTTTCGCCCTGGGGGGGTAAATTCCAGACTGTGGAAGCTCTGCTTGTGTCCTGCCCTCCCCCCTCTGTGCTGACACAGTGCAAACAAACAGCAGATCCATGGCTGCAGGCGATAGGCGCGGTGCACCGCCGTGCTGTGTAACGGAGCCTGCGTCCCGTACAGGTCTACACCCCGCGTGTTGTCGGCGGCGTACCGCAGCTTCCTACATACAATCTCATCTGTGTTCATGACCCGCTTCCCTGGCAGCTCA